>JALGQZ010000004.1:63523111-64123111 GCA_023105745.1 Austropuccinia psidii
TGCATTAGTTAATTAGGCCTCTTTCCAGCTCTGGCGTCTATTGCTGTCAAGAAAGACGCATAACTCCATGTGAGCTCGCGAGCACCTGAACGAATAGTTTTAGTTTGAAAACAGAAGAATCAAGTGTTTTTATCAGCTCATGTGTATCAAAAGTGTTTTGATAAGATTGATCCAAAAGTTTTCTGTGTTTTCCATGGAATTCATAATTTGATGCATGGAGAAAATGCGAGCGTAGATTTTTAAAGAAAACAAGAAAAACATTCCAAGGCTCACCCCTCATTTGACCAGTGATACGATCGATTTGCTCACTCATATTTCCATTTATGCGATCGGAATATTTAAAACTCACATCAAGTAAAAAGCGATCGGCCCAGTGTGACATGCCTTCTAATAATTTCTTGTATTTCTCAGTTCCCCTCTCAATTATCCAAGGTAATTGTTTAGATGAGCTTTGTAGCTCTGGTAAGAAACGAGAAAAAAATGACAGATTAAAAGTGGTAACTTGAATGTGGGGAGACTTTCGAAATTGGTTGATGGCTAAATATGTCACTTCAGCAACTGCATGTGTACAAAGAAACCAAGGGTGCCCGACTGAGTTGCCATTAATACCATCATATTCATCTTCCTGTTTGAGAGAGGAGAAAGTGAAAAGAATTGATGAAGAAAACAGATGATAAGCTAATTTGGTCTACACTTTCATGCTTTCTGACAGACAACAACAATGGCATTCTTTTAAAAAATAAAAATAAAAAAGTGTATTTCCAATTCATGCTGAAAGATTAATTGCAAGGCAGAGACTTACAGGGTAACGACCTATGGCAATTCCTTGACCAGATTTGGACTTGTTGATGGGATAAAGTAACTCAAACACTTCTACCAATCGGTCAAGAGTGGCAAGAGTGCGATCTGAGCCGGGGGACCATTTCACAGGTTGATTGAGACCGGCGGTATGATTGATTGCTAAAATGACAGCAGTATCAACTTGTGAAGGTTTGAGCTGACCAGACTGCCAATCCAAAGTTGGTACGATGTGAGGCTTTTTAGAAAATGGCACTGAAGAATTTTTGGGTATATCAGAGTGCTGAGCCTCATAATGGGGCAAACCTTGAGGGTTCCAAAACATTTCTAGACGATCATCTATTTGTGAAATGATTGAACGATAGGAAGCATATTGAGCTTCAGATGGCTGTAAATGACTGGGAAGAAGATGTGTAAAATCCCAAAAGTCTTGAATGGCCTTTCTTTGGACCATGAGTGTATAAAAATGACCACCATCAGTAGCCTTAACTTCCTCCCAAAGATCAAACTGAGGATGAGAATGAATAGCAAGAGAAAAAAAGATTAGCTTGGATATAAAACAAAGATCAAGAAGACAATTTGATGAGATAAAACCTCAAGAGTCTAGCTTACGCTTGGTTGAGACCAAGTTCTACCAATGTGATCAATATCCAATTGAATGGGTGAACTTGGAAGATTTCTATCAAAAAGATTAGAAGATATGTAATCTAATTGTGAAGAAATCTTTGATCGATTGATAATAAGATGTTTAGCAAACCGAATCAATGTACTAGCACGAATTGCAGGACCATCCTAATTAAAATCAAAGATTTTTTAAAGATAAAATTTGCAACCAATAATAAGAATTAAAAATTAAATTGATTAAATTGGTTTCTTTTAAAAAAAGTAAGGATGAGGATAGCTAACATGTTGAGGTCTTCCCCAAGGTTCATCAAACCTTGAACCATCAATCAAGAATTTAGGTTCACCTAAACCACCATCAAGTGGACCACCTGAGAGATTGATAGAATTTTGAATTTTTTTATTAAAATTTATAAAATCATGAATAATTACTTGAAGTTGATTTATTGAAATTGATGATTGAAAATTTTGAGATTCTTGATTAATTGAATTAAATTTCCAAGAATTTAAACCCAATTCGATTTGATCAAGTTGTCGTAAAATTACTCTCAAGCACAAACTAGCGTCACGAGTCCAATGAAAGAAGTAATTAGCGTTTTCGGTATTTGAGTCCAAGTAAGATTGAGGACGTGAAGGTGAAGCAATCATTATCCCAGGACTCGTACCAGGAGCATTTCTGCCGTTTGGACCGAAAGCTGCTAATAAATTTAAAAAAGCTTGATAAGATTGAAAATTTATCCAATCAAAAAATTTAAATTGAAAGGATTCATTAAAATTCGATTTAAATTTTTTTATCTTAAAACGATTCAAAAATTTTGTAAGATTTAATAGGATGATCATAATCATTCCAGCTAAGATTACAGTCAATAAAATTTTACTGAATTTAGGATAGAATAAATTGAAGAACGAATGATAAAATTTTGACATTAGGAACTTGGAAAATTTTTTAAAAAGATTTAAATTTTGAGAAAAATTTAGAAATTTGAATGAAATTTGATATTAGATAAAATAGATCAAGAAGGCAAGCACAAGTAAAAATTTAAGTCAAAAGTTTCTTTTGATGAGAATTTAATATCTATCACAGTATCCACAGGGCAAGGCTAGCAAGACGATTGTACAAAAAATAAATAAAAAAATAAAAAGTTTCTTATTTAGTCTGATTGATTTATAAAATAAGTGGTTAAATGTAAAAAATTTCAAAAAGATTAAACTATTCAATTAATTTTTAATGAAAACTTTGAGGGTAAGATTGATTAATGAAAATTTTACAAATTAAATAGGAAAATTTCTTTGTTTTTTTACAAAATAATTAGATCTAATTCAAACTTTTAATAATAATAATAATAATAAATTGTAATATACAATATTTTAAATTTTAAGGTGAATTAAATTTTTAAAGGATCAATAAATAAAAGTTGTATAAGCTTCAGAGGTTTGCTTTTCCATAAAAATATGAATTGTTCATTTTTGATTAAGAAGTTATAAAATATATTTGAATTAATTAATCTTTTACTCTCTAATTATTTATTCTTATAAAATAACTTTCAAGATAAAATTTAAAATAATTAAAAATTAATTCTTTATATCTCAATTATAAAATTCTAATCAAGTTTCATAAAATCATAATAGGGGGTGTCAAAGTCACCAAATCCCGCCTTAAAATAACACAGGATTTGAAACCCAAATCCCAACACTAAATCCCAGGTTTTTTGTGTATAAATCACATGGCATTTTAACTGAGTCCCCTGGTATTTTGACTAAATCCCATGCATCTGGGATTTGAGTTTGAAACCTAACCTAAATGAGTACTCACAATTCATACCTGTACAAAATATTCTTCTACATTCCATTTTGGACAATCTGACCAAAAAGCTTACAGTCCATTTATATTTCTTCATCCATATAATAATGCCTTGTTCCAAAGCAAGACACATCAAGTCAGATATGAAGATCACCTCTGGCCTGCCACATCCATCAGGTCACTTAATATGTACAGATTATTTAACCATAATTCATTGGCTTTCAGTCAAATCCAATTTTGAGTCATGTTTTGGTACTAGTGGTTCAACATCTATTGGAAGATCTCCTTCATCAAAGAAGCATGGGTTTCAGCTTATGGCCATTGAGGTCAACAAAAAATCACAAAATTGCCTAAACCTTAGCTCAAGCAGCATCCAAGATCAATGGCAAACATATAAAAAGAAGTATATGGCAGCAAAAAAATTTGAAATATTAACTGGGGCTGGAATAACAGAAGAAGATGAGGGTAAAGGAATCAAATCAATGGGTGAAAAGCTTGAAAGTATGTGTCTTTGCTATGCTGAAATGGATGTGCTCTTTGGCCACAAGCCCAATGTCACTCCCATTGCAAGCTATGATTCACAAGAAAAAGACAGCCTAAATGGTGATGATGATGATGTTTTGCCTGATAAGGTAAGTTATCGTCTCTTCCTTTTTTTACCTGTGATAATTAAACCTCATTTGCTTTTTAAAGGAGAATAATTGTTCTGAATCAACTATCAATCTTGCTCCTTTGCTTTGTAATGAAGATGACTTGGTTCAAGTGGAAAACCTTCAAGACAAATCAGTAAGTATGCTTAAGCCTGATACTTATAAAATCCATGGTTGATTATTTCTCCTTTGACCAGAAAAGTAAATCCTTAACACATTCAACACAAAAGCATAATCAAGCATTGGCACCCAACTTGAATGAAAAGAGTGGTTCTAGGAAAAGGCCAATGGATATGTTTGCACCAACATATTCAGATTTTCTTGAATCATGGCAAAAGGGTATGTCTTGGATTTATGGTAACTCTGATCAATTCTACTGACAAAATGCATGATTCATAGCCTGTGAAACCAGTGAAAATTCTTGTTTAGAGTGGGACAGGGAGAGGTGGAATGAAGAGAAAGCTAGCAACATGGAAAAGAAACGGTTTGAAGAAGTCAAGTTGCAAAAGCAAATGGAGTTCAAGGAGAAGCAACACACAAAGAAATATGAATTTGAAAAAGAAAAGTGGAATCTGGAATGTGAACTTAAGGAAAAGCAATGCCAGATGGATCTCACTATAGCGGCATTGTCATCAAGCAGGCCAATTGCAGAACTGGAACACATTCTGACATTAATCAATAAAAATTCAAATATTAGGTATCCATCATGTGATCTTTCTTTTATGTGGGTATTTGTTAAATAAAACTGATGTTTATGTGTAATTATTGATCTTATGTCATGAAATAGAACTTCAATTTATTACAAAATTGAAAATTAAATGTTTATGCGTAATTGGGGCACCAACTTGTTATTGATCTTATTTTTTAAAATTTCATTTCAATTTATTACAAAATTGAAAATTTGGTCAAGTTTTGCATCATGATTTTATTCCCAGTATATGTTTCTTATTTTTTTCTTTTTTCTTTTTTAATTTTATTTCAAAAATTTTTCATTTTTGATTTTTTATCTTTTATTTAACCTTTTTCATTTTTGATTTTATCTTTCTTATTTTGAAATTTTTCAACTTTTGCTTTTGAATTTTTATTTTTTATTTTTGATGTTTGAATTTTTAACTTTTAATTTTATTTTTTGATTTTAATTTTTTTATTTTTTATTTTTTATTTTCACCCCACACTCTCCAATTGTTTTTTTTTTTTAGATTTTTTTAAAAAAAAAAACACTCTTCTTTTTAATCTCAGGTAAGTCATTTTTGTTCATCTCACAACTCAATCTTTTTAAAACTGGTTATAATAAAAAAAAAATTTCTAGGTAATTTTTCTTAAATTTTCTTTCCTTTTTTTTTGATTTTTTTTCTAAAGCTATAATCCACCTCCAACATCCCCCCACCCATCACCATCCTGCTCAAAAAAAAACCCCACCCATCACCATCCACCTCCAAATACTACCCATCCTTTATCATCCACCCCCCAGTCACCCTGGAACCTCCCAAAAAGGCTCCTGGGAGGTTCCAGGGTTTAACAGGCTCAAATCAATTTGGGAAAAAAATTATTATTTTTTTTCTTTTTATTTTTTTTGAAAATTGTGATACTGATTTTTGTTTTTTTTTTGTTTTATTTTTTTAAAATCATCATCTTACTCATGATTATTTTTTTTTCTTAAATCATAATTTTCTTTATTATTTGAATTTTTTTCTTTTTGGTTGATCATGAATGCTGATCTTTTTTTTTTATCATCATCATCATGCATCACTTATGATGTTTTTTGTTTCATTTTTTATTTTTTTTAAATAATGATCATTTTTAACTTATGATTATTTTTTTTCTTTTTTTTTTGATCATTATGAATGCTAACCTTTGCTTTTTCTTTTTTTTATCATCATCATCATGAATCACTGATAATGATTTTTTTTGATGTTTTTTTAAATCATAATCATGTTTAACTTATGATTATATTTTTTTCTTTTCTTTTGATCATTATGAATGCTTACTTGTATTTTTTTTATAATAATCATCCTAAATCATTGATGTTTTTTTTTTATTTTTTTAAAATCATAATCATGTTGGACTTATGATTTTTTTTTGATGATTATCATTAGTGACCCATGATTGTTTTTTATTTTAATTTTTCTTTCATCTTTTTATTCATTTGTTGATATAGGGGTGGATTATTCATAAGGGTTTATTTTGAAATGTCATTACATTTCAGCCCCCTTCCTTCTTCTTTGAAGTTCAAAAAGAAGCCTCCTTCTCCATCTCACTCTTCAAATCATTCTGATAATTTCATGGTTAGGACTAAACCAGATTCAGCACATCATCAGAATGATTTGAATGATGTTTAATGTACCATTCCTCCTCTTGATGTCATGGTTAGGACTAAACCAAATATAGAACATCATGAGAATAATAATATCAAATCACATCATAAAAGGAGACTCATCCAATGCCAAAGACAACACATCCATTATTAAAAACAAATCATTTCAAACCTTGGCCATTAAAACACAGAATATAAGAAATTTTCAACAATTTCAATTGACAAGAAATCAGCCAATGCACCATGATTAAACCTTCAATCACTCAACACTCTACCCCATCCTTATTTACTCATTGATAAAACCAAAAAGCCCTTTTTACCTGTAATCATATATGAAATAACCCCTTTTGATAATTACTCTGGCCACTCCCAATTGCTCCAAAACCTCATCATGACATTAATTTCCTTATCTCAAAATCAACAAGAAATTAAAACCAATAAGCAGCTCCTATGGGGCATCATGAAAGGTATTGGGTTTTGTCCTGGTTCTTACTCTGGCAAATCTGAAGGTGTGTGATCTTTTTTGCTTATTATTTTAATAATTGCTAAGTGATTACAGGATTTTTAGGTGTTTACTCAAGAAAACCAGGTTTAACTCCTCATCAAATTGAAACAGATAATAATCAATAGACCAACCTTCATAAATATGATGAATTTTTTTACTCAAGAATCTCCCATTTTCAAAAACTAGCTGCAAATAAAAATCAGTAATTAATGGAAGCAGCCAAATTACCAAACTTAAGTCAACTAGAATGGTCTTCTGTGAATCCAAAGGAAGAATTCAAATCATTTACCAATGTCATTTTCACTCAAGATGGATTTTTCAATAAGCCACACCAATATTTGAATGATCTCAATGCCTGGACTTATGGTATATTTTCTTTTGTAGCAAAAAAATACTTCCATCCCCTTCCAACTGCCTTCACCCCCTCTGGACATGGCTTGCACTTCCCAGATTTGAAAATGGAGATCAATTTTTCAAAAAAACCTGGCATCATGGAAATTATTTGAAAAACATAAACAATAATTCATAATACAACAAAAACTCCTCCAGAAATACTCAATAATGACAAAATAACTCATTTTGGATGTTCTTTTCAAATCAATCATAAATTATTTAATGTGGGTGACAAATTCTTGAAAATGACACCCACCAAAATTAATTCCAAAGTCAATTGGTACTTTGAAAGAAATATGCAAGACCAAAAAAGAACTAAAAAATGTTAATGGTAAATAGTTTTATTTTCTCCATAACATCTCCACTCTGTTGTTTTCCATTAAATTAAGTACATAAATCAATGGTCCCAATGAGTTTCACAATTGACTATCTTTCCATGCCAAAGTAATTGGTTTTAGTTTCTCATGCATATTTACCACATCTTCCCCAATGTTGTTATTGGACATATTCTCTGCATGTGGTGGATCATCATCCTCATATAGATCAAACCATTCATCCCCAATTTGTGCTCACATATTATGTAAAATTGTGCAAGAAACAACCCAACTAACAAAATGTTCAATTTCATGATTATCCCTCATTTGATTTTTCATTTCCCTTAGAGAAAACCACCACCCCTTCAAAATTCCAATTGCATTCTTGATTCTAACCCTTGATTTTGCTAGACAGTAATTGAAAGAACAGTTGTCTTCATTCTGTGCTACAACTCCCTTATATGCTGGAACAACCCAAGGAGAGATTTCATATGCTGAATCAGCAAGTAAGTACTGATCTTTTTCATAAACCTCTTGAGGGTTTTGTGCTATTTTCATATGTTGATAGACATTTGAATCATGAAGTGACCCAGTAAAACCAAGATTTAGAGAAGTGAACTGTTTGTTGATATTGCAAAACAGTTTTATTGACATAGAAAACCTTAATTGTAAGCAATAAGTAAAAATAAAATAAAGAATCAAAATTAAACAGATTACCTTTTTTTGTAATCAAAATAGGCTTAACCATAATTGGGGGGATGTTGTGATAATGGTATGAGACTCCCATAAATAAACCCAATGCACCCAGGGAAGCCTTCTGCTTGCATTAATTGAGACATCTCTCTTTGTTGCTCTATTGTTGGCCACATAATCACTTTTCGCTTCAGCTTCATTAATATCTGGATCACTCTTTGAGTGTACAGCACCATAGACCCATGGCTAATCCCAAACAACATTCCAATCTTTCCCAAAGCCGCCCCATTTCCATTTGGTCCTAGCCTTGATAATGCCACAGCCAATTTTATGGCAGGATTGCATTGTTTGTTTTGTGATGAGTTTTGAAAGGTTTTATCAGCTTGAATTTGTGCAACCAATTTTTCAAATGATTCATGTGGGGTTCTACATAGCTGTCAAAGCTTTTCAGATGATAATGTTTTTAAATCATTCATTGTATACATGTAATGTGATGGATATCTTCTATGAGGATTGAGGTATTGTTGTGATGTTATCATATCTAATAAGATTAGATATTCCTGGATATCAGAATCACTATCAGAGTTGAGAGCATTGATGAGCTGCAGTGAGTTTAAGGTCTGAAGTAAAGGTAGCCTTTGTGATGCCTTGGGCATGGTAAATGAAAAAAAGGCCTGTAGTAAATGCAATTTAAAATCAAATACTTTAATAAATGATGAGTGTATTCAGATTTTATGCAATAGAAGTAAAGTTTTATGAAATTAAACATGCACTTACTGAGTTGTGTGTTTTAAACATGTGACTTTATGGGAAGCTAAAGGTGGGATTTTAATATTTAAACATGGGATTTGGTACCAAAAAACCTGGGTTGTTGTACCTTAAAATACCACACCTCTTAAGGGGTAGGATTTCTGAAATCCCAAAAAATTAATGTGGGATTTTGGCAAAAAAAAACTTGGGATTTTGAGTGTGGGATTTGGTAACTTTGAAACCCCCAAAAAAACTATACTCAATTAATTCTTAATGAAGACTTTGAGGGTAAGATTGATTAATTATTAATAAAATGATTAATGAAAATTTTACAAATTAAATAAAATAATTTCTTTGTTTTTTTACAAAATAATTAGATCTAATTTAAACTTTTAATAATAATAAAATAATAATAATTGTAATACACAGTATTTTGAACTTTAAGGTGAATTAAATTTTTAAAGGATCAATAAATAAAAGTTGTATAAGCTTCAGAGGTTTACTTTTCCATAAAAATATAAATTGTTCATTTTTAATTCAGAAATTATAAAATATCTTTAAATTAATTAATATTTTACTCTCTAATTATTTATTCTTATAAAATAACTTTCAAGATAAAATTTGAAATAATTAAGAATTAATTCTTTATATCTCAATTTTAAAATTCTAATCAAGTTTCATAAAATCATAATAAAATGTAAAGTAAATAGTTTCTCATGATTTATCAAAATTATAAGAAAATTTATATTTTTTATCATTTCAATGAAGTTAAATAATTAATTAATCATCATTTCAATTATTATTTATTATCATTAAATTTCAAAAAGAAAAATACAAATTATTAAGAAATAATAAAAGATTTAAAGAAAAAAAACATAGCTACATAGATAAATGTTTAAGTATAAATTGAAATATATAACTAATAAATAAAATTTATAAAAAATACTATGCCAACTAATTAGTATTTATTAGATAATATTCATAATATTAAGAAATTATTAAATTTAACTGAGTTTTTTTAGATATTTGAATTATTTCTTTTTAAATAAGTATAGAATATTAATTAAAATAGTTAAAAATTTGTAATTGGAATTAAGTTTTAATTAAATTTTAATTAAGAATATATAACAATATTAACTTTAAGAAAATTATATCTCATAATTTCTTTTAAATATAATTTAAAAAAGAATATTTTAAAAAATCATTTAGAGTAGAATTACATATTAAAAAAAAGAATTAAAAAAAAACTCTATATAACTATATTTAAACTATAGAAATTAAATTCATATCTAATTTTCAAAAAAAAAATTATTATTAAAATATCAAATATTAAAAGAGAATTCAAAAATAAAACTTAATATAACTTATAAAAATAACTTGTTATTTTTTTTAAAAAAAAAATTAAAATGTAGTTGGTATTTTTTTTTTTTTTTTTTTTCTAAAATGAAAATTTAATCACCTTGATAATTACAAATTTATAGGAATTTTATTAAATTTTTGAGTATTTTAAAAATTAAATTTAAATTAAAATATTTTATTTGATTTTTATTTAATTTAATTTAATTCTATTCAATTTTTATTTTATTTTAGTAAATCTTATTTCATTTTATTAAAAAAAAAAAAAAAAAAAAAAAAAATTATTCCTTAATTTAATTACTATTAGTATTATAAATAAATATCTTAATATAATATTTATTTAATTTAATTAATAATTATATTTTTTTCTTTTCTTTTTTTTTTTTTTAAAAAAATCAAAAATTAAATTAATTAATTAATTAAATAAGAAATAATTAAAAATTAAGTTTTAATTGTAAATAAAAATAAAGAAATTGAAGAAAATAATGAAATAAATTAAATCAAAATTAAATGAATGAATAAAAAAAAATCTAAAACAAGTTTATTTATTTATATATATATATATTTTAAAAAAAAAGAAAAATTGAAAAAATTGAAAAAAAAAAAAGAATTCAATTAATAATAATTAATAATACTTTTTTTATTGGTTTTTTTTTTATTGTTTTTCAAAAGAGAAGGGGGAAGAAAAAAAAAGAAAAGAAAATTAATTTAAAATAATTTTAATTTTAAGTTTTTTTTAAAATAAATAAATAAATAAATTAAGATTTTTTTTTTTTTTTTTTAATTATTATATATTTATTTTATATAAATTATTTTTTTTTTTTAAATTATGTTTTTAAGTCAAAAAAAAAAAAAAAAAAAACTTTTTTTATTAGAAAAAAAATTAAAATGAAAAAAAAATTAATTTTTTTTTTTTTTGTAAATTAATTGAAAAAAGATTTAATTTTTAAGAAAAAAATTGAATTTTAAAAATAATTTAAAAATTTAAATTCCATAAAATCATTTAAAAAATTTTGTTTTTAATGATTTTTTTTTTCATTAATAAATTTTTTTAAAAAAAAAATGTCTTGAGGAGAAAATAAAGTAGTCTTAGCTGGAAGAAGTTAGGTAGAGGAGTGAAGCAGGCACATGATGAACCTACAGATAAAATGTAAAGTAGTAAAACACAACAATGAGATAATTAGGGTACAGGAGTTGTGTTATTTATAGTCTATGTAAGTGGTCAATTAGGTAAAGAAGATCAACAAGATCTTTTAGTATTACAAAATGTAATTACATCATTATATATGCTTACATCATATTTTACTATTATTCTTTTTTCACCCCCCCCTACTTGATAAGTCATCATTATTGAAAATTATTTTTAAGTGATTAATCCTCTTTTCGTAAGGATTTGTTTTTTCTAGTGAGTTGACTATCATTATTTTTTGTGTAGAGGTATTAAATTTTGAGGCTTTAATTGTAAATTAAGTTTTGAATAAAGTTTAATCTAAAGTTTATGTGTTATGTTCAAAGATGGTAAATGTGATTTGATGCAATTGTAATTTTTCTTTGATTGTCTGTATAAATGATTTGGTTAGGTTTGATTTTGGTTTCTTTTTAAATTAAGTTTGTAATACATTTAATGTCTTTTGTGCTTTCTGATAACACATTGTATTTGGATTCTTCTGATGATAGGTGCACCACTCTCTGCTTGTGGCTTCTCCAACTAAAAGTGCCATAGAAATGAATTATTGATTCAGAAAACAATTTTTATCCATTGGTCCCACCCCTGTCACTGTCTGAGAAGTCTAGGATAGTGGTGGGGTGGTGATTTAAGGAGTTAAGTCCTAGCTGGAGCTCATAGATTTTGGTGGTGTTGAGGTAGGCTAAAATATTCTTGATCACATTGTAGTGTAGGTCTCTGGGTTCTTTGAGGAATTGGGACAGGAACAATGTAGAAAAGGCCATATCTGGTCTTGTGGATTGGAAAATGTATTCAAGGAGGCCTATGGCCCATCAGTAATCAAATGGTGGTTATTTTTCTGAAGGATTTTATGTTGTTTGGAAATGAATTATAGGTGCTTTTTAGGTTGGTTGAGTTTACTTCTTCCAGGATGTTGATTATAAATTTGTCTTGAATCAAACTAATTTGATTGCTTTTTTGTGTAATTAAGATGCCTAAAGCATATTTGATTTCTCCTAGATCTTCCATGTAAAAGTGGTCTTTAATTTTACACTTAAATTCAGTGTTTTAGAAACCTCCAAATATGAGATTGTCCATGTGTATGTATAGCCACATTTTCTTCTCTCAGTTCTTTGAGAAATATAGACATGGGTAAGTTAGGAAGGGGGAAAGTCCAATTTGGATTAACACAGCTTTGAGTTCTTTGTGCCAGAAACTTGGAATTTGCTTCAATCTATACAGGGATTTGTTGATAACAAATTACTTTCAGGGTTGGTTTTCATTGTATCTATCTGGCTTCATTATGTGTAGAGTTTTATCAGTGTGGTATTCCATACTGGTTCTTCCAAGGTTCAAATCCACAATGTCAAAGCTAAAAATTTAATCAATAATAATATATATATATATATATAAGAATAAAATAAAGATAAAAATAAAAAGTTTTAAAAAAAGGAAGATAATTAAATCATAATAAAAAAATAAGTATTAAACTGGAATCTACATCAAATTTTACCTTAGAAGAGGAATGATAAAATACACTATATACTAGGTACAAGAATATGCTTAAAAATAATTAAGATTTTTTAAATATTCAATATGAATAAACATGTGTAAGATTACATAAGTGATACCATTAATCTTACAACATAATTTGTTACATTTCTTTTCATAAGAAAAGAAACACTTAAATATAAGTTAACATAGTTTTAAATTACTCAATTCCCACTTAAACTCTAATAATCAAACATTAAAGGTATTTATTTTAAAAATTAAATTTTACATAGAAAAATACTCAATTAAATACAGATCAAGGATGTTCAGAATAACAATAAGGTTAGTAGAGATAAGAATACAGTTTCAAAAAAAATGATGCAATCAACCAAACATATGGTTCAATATCTGTATCAAATGACACCATTCCAAATTTTACAACTAGAAAAATTGTCTCAAGGATGTTCATAATAAAAATAAAGTTTAGTTAAAATATCAGTATAATTCAAAAAATTATGATGAAATCAACCAAACATATGATGAAATTCACTTAAAAAAACTAAACCATTCCAAATTTAAACACTCTAAAAAATGTCTTAAGGTTAAAAATGGTGTAATATCTTGATCAAATGACATAATTTTTTAATTTACCCAACAGAAAAAAATGTTTCAAGGTAAAAAATTTTCGAGTACCTTGTTATTGGAAGGCTCTATAGAGATCTCAAAAGGTAGAAATAAAGGGTCTCTTTCCCTTGTTTATCCACCTATTATTTTGATTCAGACAATAATATTGAGGATAAATTAATCACTTCTCTGGTAGGATAATCTAGTTTTATATTAAAAAGATCAGTAGCTAAGCTCAATATCTTTTAGTATTATTTATGATTAATTAATTCAAGATATTTATATAATTAATTAAAGAGTTTAATATTATTTAATACTCTTACTATTATAGTAGTAGTGTTGAAGTAGTTTTTGAAGATATTATCATTAATGATCTTATCTAATTTATCAATAAACCTTATTTATAGAAGGGATATCATCTTACCCTTATACCTTATATCAAAACCCTTATAAGTATATTGGATTATATTTATATTGATCCTAATAGTATTAGATTATTTATATATTACCCTCAAATCAAACAGAACCACCCTTAAAAAATTATCTTAACCTTAAATGATTACATTTTATATTGATAATATTATTTAATCACCTTTAAAATTATTAATTAAATATTAAGATTATTATTAATATTAATAGTGATCTTAAAAAAATAATTTTTAAATATCTAAATTATTTAGACAAGGAATCTTAAAAGAATTAATTAAAAATAATTATATAATCAATAAAAAAAAAGTTAAGCAAAATTCAATTATTAAACAAATATTAACTATTAAAATTTTTATCATAGTGATCTTTTATTAAGATACTGATAGAGACTGATGAAGAAAATTTCCTAATTGAAAATCAACAAAAACTAAATAAATGATTTGTTATCTCATCAAAAAGGGTATCTTTTTCAGTAAATTTAGAGGGGAATCTAATAAATCTTAAAACCCATGGTTATTGGCTAATTATGAAATTAAAAAAAGACTTAGAAATAATTTCCCCATAAATATTCCTTCCTATTATTTATCCTAAATCAAAACAAGTTCCAACATCAGGTTTTTTATTGAGAAATGAACATCTGATTTCCATTTGTTCTATTTTTAACTGGTTAATGTGGCAAAAAGTGAGTAATAAGAAGAGTGAAGAAAGTCTCCCAGTTGGTTAGAAGACATTGTCATATTTTATTCTTTCTTTTTGGTGAAATCCCTAGGACACAGAGGCAGGCTTTTAATTTCAATAGATTACCATTTTTGTCAGTTTTTTTTGTTTGAATAACCAAGTAGTTGAGAGAGGTTTTATAGTGCTGTTTTAATAATCAGGGGTGGGTTACCATACTTTGTGTTTTTTCATGTTTTTGAGTTTGGTTTGTATTTCTTCTAATTATTTTTCATTGCTTGTGTATATTATTTGGGATTTTCCTCAATGATGTGGTTTATTGTGTTGGAAGAATTCTTGGGATTTATTCTAGTATATATGACATTTTTTAGGCCTCCTAATTGACTGTGGATTTCCTTTAGAGGGTGTTGTTCCTTAGGAATCCATTCATATTGTTTGTGCATGTCAATGGTAGGGTTATTTAGTGGAGGAGTTGTGTTGGTTGAGAGGCTATTGGGTTTGTTCAGTTTCTGGTTCTTGCTAATCAGTGGGAATGTCAGTGAATAGATCTGTTAAAGTTTTCTTGTTGACTACTGGTAGGTCTTCTGCTTGATCTGCAAGTGGGAAGATATCAGGGAAGAACTGGGAATGATGGGTAATTTTTATTTAACCTATCTTCCTCTTCAATATTTGGTATGCCCAGTCCCCCTCCTAATAACCTAAGAAGATTTCTTCTGATACTCAATCAGAAAATTTTTCCTTCTGTACATTATTTAAAATAATGCAGAGACAACCAAAAGGTTTTAGGTGTTTGTATGTTGGTTCTTTGCCAAACCATTTGTGAAATGGTGTGCTCAGATACAGAGCCCTTTTTGGGGTAATGTTTTCAAGGTAGGTTTCTTTTGAAATAGCCTCAGCCCAATAGGATAACTGGATTCCTGAGTCTTTCAATAAACATCTGTCTTTGGTTATGGCTGTGTGATAAATTCTTTTGGCAAAAGCATTTTGTTTTGGGGTGTATGGGGGAATAGTGAGATGATTGATTCCTTTCTTTTCAAAGAAGGTGATAATTGTTTAGTTTTTTAATTCTGAACCATTGTCTGATATTAAATTAACAAATTTAAGGTTCCTTTGATTTTCTAGTTTGTCAAATAATTTCTGGATTTGGGAGCCAGTTTCAGCTTTGGAAATAAGGAAGATTAACCATACATAGCGGCTGAAGCTGTCCACTACTTATAGAAAGTATCTAAAGCCAGAGCTGGATTGAACTTTGACTAGTCTAAAAAGATTGATGTAGATGTATTGTAGTTTCTTCTGAGACTGGGAAAAGTACCTTTGAAGTGTATTCTTATGATTTTACTGAGACTAAAGGTGGTGAAGTTAATGTTGGAGAAATTTTAGTTTAGGTAAATAATTTTCAAGTATTCAATAGAAAGGTTTCCAGCTTCCTGATGAGTTGTTAGAGAAGTGTGTTAGGTTTTTGAGGTAAGTAGGGATTTCTCTTTCAGGTATTAAATTTCAAAATTAACATTTGAGTAGTTTCTTTGAAGGATTATAGCAACTTCATGGTCTAGTAGCTTGAAGAGGTTGTTTTAATTAAACACAATTTGCAAGTTGTGTTTCATGATGGCCCCTAAGCTTACAAGGTTTTATTCCAGGGGTTCTACTAGTAAGCAGTGGGCTAGTTCAATTATAACAGTTCCTATTCTTCTGGCTTCTATTGATGTTCCATTGGCTAGTTTAAGAAGTTGGTTTTTCCTAGTGATTTAAGTGAACATTTTTGGGCTGTTGAACAGGGATTCAGTGGCCCAAGATTCAAGGATAATTTGCTGGGTGTTGTGGTTCTGAGTCAAGGCAATGAGAGATTTGACAGGTTTTGTTTTGTTATTTTTGAGGAATTTACAGTTTCTTTTTTCATGTTTGGTGAGTGGATTGTGCCAGTCAGGGGAACATTTTGCATAGTCGCCATATTCTGTTTTCTTATTCTGGTTTTGGTTGTTGAAATTATTATTTTTTTCTTGGATGCTCCTAGAGCCTGGTTAGAGTTTTCAAGATTTCCTTTGCTGCATTGGAGAAACTTTCTCATGACTTCCCAGATGTTTTCTAGTGATGGGAATTTCTTTTGAATGTGGAATTTTACAAGCCATACTTCCATTGTGGTTTTTAATTGTTCACGTAGGTTTATGATTACCCACATGGCTATAGCTGAATCTATGAGAACATCAGGTGGAATGGTTAGTCCTGAGAATAAGGTGCGTCGGTGGTGGGTATTTTATAAAATCAATGACATGACTTGTCTAATTTGATCATTCTGGAGTTTTTCTGAGAAGATTTTGTCAAGGTACGTGGTTTGGTTCTGGATATTATTCTTGGGCAAGTCTTCAGAAGGTGGTAAGCTCTTTGTTTGATTCAGAATAAAGTTTATTTCCTATCAGTACAATGCAGTTAATTTGAAGAAGCGCTGCAACTCTTTGTTTTTTTCGGGGTTCAATTTTATCATTTTTCAAGGTTTCTTTTGGGGTTTTGGAGCTTATGACAGTTCCCAAGTAGTTTTTAAGTGTTAGGATGCTTTCCATCCTTAATACCCAGTCAAGGTAGTTGGCATCATTTAATTTGTCTTCTTGGTCAAAATCAAGACCCATGGTTTCTATTTTTTTCAGGTTAGCAGAGCTCAACCAGTCTCATAATCTACTAAAAAAGAACATCTTGAGGAGGCAAGACAGTAGTCTTAGCTGGAGGAAGTTAGGTAGAGGAGTGAAGTAGGCACATGATGAACCTAAAGACAAAATGTAAAGTAGTAAAACACAACAATGAGATAATTAGGGTACAGGAGTTGGGTTATTTATAGTATATGTAGGTGTTTAATTAGGTCAACAAGATCAAAAAGATCTTCTAGTATTACAATATGTGATTACATCATGATATATGCGTATGCCATATTTTACTATTATTCTTTCAATAAATTTAATGTTTTAAGATTTTAAATAATAAAATTATTTGATCTAATTTATTGAAAAAATTTCATTTAAATTTAAAAAAATTGTTTACAAGCTTTAGAAATTGACTTAAAAATCTTTTACAATAAGAAAAAATTTCTTTTAAATTTAGAAAATAAAAAATTTATCATTTCCAAATTTCATTTTGCAAATTGACCCAAAAAAAAATTACAGATCATATATATATATATATATATATATTCCAAAAAATTAATTATTTCATTCTTTTTTTATTCTTATAATTTCTTTTACTTCTCAGTATTTTATCATTCATATTTCTGAATTTATTGATATTCATGTTCTTGAGAAATTTCTTTGTAAGTTTGAGCTTGCTAGAGAATTATTGAAATAAAATGACAAGATAAGGAAGATTCTTTTGATATATAGTCTGAACTTTGATGTTAAGCTCCTGAAATAGAAGGATATATTTTGAAGTCTCTGTCTTTTGAGGAATTCCTGTTTCAATAACCAGAAGTAGTACTTTATGCTTTTAGACAGGGCAAATATATAATAATTCAAGTTCAAACACTGGGAACCTCATTCAAATTTATCCAACAGAAAGATTGAAACATCTTTCTTGTATTCTTTGCTAACAATGGAAAGAAACTTGAAGATCTCTAATCATATTTTTAATTTAGTAACTTTAGAACTTCTTCTTTATCTTTTTCATTATTCCAAACTGGTCTTAGTAACTCGTAGGCTTCAGTTACACGTCCATAACTTATTCCACTAAATTTTGATAAACCGATTTTGATTAAATTTTTTCATTGAAATAGAAAGCAAGACTGGAATACATAAAAAAAATGATTACTAACCCAAGACGATAGCATGGCCTCAGCTTTTCTATAGAGATTAACGGTCCGCCATCAACCAAAACCTCTTCTTTGATATGCCATGCCTAATTGAGAATAGTGAGTTGAAAAAATGAAGGTACCACAAACCAATTCATCAGCTTCTTTATACAAAAAATGCTGGTTGACATTATAGATTTTAATTTAACACTACCTTAATTTTTCCGATGATGAAGGTTTGAGAGACTTTGTTTGAATCAGACGGATCAAACATCTGTTGATACAAATTCGTCAAAAAAAATAGTAATGACAAAACGTATTATTTTTTTTTTGAATAGACTAACTTCATAAATGTGTTCTGAGGATAAATTTGATAAAACAAATGAAATGAGACACGTTCGCTCAAACATCAAGAACTTATCCAGACATTTTCAGTGATTTTGAAAAAGTACTAACCTAATTGACATTCCATGTTAATGGCGGACTCTTGAATTCTAGCTGGCTTGACCTTGATAGAGGGTTGAGGTGTTAAACCAGACAAAGCCCATTCAGAAACTTCTGGTGGGGTATCGATGGCAGTATAATTAGCCGCTTCGATAAATCTAAGCAGCGTGAATGTCAAAATAGGCCAAAACTAGTTAGATCTTAATCTATTTAAAATTCAAACAATCACAACCAACGGTTCTGAGATGATTGCCACTACAAATTCTTTGGAGTGTTTAATGTTTTCTGAAGTGTCTTTCCCATGGCCACCTCTTGGAGTGCAAGAAAGCATGATCTGTTTTCAAAAAAGATGATTGCTATTAATTTAAATTGTTTCTGTAGCTTAAAATCTTGCTGAATTGAAACTCGATGACAAAACGATCGATCAAATAAAAAAAACTTGCACAAGGAGGATTAGAGCCGACTGCATTGAAATAAGAAAATGGTGCGAGGTTCGGAACACCTTGACTTGAAATGGTGGAACACAAGGCAATTGGCCTAGGAACCTAGGCCATAAAGGAGCCATATAGAATATTGAATGATATAGAACCTATTTAATTTTGATTTTACCATGAGCTTACCACTGAGTTAATCATTAGCTTGTAACATTCCGCCGGTGTTAGGTCCTCATATGGAATGAAAGTTTTAATTTTTGATTGTGATTTATGTATATCAGTATGAGGAAGTGGTGCCTGATTGAGGCCCTGACCGACATGCCAATCGGGTTGAGGTGGTTTTGTATACTTTAGAGGATTAAAATAGAAATTTTGACTTTAACTAAAGGAAAAAACAAGTTGGACGGTAAGAATCATTAATTATAGCTGACATGGCAGGTCTTGTCAAACTCAAAGGGAGGCCGACTATCTTCGGTTTTCTGAAAGTGTGGATGATGGCTCATGAGTGAATTATTTGGAAGAAAAACACTGAATGAATGGAGAGCGTAAGACAAAGCTGAAGTGAAGAGTGAGTATTAGATAATTTGATATGAATTAGTCCTAATCAAATGGATCACCGAAATTTCTTAATCTTGGATTCAAACTACGTATTTATTTTTAAAGATTTAGGATATAATTAAAGAGCTGAATAGGCTAGGATTTGAGTAAGAGAATTTTAGAATTTTAATAAAAAATTTGATTGAATCAAGCGATTGGATAAATCTTTTGAGGTTAAAATTCAATCAAATTGATGATCACCTTGAAATTCTATTGATGTTCCTCAAAATTTTAAAATTCTCTTGAATTCTCAAATTTGAATTGAATTTTAATTTTAAATTTTTGTTTGTTTGTTTGTTTGTTGAAATTTTGAATTAATCTTAAAAATTTATTTGGAGGCAAGATTCACCATAAAATTGATTAAATTAAGTGAGTGTTATTGCAGTATATGAATACTATTATATTATAATATTAATTTATTGTAATTACAGATACGCTCATTATTATTGTTGAGTTTAGTCCATCGCAACGACGTGACAACCAAACACCGTTGTACATTGCCCTCTATTGTAAACTAATGAATTTTATAAATGTATAGATTCAATATATTTGTAATATACAACGATAACAGCTATTTATATTCAAATATATATATATATTATTAGAATTGTGCAAGATAAGACGTGAAGCTCGCTCGCCGGTCAGTCCCAAGTCTGTCACCTCCAATTGATGAGTGGTGAGAAATTCATTACCTATTAGAATTGTGCAAGATAAGACGCAAAGCTCACTCGCTGGTCAGTCCCAAGTCCGTCACCTCCAATTGATGAGAGGTGAGGAAAAGGGCTTGGGGGTTGGACCGCAAGCGGGCTTTTAACTAACAACTAGACAACTGCGGCGCGTTGTGCGCGCGCAGTGTGGAGACGTAATTACATGTTACTGTTTTTTCTACTAGCATATTTGGTTACCGTGGGCGCGGTAGCCAAAACTCAACACCCTCCCCAAAAAATTGTAACATTACCCACTAAAACCCAGAAAAGAAAGAGATTTCCGGATTGTTGGACCTGAGAGCCTCTTCGTCAGAGCGTCGGCCTGCATATCCGCCGTTCTCACCCATGTGACCTTGATGCCGTACTTCCGGATTGTGTCGTTGACAAAAAAAAATGCTCGATCTAGATATCGCATGCGTTTTCTAGATTTGTTGTCAATTGATACTTGAACCGCGGCCTGGTTGTCGCAAAAAATTGATTTTTCAAAATGACCGGCAAGCTGTGTTAACTGGTTGATCGCCTGTACAAAGTGTTGAGTCAAATCAGAGAGCGCAATATATTCTGCCGCGCAAGTAGAGAGTGCCACCACGCTCTGCCTTTTGGAAGCCCACAATATTGGGGCATCACCCAGTTTGATGATGAAACCCGTTTGTGACCTTTCCAGGTCACCGCCCCACCCGGCATCACTCCATAGATTCAGTGATAGCTTTCCCGGGCATAAGCATAGACCCCGATCACGTGCCTTGAGAAGGTAACCTACCACGTGGTCTAATAGGTTCCAATGCTCTGTTGTCGGGGCCATTGAGTGTTGTGCAAGGTAATTCACGGCAAAAGCCAAGTCAGGCCTGGTTTCACTGACAAGGTACGCCAGTGAACCAATGACTGAGCGGAAATGAGTCGGGTCTAAAGTGGACCCAGTGTGTGTCATCTCACCTATTGGCAGAATAGGTAGCGGTGCATTGCGTTGTATTAGTTGTCATGGATAAGTTTCAAGGATACCCTCCGTCAGGTGCTTTTGTGTCAAGACTACTTCACCTTTGCCGATGACACATTCCAGCCCAACAATTTGCGTTAGTTCATCCGACCATTTGATGTCGAGCTCGGTGCATAACGCGCTTTTAAAATCGGAGATTGCGCTCGGAGTGTTTGACGCGATGACGCCGTCATTGACGTGGATCCATATGGCAATAATGGACACCCCGTTTTGAAAAATATAAAGAGACTGGTCAACTTCTGTTGCAACAAAACCCAGCCGTTCCAGGATGCCTGATATGAACTTCCACCAGCATCTACCCGCCTGACGCATGCCATACAGTGCTTTTTTCAAACGTAGCACTTTACCTCGGAGCGTCGGCAAGAAATCAATCGGCGGCTCCATGAGCACGCATTCTTCAACAGGGCTATATAGATAGGCGCCACTGACGTTGAAAGAAGCTACCCGCCAACCCTTCAGAACAGCGGTCCCTATGAGCAGGCGCAGTGACATCAGAGATGCAGTAGGTGCGTACATTTCAGCACAGTCAATTCCCGGTCTTTGTCTGTCTCCACAGGCAACAAGGCAGGCTTTATATTTCGCCACAGATCCGTTGAGGTTGCGTTTCAGATCAAAAACCCAACAGTGCCCAATGATTTTAATACCCGGCACCTTTGGTAACACCTCCCAGACGTCCCTTGTGGCCATTTGGTCCAGTTCCACTTGACATGCTGCTCTCCAACTTTCCTGATACGTCCCAGACAATGCACTTCTCAAATGACTTGGTATGCTGACGTCTTTAGCCATGACAATCGAATCAACGGCTTGATTCTCCGCCTAGAAATATTTTTCTGTAGGCACTTCCCCCAGCAACATTACGTTGACAATGTGCCACAGTGATCCCTTGTCAGGCAACTTCAGAGGCGTGTTGGACGGCTGGAAATGGGGAAATATGAAACTAGCCAATTGGACCATCCTATTAGTACTCGGCTCCCAGAGCAGCCAACCACCAGAAAGCAGAGGCTTCAACAGCTTACACTCAATAGCCCTTGCGTCAAGCTTGTGGCGTTGATGTACAGCTGGTATGTGCACCAAGGCATCGGCGCCGAAAGGATAAAGCCCCGTGATGGATGGCGTTCAACCATATAGCTCCTCATAAGGCAAGGATTTCGGGCACCGTGAGTTAGGAATGCAGTTGTGTATGAAACATGCCTATTCATAGGCGAATTGCCAGAAACGAGTCGGCATTCCACTTTGAGTCAGCATAGCTCTGGCCATGTCCTCAAGCGTACGATTCAAACGTTCTGCCTCGCCGTTTTCCTGCAGGGAGTAGGGGAGTGATGGACAAAAGGATACACCCAGCTTTGCTAGGGAGTCGCCAAAAGAAGCTGATGTGAATTCTTGGGTGTTGTCGGTCCTCAGCGCCTTTGGTGTGATCTCGGTCTGTACCTTGAGCTGATTGATTGCATCCAAAATTGCTGATGGTGCGTCTGATCGTAGCTTGAGCGGATATACAATACTGAAAGTCGTTACATGATCCCGGACCGTTAACAGGTACCGAAAACCCTGTGCGTCCTCGCCAAAGGGGCCCATAACATCCAAGACTAGAAGGTCAAGGGGCTTGCTTTTCGGGATGTCGATGTGAGCCTTAGCTAGTTGGTGAGTGCTTTCCAATTTTGCACAGACGTCGCAAAAAAATTCTGCCAATGCTTAGGATCAAAATTCAGGACATGTTGTTTAAGGAAAGACACCACTACCTTATCCGAAGCATGTCCCAATCGCTCGTGCCACTCATGCGGGCTCATGATTTTTGATTTGGGAAAAACAATTGGATTCATTTCAAGACAATCAGGGGGAGAGGATGCAGCCGCCAACACTTTGGTCTCTCCCATAGGAACAATGTCCAACCACCAGCAATCATTGTTGAAGGTAGTGGATACAAGTATATTTGATACAAGAAGCGAGAGGGACAAAGTTTGAAAAAAAGGCACAACGCCCGCCCTACTGATAAAATCATTCCAGATATTCTTGTCGAAAAAGCGACATCGTGGAAAATAGTATAGCCCCGCTCAACCGGTATCTTAAGCATTGTTGTCTGCAAGATAACAATTGATGAGTTGGAATTGGCAAAGAAAATCCGGAACGGGGGAATGTCTCGCAGGGAACCAGAGAGGTGTATGGACGCACCGGTATCAATTAACACCCGGTCAGAAGCCCCATGCTCAACGAACTTCACCTGCGACACTTGCTCCCTTTGGTAGGGGGAGCTTGCGGTCGACGCTCTGGAGTCGCAGGACGAGGCATACGCCAATGAGCTGGCGATGGCGGCCTTGGATTTGGGTTAGCAAAACCCTTGGTTACTGGACAGTCCGCTCGCCAGTGACCCGTGCGCCCGCAATGAAAACAGGAGCCGCCAAACTTGTCAACAAGGTGCTCAGGGGGTTAACACACCTCGCTTGTTGACGCCATTGGCTTGGGGAAGAAAGGTGAGCGGGGGCAGGTCTGTAAGGGGGATGATTCCAGCAGGTCCAATACACAATAGATGAACAGAGAGGAGCGTTGAGTTGGCGCATTAATTCCCGGCGATGCGTTCAAGATTGCCTGGCCCATGAAAGTTGATGAGGGCTTCTCGCCACCTCTTGCCATTATAGCGGAAGTAACAAGTTGATCAAAAGCATGTTTATCGAGAGTGGGGGGGGCGTGGCACACGGCCTGAGCAAGGAGACCTTTGAGTTCATCAGCCTCAACCCCTAACTTCTTGAATAACGCAAAAGATTTGCGCAGTGTCAAGATAATTGTACTGTTGGTCTTTGGCTGTCCAGACCCGTTGTCGATGAGCATACCAAGGAGATCGCGGACCACTTTTAGCTTCTGGAAGCAATTCCCCGGGCAAGACCTTGCCTTTATTGCGTCGAAAAATTCCTTCGCAGTGGTCCTGGATGGAACGACCCCGATGCATAGCGCAAAATCTGGAGGCAGAGTGGCGTCAATGAAATGAGAAATCGCCCTGTTCTCTTGTGGAGAGCAATTTTCTAAGATGGATGGTGTGTCATTGGCCAAGAGTTCAGAGCCTAGAGCGACACATAACACTCTGTTAAGGCCCGATACCCACTCCGCGAAGTTCGATCCATTGCTTTGAAGATGGCTAGAGCGATTGGCAGCCCTGTACAGCTCCGCCATAAAACGGTCATATGCCGATGAGTGAGAAAGATGTTGAGAAAATGGTGATAGCGCCATACGCAGCGATTGCATTTTGGCAGCATCAGAGAGTCGAGCCGATGTGAGAGAAGAAACTTCTGAGCGTAAAGAGTTCAACAAGGAAAATACCTCCTCATTTGAGAGAGGCTTTGCATTCGCGTCGTCGGAGGCTTTCTTTGAACGTGTGGAAGCTGACATGTCAAAAAGGCGGCAGATAAAGCTGGAGCTCGGTAGAAACAAGGCTTTTAACCTATTAGAATTGTGCAAGATAAGACGTGAAGCTTGCTCTCTGGTCAGTCCCAAGTCCGTCACCTCCAATTGATGAGAGGTGAGGAAAAGGGCTCGGGGGTTGGACCGCGAGCGGGCTTTTAACTAACAACTAGACAACTGCGGCGCATTGTGCGTGCGCAGTGTGGAGACGTAATTACATGTTACTGTTTTTTCTACTAGCATATTTGGTTACTGCGGGAGCGGTAGCCAAAACTCAACATATATATATAATATTGTATGATATTATATCATATGATCTCCCCTGATTAGGATGTGTACCTGAATAATAATAAAAATTAAAAAATAAAATTTTAGCTATCATTGTATAGAATTTAATAAAATATTAAGAGATAAAGATCTCCCCTAAGGGAAGATCTATTATTGTAAATTGACTTTAAATAGGATTTGATATTGAATACATTATGCATATTGGTGTTTTATCACACTATTAGGTTTAATTCTTTTTCTTCTATTGTTGTTTCTTGTGTATACAATAACACCCTCCAACAAACCTTTGAAAACTGTTAGGGTTTTTTTTGGACAACCCGCACGGTTCTTCTTTTTGAAACTCCTAATTTCTTTACTTTTTCTTTGTGCGCAGATTTGTTAACCAATCACCTTTGACCATTTTGATTGACTGTCAATCACATGTGGTTTTATTATTTTTATTTTGGCTAAAGGATCATGGATATAAATATAGTCAATCCTGTTGTTAAGTAAGCCTTTTTTTAATCCATCATTTTAGGTACTCACCATAATGGCTCCCTACCACAGTGAAGGAATCCGTTATTGAATTGTTGGTATGCATGATGCTGGTGCTTCAATTTGCACAATTTCCTGACATCTTGAGGTACCACCAACCACTGTTCATGATACAATTCGTCAATACCAAGAATGAGGACATCTTAAAAGCTTACCTATACCAGGTTGACCTCCAAAATTGAATGATGGAGACCAATGGGAGCTTTCCTGAGTTATTCATCAAAACCATTGAGACACTCTTGTTTCCATCAAAAATATGATCAAAGCTGATGTATCAATCAACACTATTCCCAAGGCTATTCATGAACTCGGTAAACAATAATGCATTGCAGTCAAAAAACCTCACCTCAGCCCATGACACATGCAACGTCGCCTGGACTTTGCACAAGATCACTTGCACTGGACTGTTGCTGATTGGTCTCGAGTCATATGGACTGACAAGTCCTCATTTGAGCTTGGTAATACAGTCACTCAAAGGCATATCTGGCAGTCAATTGATCAAAAATATGACCTCGAATCTATGGCTGTGAATCATTGTTCTGGTTGTTGTTCAATTATGGTTTGGGGGGAGCTTTGTGGACCAATTCAGTCTGAATTAATTTTGATGCCACCTGGACAATGTCAAGCCGTGGATTTTATTGAAACTGCTTATGAGCCGGGCTTATTGCCCTTCATGAATGAATTGGTCAAAGTGGGTGTTTCTGAAGATTGCGAAGAACTCACCTTAATGGAAGACAGAGCTCCCATCCATACTGCAATTGCAAGCCAACAATGGCGAGAAGAAAACCAAATCCGCAAGCTAGTCTGGCTGGCTTATTCTCATGATCTTAACCCCATCAAAAACTTATGGTTCAAGATGAAATATGTTGTTACAAACCTCTTCAATCCCAAGACAATGGATGAGTTAATGTTTGCTGTTAGCGCTGTTTGGGAGACATTACCTTTTGATCATGTTGAGGCCTTACTATTATCTTTTCCTGCAAGGATGCAGATGTTAGTGGATCAAAATGGGGCTCCTACTTGATGGTAGAAGCTATGTCTTTCTATTATTACTAAAGTTTGTCTTTTTTATGAGGTTTTTTATTGAATTACTACTTATAAACATGTCTTTATTATTAGCTTGATTTAAAACAAACACATGTGTAATCATACAAAAAAAAATTTGACTATTCCATTTAGCCTTGTGCAATGTGAGAGCCAATTGTGAGAAAAAAAATTAAAAAAAAAATCACAAAAAAAAAGTGTTCAAAGGTTTGTCGGAGGGCACTGTACGTACCAAGGGTGGATATGTGGTCCAAAAGAAGTTCTGGGTCTGACTCTTTTTGAGTAATACCCAATAAGGCTGAAGCCAAAAGGTCTCATAATTTGCATGTAATTACTAAGTCTGAGACTGAATACGTGGTATTCAGTCTCAGTCCATATCTTTTAGTTAACAACGCGGTACTGAAATAAGAATCTTTGTACAACAACTTTTATAAAACTAAACAAAAAGCAAACTGCCAAACCCAAGTGCACCACATAACTCAGAATGGGGAGACTCATCATTGAGCCACTCTTTCAGACAAGTAAGATGGGAAATGGTCCTCACTCCTAAGGATGCCCGAGTTGGACATTTAAGCCTACCACTATGAGGAAAGATGTGTTCTACCAAGGCAGAGGACACTGGAATGCTTAAGTATATGAGTGCTAGCTTTCCCAGTTTGGGATAGTTACCACAAAGAATCTGACACTGGGAAATGGATAGTATTAACAAGAGTATCACCAACATGCATAATTTAAAGGCATCTAACCTTCCAATAGTCAATGATGTGTTTGCCTTTGGCCATTGGATGATTGTTTTGTAACTATGAGGCCAATTCATCACCTTGTGATCAAAGGAAATCATAAGATGCCTCAATTGGTGGCTCCTTCAGATGTTTTAGTAGATCAAAATTGTCCGGTTCACTGAGATTATCTGAGGATGGTGGGCCATTATTTCCAAGGGCGTCATTACCTTCATTTATGGTTAATTGCACACACTTGCCTGCCAATAGGTCAATCACCTCTTTGGCACGACTGGCTGAAACACCCAATTGTTTAAAAATCCCTTTGTGGTATTTCTGATTCAAAATGGTTGCTATCAGGGTGTCGTTTGTGGCCATTTCATAGTTGAAATATTTTTTGAATTTTGAATGAGCTGCCTCGCATGCACGCCGCCATGTATGGGGACTTACACTAGCATAATGCTTGAGCCGGTTCATGATGACCTGATAATATGGCATTACAAGGTGATTTGTGGGAGCTTTGGATTGTAATATGTTACACAATTGTTCAAAAATGAGGAGTATGGGCTCCATGTATTCCATGGCACTCCACGTCTCCTCACTCAAATGGTACTTATTAGTTTAAGGTGTGTTTGTATAGATTTGGATCAATAGTTTTAATTTGTGTGCATGTTGAAGTTGTTTGAGGAAAAAGCTATATCATGTCATTGGGATACTAATCAGTAAAAGTTTTGGATCTCAAGTTTTATTTTGAGCCGCAATTAAAAGTTCTCGCTGTTTGCTAGACCCACGAATATGAGTACAGAGATCTCATAAAAGTCTTATGACAGTCTTGCTCCCTATAAGTAAGATGTGTGCACCTGAATGCTTAGGAAATCAAAAAAACCCACCAGGAGGAGCCATCACAGGGCCCAACTCGTGAATGTCACAATCACCTGGATTATTGCTTTAATCCCCCCAAATTATTGCCAAATCACTGGATTTATCTTGAGTCTCTAAAGTGGCTTGATTAAGCGGTCTGCTGCAAAGTTTCCTTTGGGCTTGACCAGAAGATTTCTTTATTGATTTGATGCTTGCTGAATAGTAAGGCCAAGAATGTGTTAGTTAACATAGACACTATTATCTTTCATTGCATTAAGTGTGCACCTTGCACATCTTGCACAGATGGTTTTGCCTTGTTATCACTGTGTTCAAGAGTCACCTTATCAGTCAAAAGGTAGTCGTTGAAGAAATTGTAGTCTTCATTGGTAAGTTGGCCCATGTAAAACAGGAAATCTTTGGCCACTAAGTTGAGAATGTGACAAGCACATTGATGATAGCATTGTTTGCGGTCCCAAATGATATTGATGCCATGGAACTTGCTTTGTAAATGTCCCATCATCGTATTGTTATTGCCAGTGTTGTCTCCAGTGATGCTGTACAATTGCTTGATCATGCCCCGCTTGGACAAAGCTTCCCACAAGCTCCATGATAGCACCTCCCCTGAATGAGCACCATGAATTGACTGAGATTGGGGGGAATGGTTAATATTCTGAACGATTTTGAAAAACTAATAAGAATCCTTACCTCGAATGCTACCAGGGATTTTCAAAAGATGTAATCATTTGGATTAATCAACTGTAATACAATATCCAAGTACAATTCAGTCTGATCTTTGGTGGTCCAACAATTGATTTCCCCACACATAGGTGTCTCAGATGGTAGATTGGCCACTTTGTCAATCAATTTTTTCTTGCATTCAAAATAAAACTGAGAGGCTGTTGTGGCCATACAAGTGTAGGGGCCAATTGTTGTAAGACTTGACATAAGCGGTGCGTTCCAAAGATTGAAATTGAAACCTGAATGGCTACGAGGGCTTCCACCAGCTGTGTCAGCATGGAGTCTTGTTCTTTGGCAGCAATTTTTGCGCCCATGTTCGGATCCACTGAGCCTGGGGCTTTGGATGCCCATGGGTTGAATTGGCCACAACAATGCCCTTGGTGTTTGTTTAGATTCAAAGTGTTGAAAACAATTATAGCAAGCTTCACACTGCAACCAAACAAAAGTGATATGAGCGCAGGCAATATCGTAAGTGCTCACCTGCAATGACGGCATTTATAAATGAAGCGGAAGTTGCCCTTGGCCTCCACCCATTCCCCACTGGGATTGAGTTTATAAAGATAAGAGCCATCTCAGCACTCTTGTGGGATCAAATGGATAACGGACACCTTTGACTCACCTCAAAATAATTGTATACATTTGATCGTATGTGTCGCCTTTTTCCTGCAAGCTTGCACCTTTTTGGAGGTGTATTGTCATCAATTCCTAGGCCACTAGCATTGGTGAGTAAATACTCATTGTCCTCTCCCTCGTACGATTCCATGGGGTGATAGATTCCGCTATCACTTCCAAAAATATTTGAGGCCGATTTCATGTTGGAATCACTAGAGGATGGCACCCCTGTCTCGTAATTTGGGGCAGAGCTATCAGTGTCAGTTAGAAAATTACTAACAAAGAGGAGTGGATTTATTTGCTGTTGGTTGGCCATAGGGGGTCCTTTGAATTTGGAAAGAAATGTGGACTGAAGGCAGAATCGCGGGTGCGTTAGTACAAAACAACCCACTGATAACAAGACTAGAATGAGTATTTGGGTAAGTGGGGCTCACAATGGCAGTGATATCTGGATCTGAAATTTGGGTTTTTCGACATGAGATGGGGGCATGGTTTCAGGTTGAATGTTGAAGATGGGCATGACAACGTTTATGCAGTTGTGCGCCATTGATATGACATTCCAGACTGTGTTGTGATTGATCAGTTGCGGGCCGACATGGTACATGTCATTGTGTAATGATTTTCAAGGATATGCAGTCCATTTGAACTGCCTGGGATAACCGAGATGACACCGTTGCTGTAAAGTACTGTAGAAAAACATTACCTGTAAATAGATTGCCTATGCTGCACACGCCTTATGTGCCGCAGTTGTCTAGATTTAATTTATAAGCTGCTTTCTAGACACTCTCAAATCTCTTCTCCTCACCTCTTATCTTTGGAGGTGACAGATTAGAAACTGACAGTGAGTGAGCTTTGCTACACCTGGCTAGTTCTTGATAGGTTAAAAGCCTGCCTCTTCCAAGCTTCAGCGTTTAGCCACCATTCAAGATGTCTGTTTCTACCCATGCAAGGAAAGCCGCCAAGGCAAAACCTCTCTCAAATGAGGAGGTCTCCTCCCTTTTGAATTCTCTGAAATCGGAGGTACTATCTCTAAGGTCAGCCCGCACCTCAGACACTGCCAAAATGCAATCACTGCAAATGGCATTGTCGTTGCCGCCCCCAACTATCTCTTCCTTTCAACACACTTTCCATTTAAACTCTTCTGCGTACAATTGTTTCATGCAGGAGCCATATTGCACGGCTGATTGCTTCAACCAGCTCCGGAGTGATGGCTCTAATTTCACTGACTGGGTCACTTGTTTGAATCGGGTCCTCTGTGTTGCATTCCACTCCAAACTGTCAGTCGATGATTCCCCTTCTCAGCTTGATGGCCATTTCTCATTTCATTTACATGTCCATCCCTCATGATTTTGCCCTCTGTGTTGGTGTTATTCCTTCCCAAACAATGGCTAAAGATTTTTTTGAAGCTATCAAAGCGCAATGCTTCTGGGGAAGTCGCTTCCAGAAACTGAAAGTGGTCCAGGACCTTGTCAACAATGCCACTGGGAACCCTAAACCCAACACCACTGTGGTACTGTTTCTGCATTGCACTTTTGCAATGTTCAAGAAACTACACATTGAGGTCAACGAACTCAAGGGACTATTTGAACAAGCATCATCTCAGGCCCCCCCCAACCCTAAACCAAGAATCTTTTGACCAACTAATCATGGCAGCAATCTTGTCTCAGGGTGATGAAAAACCCTTGTTGATGCTTGTGGGTCAAGTGATTATTAATGCGTTGCAGCAAAAGGATGAGCCTTCCCAAGAGGTTTCCCCTTTTGTGTATCACGTATCTGACCCTCCAGAGTTTACACCCATCTTTTTGAGACCTTGCTCACCATACAACCCACAACCAATGTGCGGTGCCCACCAACTCACCTGGTCAATAAATTTGGTGCTTCCTGCTTTCCTTGTGGATGCACTGGTCACTGGTGTGCAGACTGCTCCCATAAAAGAGGAGTGGCCAACCCTAATCCGCACCCGACTTTGCCAACACCTTCTCAAACCTCGAGGCTTGCTACCCCTGACCAACGTCCACAGCAAGGGTATGACGGATCCTATCAGCGAGAACGTGTGTCTCAAGTGCATTTTGTCAAGCACAAGGCGTCCAACAAGGTTTTGATTGATACAGGTGCGTCCATCCATCTATCTGGAGCCCTGCACTTTGCGTCCCGCATATGCCCTATTTCCCCTTTCCATATATTCTTTGCCAACTCCAATTCCTCCATCCTGATATTACAGATGACAACTCTTAGCCTTCCAGTCAGAAATAGATACGTTGAAATACGCAATGTAGCATACTCTGACAAGATCTCGGGCATGATCCTGTTGGTGGGTTGCTTGTTTATGGCGGGAGTTGTACCGGTCTTTGATAATTTGGCATTATCGCTTTTTGTTTCAGGTTTTCTTGTAACCACCACCTTCAGCAATAATTGTTTGTGGATGGATGTCTTGCCTGAGGAAGGGACCAAAGGGTTGGCGGCTGTGACCTCTTCCCACAATTTGTTGAATCTTGAAATGAATCTGATTTCCCAACCAGCTACTACAAGCTTGAGCTAACGTGAGTGGCACAAGAAACTGAGACATGCCTGCAATAAGATGTAAACAGCATGTCCCTGAGTTTAGCCCCAAGGTCTGGTAGCCCTTCTATTGCGAGGTGTGCGCTGCTGCCAAAAGCACACACCAGCTGGCAAGGGCATGCACCGACATCCCAAAGGATCACCTGCTCAATCTCTTGGGGCCGTTTGAAACCAACGAACAGGGTTTTTGTTACCTTATCACCATATGGGACCACACATCAACATACAGTGTGGTATATCCCCTGAAAACTGGGGCCAACGCACCAGAAGCCATTCTTGACACAATTAGGCAGTTTGATGTGTGGCTCTGATTAACTCCCAAGGAATTATGAAGGGACAATGCCCGGGAATTCACATTGTCTTCTTTCTTCTCTTCCTTGGAAAAGCTAGGGGTGAGTTTTTTACCTTCTCTACCCTATTTGCCTCAAGAGAATGGGGAAGTAGAGCACCTCAATTGCAAATTAGGCGACATGGCTTGGTCCATGATGTTGGGAAGCAAAATGCCCAACCGGTTTTGGTGTTTCACATATGCTTCAGCTTGCTTTATGCATAACTGCCTGCCGAACTCACAATGCATGAACTTGTTGCTGCATGAGCAACTATTTGGTCGTCCAGCTTCTATTACGACACTCTACCCTTTTGGTGCAGAGGCAATTTTGCACATTACCGTGGTGCAGCAATGCCATAAACTATCAGAAAGGGGAATTGTGTGTTGTCTGCTTAAACCATTGATGTGGGATCCAGCTTGTGACAAGATGGTCCAATCCACGAGTGTTATTTTTCCTCCCTTTCAATTGATGGGCAAATCTAATCTGGGGAAATCAAAAGGCTTGCTTGGCCACATTTTCAATACAGCTGTTCTCAGGAAGGTTCCAACTGAGCGCTATTTTGAGGAAGAAAATGGGTCAATAGAAATGCTACCCTTGACAGCAAACCTTTCAATCCCTGAGCATCTGGGTCAGGCCTTATCCGGGCAATTCTGGGAAGAATGGAAGGCTGCATGTGTGCGTTGATTGGACCAGATGCTGGAAAAGGATGTGTGGGAAGCGGTGACAAAGACAATTGGGAATCAGTGGGTCTTTGACATCAAGCACCAAGTTGATGGGAGCATTGAGAAATTCAAGGCTTGCTTTGTAGTGAGAGGAGACCGTCAAAGACCTGGGGTGGTGTAAGATGTGACTATGAAACTGATGATAATATTACTATTAATCAACAGTACTATGTCTGTTCTTATGAAATATAATAATAAAAGCTATTATAACCACAATTAAATAATTATAAAATTATTTCTTTCACATGTTATACACTACTAGTGATTATAACTGTGAGCAGTAATTGTCTACAAGAATCAATTACAAGAAGAATTTAATGATAAAGACTTCTTTTATTAAAATAATGAAATTATTTTGATATATAATTATCTTTTGCAAGAATAATTATAAAGATAATTCTTGAAGAAAACTATTACTAGAGAAAAACTTTAAGAATTAAAGATAAATGACTCACTAATACTCCAAAGAACTTATTGATAGATAAAAGTAGAGAAATTTGACGTAGAATTGTGGATTTAAGGGATCAAGATGATTTATAACAGTATTACAACAATATATAGTTGGATTCTATGATTTCACGTCTTTCTGATTGATTCTGAAAGATTTAAAACACTTAAGAATAGCTTTAACTAATACTTACTTGTTGGTAATAATGATTTAATAAATTTATAAGATGATTTTTGGAAAAAACAGCAAGAAGAAGCTTCTTTTAAGTCAACAACAGCTCACAGAGGCGTGCCATGGAGCAAACTGAAAAACCAGTGAGTGAGAAAACAATAAACCTTTTTGGATTAATGATTGCATCATCTGTTGTCACGTAAGATTATCATAATTACTTAATTAATGCTTTTACATGAGTACCAACCCCAATATGGTTAAGAATAAAAGGAGTAACATCTGTAAATCTTCCTTTATTCTAAAATAATCATTGATTTCTCAAAGTTATCAATGTTATTGCCAATTTCATCACAGGTTGTGATTACTGTGAATTTTTGAAGATTCAGTGTTTCACGTAGAATGGTCAAAAATGGACTGTAAGTAAAACTTTGAATTTTACTAGTAAAACCATAATTCTTTTTGGGTGTACCATAGATAATACAGCTCTTCATTGGTCCTGAAAGTTTCAGAAAGATTCATTAAGAATTGTATTTTTAATGAATTTTTGAAGTTTTTACCTCATTTCTACGTAGAATTGCAAATAGCAGTATTTTGCTGGTTGCTATGAGGTAAATCAATGAATATGAGTCCCAAAAGGGTTTAATTACTCTTTTAGGGTCTAGTCATGGAAAGTCATCAAGAATTGACGTGGTTACAGGAGTCTAAGTAGCTTATTACCTCCTTGGCACGTCAAAATAGCAGGTTATTTGCTATTTTTCTTATGATTACAGTAGGTGTAACTTGGTAACCAAGTTCCCAAAGAGTTTTAGTTTACCAATTGGGCCAAGATGAGCCATGGATCCATGCTCTGGAGCTATCCACGCCTCTGAGGCCTCAGAAGTTGGGTACCCTGGCTCTCTTTGATGTCTTTTGTCCCCCTTGCCTAATTTTTACGTCAAAATAGTAATTTAAGCTTAAAGTGAGATATCCACTATGGGTGTACCAAAAGTCCATGTAAGAATACCATAATATTAAGTGCTCAAAACATGCATAACACTATTCTTAGTGTATATGTAACATGGGATTTCTCACTTTCCCATTATTTTGGCTAAAAATCAAGAAAAACAAAAATTTTCACGGATCTTTTATGTGGTATTAATGATGTGGTATTGAATTATTTTCCATTTTACCACCTCAAATACTTAAATTGAGCTTATTCACTCTATGGGTCTACCCTAGGTGATGTTTTGTGTAGAATCCAAATCTGGTCTTAAATCCATGGATTTACTTACTCAATAAAAAGTTATTCATCTTTTCTGAAATTGAAAATGATGAATTTTGGATATATGCATGACTTATGAGTTATGCATAATTCAAAATTTCTTTTTAAGATAATTGTGGCCTATTTGGGTATGTAAAATATACCTCAAGGCTCACAGGTGGACTGCACCGAGACATACACCCCAGCTGCTTCTCTGATGACACTTTGTATGGTATTGTGGTCTGCAGTCACTGGAGCCTGGCTTGTTTGACATCAGTGGTGCCTACCTGTATAGTCTGGTGAAGGAAATGGTTTTTGTCCAGCCCCTCTACATTTTTGGCCACACCTCAAGGGAAAAGTACTGCAACTGAAAAAGGCCTTGTATGGCATGAGGCAGGCAGGAAGGTGCTGGTGGGTCTTCCTATCTGGAATCTTGACCAAGATGGGTCTTGCTGCGATGGAGGTGGATCAATCTCTCTACATATGTTGCCACGGCAAAACAATCATAGCTATCTGGATCCATGTTGATGATGGAGTCATTGCCTCAAATTCACCGGAAGCTGTGTTGAACTTCAAGCGCCAGCTCTGTGCAGAGGTCAACATCAAGTGGTGCAATGAAGTTTGTCAGATTGTGGGCTTTGAATGTACAATTGGTGAAGGTGAAGTAGCCATTGCGCAGAAGCGGCTGACAGACAGCATCCTTGCAGCATACCCGCAAGGAATTGTAAAGAACAACTCGCCACTCCTGACCCTGCCAGCTGCTAGCTCAAATTGCAATGACACCTTTCTGATCAATCATTGGCTTGTTAGCTTACCTCGTCAGCAGATCTCAACTGGATCTGGCTTTTGTGGTAAGCTATCTTGCACGTCACTCCATGGCACCGGCAAGACAACACTGGGAAGTCTTGGATTATTTAATGGGTTACATTCTCAAAACCCACAACAACTGGCTAATATTATGACCCAAGAGCATGTTGCTGAATCTATGGAGCAATGCTGGCTGGGGAGGAGAGCTCAAGAGACCTCAGTCGGGGTTTATGCTTAAGCTCGGCAATGCTCCAATCATTTGGGCTTCAAAGCGGCAGGGAGTTGTAGCACTCTCAACCTGTGTGGCCAAGTATGTAGCCCTGTCAGATTCTACTCAACATTTGGTTCAAGCCATTAATCAACTCACTCAGCTAACGGGAATTTTTGACAAGGAAATCTTTTGTAACAACCAGGCAGCAGTTCAAGTCTCCATCAACAATCAATCAAGGAAGCGGATGTGGTATCTGGACCATGCTTTCTTTTTTGTCAATGACACCATTTGGAAACACGGAATTAAGGTGACAGGGGTCCCCAAAGGGAAGATTCAGGCTGACGCGCTCACAAAACGACTCTCTGGACCAGCACTTCAGCAATCTCTCACTTTTCTCTGTGTGGGTGGGTAACAGCTAAAGTTTTTTGGGGGGGGTGTTGAGTTTGGTCCATCACAAAAACGCAACAACCAAACACCATTGTAGAAAAACAGTACCTGTAAATATATTGTCTATTCTGCATGTGCCTTATGTGCCGCAGTTGTCTAGTTGTAATTTATAAGCTGCTCTCCGGACACTCTCAAATCTCTTCTCCTTACTTCTTAATTTACGAGGTGATGGATTAGAAACTGACGGCAAGCAAGCTTTGCTTTATATTGATCTCCCCTTTTGGGATGCGTACCTGTCATTTCAATAAATAATTATAATTTTGATTAGTAAAAGTAAATGATGAGAGGAGATCCATTATTGAATTTTGACTGGATTTTAAATACAAATGAAATATGTTATGTAAATTTGTCTCTATAATCTATTAGGCTTTACCTTCTGTATAAGCATAATATAACCTGTATACTGAGGATACAACACTCCCCTCCATGACACATTTTAGCATGAGCAGACAATAGAATGTCACAGGGGCTCTTCTAAATGAAGAGGGCCTGTCACTCAGTGAACAGACTTACGTATGGAGGGCTCAGAATAAATACTCAATTGATAAGAGTAATAAAATAAGGGAATAAATTCCTAGTCATAAAATAATAAGCATTAAAAGATATGAGAGAAAAACAAAAGCAATAATAAAGAGCCAACCACAAATAATCCTGTATCACTGTTTCAACCTGTTCAGAAAAGAGAAAAGGAGTAAATAAGGATATGGCCACCAGGAATCTACTGAACAGGTGAGGGAAGGCAAAGACTAACTTAATAATTAATAAAATAATATTTCTTAATGAGAAATAAAATAATATTAAATAATAAATCCAATATTTCAATCAACTGGGGGAAAAACCCCCAGGTGGGTGAAAGGGGGCTGGTATATGTGAAGAAGTGCCAGCCTGGAGTTTGAGTGTTTAGAAACCATGATTGTATGATTGAGAAACCTGTATTTGAGATGTGAAACTGTATTGGTGTATTCAATACAGATATTTGAACCGATACAGGTGTTTGCACCTGTATTGAAGGCAGGCCTGTATTTGGTGAATCCTGTATTTGGGTTTTGCCTGTATTGAGCTGTATTGAGGCTTGGAACTGTATTTGGTGAATCTTCCATGAAACCCCTTGCTGATTAGGTGTTGGAAGATTTTCCATTAGTAATGAGTGGTAATGCCCTGCCTGTCTCCATGGCTGTGACATTACCCCCATCTAGAAAGTGGTGAGCTCTGAGCACCATAAGAGTAGTGACACTTGATAAGATCAACTGAAGCTTCTTCCCCCCAATTACCCAATTCTCATCCCTCATAATTCCTCTTCATAAATCATAATTCTCAACCCTTTAATCTTCACAACTTGTAGGTCCTTCTTCCTTGACTTGATTCTGATTCTTCTCCCCTTCTTTGAGCTTTCTTCACTTCCTCCTTTTCTTCTATTTTTGATCTTCTTCTCATTGCAGAGCTCTTCACTCCATTTGTCTTGAGTCCTCATGGCTCATGATAAAAAGTCATTTCAGGTCTATATCCTAAGAACCCACTGCTGTTTCATCAAACTGTCTTCATTTTGAGGTTGGGCCAAAATTGGCCTTTTTTCTTGCTTTGGACTATTTCAGAATTCCTTGAATTTTTCCCCAAATTGTTGTTTTATGGGATTTTTTGGCCAAAAGAGCCAAAATGTGCAAAAGTGCGCAAATATGCCAATATTATTAAAATGGCATATTTTGGTGAATAATTGAATAAAACAAAGTTTTTGAAGGTTTTTAAGGAGAATGAAGCCAGATGTGTCAGAGTGCGCAAATTCATAAAAATGGCCAATTTGGCCTATGAACAGTTTTTTCTCATGATTTTCTTCTGTTTTTCTTGTGCTTCAACCCATTCTTTCAGTTCAAATTGCCATAATTGCCTTGCCGACTTGCAATTGTCCATAACTTTCTTGGTCTTGACTTTGAAATTTGACTTGAAGATGAGTTCAAGGCTGACTTCCCTTTGTGATTCCGACTACTCTGATTCCCCACCTTCTGTACTTGATGGTCCTGGCGTTTCTGATAACTTGAGGGAGCTTTCTGAATAGAGTATGGCCCCTACAGAGATTTATGACATAACTAGAAACTACAATGGTTTCAAGTCTGTCAGAGTTATTGTGCCACCCTGCACCAATTGTCAGAGGAAAGGGATTCCTTGTGTTGAATCTGCAACTGCTAGGTCCACCAGGTGTCAATTCTGAAATCTTGGAAAAAGAAATTGTTCTCAAGCCAACTATAGCTTTCCTGAAAATCCCAGGCAATTATGGAGCAGCATCAAGAAGGGTGGAAGATTTGAATTGGAAGATCCTGTTAATGAACCCCCCACCTCTGATTCCACCTCTGGTAACTCCAATTGTGAGTTGATTGGTCATAAAACTGATGTGTTACTGACTTCTATGGTTCCTTTTCTTCTTCTTCAGTGACTGGCTCCAGGATGAGAGGTGTCCAACAATGGAATAATACCAGCAGCTCCTGGGCCAACATTGGGGGATCCATTCACCCCCAAGGAAATCCCATTGGAGTGCCCCCAGAGGTTCCCATTTTGGTCACCAGAAAAGATGGAAAACTTGGAAACTTGAAGATAAATTTGGTGGTTCAAGATGAAATTGATACTGATGCTGAAGGAAGTGATGAGATTGATGGAGAAGAGCTTAAAATGACTACCCCAATCCAGAAAAGAACAATCCAATCCCCTTCACAATCCCCAGTCCAAGACAGTACCACCAATCATGAAGTGATAAGGTCCCCCCAACCACCTCAACTTCCAATTAGATCCCCAACCAGGCCATCCACACTTGCCTCTACCTCTACCAGTATCCAACCACCTGTGGCCAGCACTTCTAGAGACCCAATGTCTCCAGAACCTGAATCAATCTTTGAAACCCATCACCACTGGAATATAACTGGAAAACTCACTGATCAGAAAAGGGTGAACAAGAAGGTGGTCAAATCCTTATTTGCTGAAGTTGATGCTTTGACTGAGGTGTTTGTTGATAAGGCTATGAAAAGTGCTATTCCAGGGGAGCCCACTATTGCTTTGGACAAAAAGGCAGTTGCTTATTAAGATGCCATGGCTGTTAAGTTTAGAGAAGCCTTGAAGAAATTTTGATGAGGATTATCTGTAGCTGGTCTTTACCATTACTAGTGTTTTGCTCTTTGATTATTGAATGAATTGACTCCCCAAACATGATCTGGGAGTGATGACTACTGCTTTTGAAACAAGAAATAAAAAATAAATCATACAAGTAAAAGAAAATGAAATGAATTAAAAATAAAGAAAGAATTGAGAGAAAAAGAGAGTAAAGAAAACTTCTGAGGATTGATCTTCTTGTGGTGAGTTGCGTGATTTTGGCCATAATTTTCCTGAAAAGATAAAACCAAAAGTTTGATGCTCACGGAGTGGCCAAGGTGTTGTTTTACAAGAAGTAGAACCCTCAGAGATGCATACCAGGAGATGGAACTTACTTTCATAACCTCCACTCCCCACCAAGCATCATAAAAGAATAGAAAGCTTTGCAATAAATGAATTTGAGCTAAAGAATGTGTTGAATAATATTTAATGGCATAATTTGGAATAATAATTGTGAAAGAAAGAAAAAAGAATAAAAATGAAATAGGGAATTTGGCCATATCTTGATGAAAGCTTCAAGCTCAAGGGTATTGATGTTGCAAGTCCTTCTAAACCTGTCCAAAGGAATTGACAAGTGCTCACAAAGTGGCCAAGGTGATGCTTACAACATATTTGGGTAGAATACCCCCTTAAAGGTGCATGCCAGGAGAGGAACTTACTTTCATAAACTCCAATCCCCACCAAGAACCATAAATCAAACTCTTGAGGCATTTGGGCCAGGCTTGTCTGGATACAAAGTGTGAAGATCCTTGACAAGGTCTGGGGAGCTGTTAAGGTTGGAATCTGGTTCCCAAGTTGTTCTTTCTGGGTCTTCATTGAATCCTTTCCACTCCACTAGATACCATAATGTACCTCTCTTGAGTTTTGAGTCCAGAACCTGAGCCACTTCCCATTCTTCTTGCTCTTCCATTATCACTGGTGGTGATGGCAATTGATGTTGATTTGGGATAGTTGATTTCTTCACTGGTTCTAACAAGGACACATGGAAGACAGGGTGAACTGACTTCCATTGTTGAGGCAACTTGAAGGTGATATGCATGGCTGCCAATCTTCTTGAGAACTTCAAAGGGTCCCAACCATCTTTCTGAAAGTTTCTTGGTGGGTATTGTTGTCTTTATGTTCTTGGAAGCTAGCCATACTTTGTCCCCAGGTTGGAAATCAGGTGGAATTGCGCTATTTCTATCTGCATACTTCTTAAAACACTTGATTGCTGACTATAATTCTTCTTTGACAACTTGCTGCACTGATTGGAGTTTTGTTGATAACTTTCCAGCAGGTGTATCTTGAGAAATGTGAATTGAGTCAAAGCTGGGATTTCTTCCATAAATGGTGAAAAATGGTGACTGTTTTGTTGATGAATGTTCTGCATTATTATAGGCAAATTCAGCCAGAGGGAGCCAGGTGTGCCAGTAATATTGATGGTAACTGACATACATCCAAAGATACTGTTCTAGAATCTGATTTACCCTCTCTGTCTGTCCATCTGTTTCAGGGTGAAAGGAAGTTGAAATATCTCTTCATATTTTGAGCTTCTGAAACAATTGAGTCCAAAATGATGAAACAAATAATGAACCTCTATCACTAACAATACTTATTGGAAGACCATGTTTGGAAAAGACATGACTAATAAAGATTTGAGCTAAGACCAAAGCAGTTATTGTTGAATAAGTTGGAATAAATATTGCCATCTTTGAGAATCTGTCTACAACTATCAAAATTGAATCAAAGTTTCTTGACAGAGGAAATTGAGTGATAAAGTCCATTTATAGTAAATTCCAAGGACCAGATGGAATTTTAAGAGGCTTGAGTAATCCAAACCTCTTATGATTAATGTTCTTGTTTCTTGAACATTGCTGACATGAGGACACATAGTCCTTGATAATTTGATTCATGCCAGCCCAATACACATCACTTCTGATGAGCTTGAGGGTCTTCTCCTGTCCAGGGTGGCCAGCCAATGGTGAGTCATGACGCTTTTGACGGATATCCAATTGAAGTTCATGATTGCTTGGAATGACTACTCTATCTTCTAATAATATCAATTTGGCTTGAGGTTCAAGAGTATAATCTGAGACTGATTCACCTCTTTCTAATTGCTTGAGAATTTCCTTATAATCTTTGTCTTGCCATACTGCCTTCTGAATTTGATCAACTAAATCTGACAAAACTTCAACTTTGATTGAGAAAAATCTTGACTCTTTGATTTCATTTTGCTTGAGAACTTGCTGAAAGTTTTGAGGATTCTTTCTTATGAAGTCCACCCCCTCTCTGGGTACACGTCGTCCCAACATGACAAGGCACTTGGTAAAGTGGCCAGTCTGCCTGGGCAGTAAGTGATAGAGAAGTGAAATTCAGAGAGAAACTCTTCCCAACGGGCTTGACAGCAAGTAAGGACTTTGGAAGACATAAAATATTGAAGGGAAGAGTGGTCTTTCAAGACTTCAAAGGAATCAGAAAGAGAAAGAAGAAAGGCCCTCCAGTGCTTGAGAGCCCAAACTTTGCCAAGGAGTTCCTTTTCATGAATTTCATAGTTGAGCTCAGCTGGGAGGAGCTTGCAACTATCAAATGCAATGGGATGCTTTCCTGAGTCATTCACCGGACTCAGTACAGCACCCAAGGCAGAATCAGAAGCATCAGTCTCTACAATAGCTGGTAGAGAAGGATTGAAATGGGATAGGATAGGGGAAGTGGTGAAAGCTTCTTTGAGTATTTGAAACTGACTAAGAGCTTCCTCATTGAAGATGAAAGGATAATCTTTTTTAAGGAGGGAAGTGAGAGCAGATATTTTTTTGGAATAATTTTTAATGAAATGATGATAAAAGTTGGCAAAGCCAAGGAAAGATTGGAGTGCTTTGATGTTCCTTGGCTGAGGAATATTGAGGATTTTCTGAACTTTGGAAGAATCCATATTGAGGCCTTCACTTGAAACAACATAGCCCAAGTATTCCACACTTGAGGCATGGAATACACACTTTGAGGCTTTGGCAAACAAATTATTGTCCCTCAGTATTTGGAGAACAGAGGCCACATGTTTGACATGTTCCTCCTGAGAACTAGAGAAGACCATAATATCATCTAAGTATACTACAACAAAAATATCCAAGAAATCTACAAAGATATCATTCATAAGATTATGGAATAAAGCAGGAGCATTGGCCAAGCCAAATGGCATAACCACCATATTTAGTTCTAAAGGCAGTTAAGTGCTCATCCCCCTCTTTGATTCTCAAGAGGTGATAAGCACCACGCAAATCTATCTTGGAGAAGATAGTAGCACTTTTAAAGACGGTAAGAATCTGATTCATTGGAGGAACAGGATACCTATTTTTCCTAGTGACAGCATTAGGTTTGTGGTAGTAAACACACAAAAGAAGGCCACCATCCTTTTTCTTAACAAAAAGGACAGGTGCTCCTGTTAAAGAGGAGTTTGGCCTGATGAAACCTTTCTCTACATTCTCTGAAATGTAGGCCTTCAGTGTTTCTGACTCATTTTTTGATAAAGAGTAGATAACACCAACTGGAGGTAGAAGACCCTCCAGTTCAATATGATGATAACAGGTGTGGTGTGGAGGAAGTTTCTCTGCTTTCACCTTGGAGAATACATTCAAATATTTGTGATAAGCAGGAGGAACTACCTTCAGCACAGTTTCAATCTCTTCTGGCTCTTCCTCCTCATCCCACTGCTCCTCCAGGGAGGCATGAAAAGATAAAGGAGGAAGGTCCATATCCCCTTGAAAGAGATGAAGTGAAGATATAGCAACATCTTTTCCAACATCTTTTATCTCCTTGAATACTTCATCTCTTGATGGAAGGGATATGGACAGAAGGAGGAAGGGAAGGTGTCTTAAGTTCACCAACCAGAGAAACACTGTTGACAGCAGTGGAAAAGTCATTACTAGTAGAAGAAATAATACAACTAGAATCCCTATGATTAGAATCATAGGTGATCAATCCATTTTTCCAATCAATACTGGGATTAAAATGGTAAAGGAAATAATAGCGCAATATTAGGTCTTCTCTCTTGGGTCAATCTACGATAAAGAAATCCCATTCAAAGCTTGGGAATGAAGGCAAGTCAACAACCCACTTGGTATAATGGTTGATGAACAGGGAATTGGATTCATTGGAATCCAAAATAAAAAGAGGAATCTTTTCAGGGAGCTCTGACATGGTCAATTAGTACTTGAGAACAAAATTCTTTGAAATAAAAGAGTTTGTAGCACCAGAATCAATGAGAATACTATAAAAAATATCAGAGAGAGAAGAGAAAATAAGAAATTTTAAAGATTTCTTGACACTAGTATTCAGAGTGCCCAATTGTGCTCTTGAAGGAAATAAGTGAGAACCATTGAACACATCATGATTCCCACTCAGGCTTTTCCCTGCTTGCTAGGGAAGCCTTTTGATGACCCTGCCTATTCTCAGGCCTCTTGAAGCATTTTTCAAATGGGTGCTTTCCACCACAATAATTGCACAAGGCTTCTTTAATCCTCATCTCCTTTTCAGAACCAATTGATTTGCTGTCCTTATTGAGGAGATCAGCATGAGGCTTGTCTTTGGACACTTGAGAATTCTTCCACTTCTTATTCTTCCTGTGATAAGGCTTCTTTGATGATGAACTTTGAGAGGGCTTGGAGGAGTTGGATCCACTGATTGGAGGATTCTTCTCTTGATGACTACCCTTTTCTTTCTGCCTCTCATGGTATCTAGTATCTAATTCCAAAGTGATGTCCATGAGTTCTTGAAGGCTATCAAAGTTTCCAGGGTGAGAAGCCAACTGGTCCAACAATCTTGATGCCAAGCCTCTCCTATACACATGAATATAGTCCCTTTCCCCCCAGTCTCCAATTCTTGACATTAAGCTTCTGAAATCTGCTATGTACAAGGAAATTTGACCAATTTCTTTCATCCTGAGATTTTTAACTCTTGTTCAGCTTTCCTGACTTCATTAGGATCACCAAACAGAGTGAATAACTGGGTTTCAAACAACTGCCAGTTATTGAGGAGATAAGAAGGGTCTTCATTGGAGATATTTGAGAGGTAATGTTCAATCCATTTGCCAGCTCTACCAGTAAGAAAAGAAGTTGAGTAAAAGGCCTTCTTCCTGTCAGAGAAGAAGCTTGCTGGGTCATTATGGAAATTTCATTGACAAGATTGAATAAATCCTCTCAATTTATAAGCTTTGGTACCATCAAAGGAATCAGGTGCCTTCATTGATGGAGTCTTGAATTCTGGGGCTTTCAAAGTGTCCCTTGGGGAAACTGCTTGAGCTAGTTGTCCCATGAATTGAGCGATCTGCTCCATCATTTTGAGAAAATTTGGTTCAGCTTGAGAGACAAGAGGTTGATTAAAATGGGCTAGATTTGGATCTTCAGAAGCCTCAGGGGAGCCTGCCAAGGCAGCTGCTACTTCAGTTTCTTCATACTCCTCCTCTTCCACAGACTCCTCCCCCTCTTCATCTTCAGCTTCCGCTGATCTGCTTCTAGGCCCTTGAGGAATGCTTGGATAGCCACCCAACAAGCCAGAGAATGATCTTGATCTTCTTGACTTCACACCTCCTCTTCTGGAGGGTGCTTCTTCTTCCATTGGTGGTCCTCTGTCCAAATTTGCACTCAGTTGATGAACTGATGGTGTGTGGTCAAGAGGAGCCCTTGCTGTAGGAGTGAGAAAAGCTTTATGTCTTTGAGATCTTGTATTCTTGGCTGGGGGGCTATGCTGAACTGGCATTATTGAAGAAAGAAAATAAAACTTGATGATACTTGAGAATAAACAAGGCTTGACAAAAAAATCAAATGAGAATCTTGATGAACTTGAGAAATCAATCAATAGTCTTGAAGTGAATCAATATGAATAATCAATTTTAATCAATAAGTCAAATCAAGTCAATAAATGAATCCAATCAAATAAATCAACTGTGTCTTGAGGAATTCAGTCAATATCTTCAAAAATCAATTCAATTTTCTTGAGGAATCAAATTCAAATCAATCAATTAAATCAAATCTTGAGGATAAATCAGCTATCTTGAGGAATCAAATCAGATCAATCAATTAAATCAAATCAGAGTCTTGAGGTAAAGTCAATTTATTGAATAATCAGATAAATCAATCAGTAATTCTTGAGAATTTAAATCAACAATGATAACCCCGCTTCAATAAACTCCTGAAACAATGAATCAATTAAACCTGATAAAAGAACCTGAATTCAGACAGAAAATGAAAATAAAATTTGATTGAGAATTAAGAAGAAAATGAAATGGTCAGCAAAATTTTGAAATGAGAAAGAGAATCAATTTTTATTTGAATGAAATTAATGAGATGAAAATTGATGAGAGATAGTGAAATCATAAAAATCATAATTGAGAATGAGAGAAATGAATAAGAATGAATGAAAGAAAAGAAGCAATTATGAGTTAATTAAAATAATGTCACAGGGGCTCTTCTAAACAAAGAGGGCCTGGCACTCAGTGAACAGACTTACTTATAGAGGTCTCAGAATAAATACTCAATTGATAAGATTAATGAAATAAGAGAATAAATTCCTAGTCATAAAATAATAAGAATTAAAAGATATGAGAGAAAAACAAAAGCAATAATAAAGAGCCAACCACAAATAATCCTGTATCACTGTTTCAACCTGTGCAGAAAAGAGAAAAGGAGTAAATAAGGATATGGCCACCAGGAATCTACTGAACAGGTGAGGGAAGGCAAAGACTAACTTAATAATTAATAAAACAATATTTCTTAATGAGAAATAAAATAATATTAAATAATAAATCCAATATTTCAATTAACTGTGGGAAAAACCTCCAGGTGGGTGAAAGGGGGCTGGTATATGTTAAAAAGTGCCAGCCTGGAGTTTGAGTGTTGAGAAACCATTATTGTATGATAGAGAAGCCTGTATTTGAGATGTGAAACTGTATTGGTGTATCCAATACAGATATTTGAATCAATACAGGTGTTTGCACCTGTATTGAATGCAGGCCTGTATTTGGTGAATCCTGTATTTGGGTTATGCCTGTATTGAGGTTTGGAACTGTATTTGGTGAATCTTCCATGAAACCCCCTGCTGATTAGGTGTTGGAATAGTTTCCATTAGTAATGAGTGGTAATGCCCTGCCTGTCTCCATGGCTGTGACATAGAATCAGCTATGTGTTTTAGAGTTATATAACCCAAACTTTTGGTCATAATATTGGCCAACTGGTTTTTTGTGGGGACCCATTCAATAATTATCTTCCCTTTTACAATTTACTCATTTATCACATTGAATTCCCTGATCAAATTAAAAGTTTGTTTATGGCTGACCGTGTCACTGGCAATGCGTATCACTGTCTTGTTGTCAGAGCTTTAAGAATAGGAGCAAAGAGATGAGATATCCATAAGGATTCTTTAGCGGCAAAAGATAGAGCTAAGTATTCAGCTTGTGCAGTGGAATCCACAACCGTTGCTTGCCGTTTCAATTTCCAGGCTATAGGATTAGTTCCCTGAAAAAGGATATAAGCATGGGTGGATCTTCTGGCTTCACCCCCCAATTAGCATCCACATAAAGATGCATTTATGATCCCACTGCCTTGGAGATAAAGATTCCTTTATCATGAGTGAATCAAAGATAACCAATGAGATGTCTCAGGGCATCCTGTCACAACCACAAGTTTGACCCTCCTCCTTGATGGTTGCGGCAATCCAACCTGGAGCCAAGTTGGGGCCAATTGGCCACATCATATCTTTTATGGCCAATTGGCCCCCTTGGGTGTTCTATGGCATCCATGCCACAACACCTTCCCATGGCCATTTTATGGCCTCAGGCCATATCCTGCCGTAATTGGCCTTCTTGGCCAATTTCTACTTCACCAACCCCCAGGCCTTCACCTTTGATTTTGGGCCTGGGGGGTCAGTTTGTCTTCTAGGGGCCTCCAGGCCCCCTAGCCATCATTGTTGGAATCAGGGCCACCCCTTTCATTAATGGGGTTTTGGCCTAAATGGCCTTTTTGGGCCATTTAGGCCCCCTACGGCTCCTATGGCCCATGGGCCGTGATTCATGGTCTGTAGGCCATCTAGGCCCCTTTTGGCCTAATCCAATGAGGCCAAAAGGGACCAACCACCTACGTCCCAAACCACAATTGGGCCCACCTGAGCCAATTTTGGCCACCATTCCCTTGGACCCAAAAGTGACCAAAAACCCCATGGACACCCTTTTGGCCATAAATCCCGTAGGACCCATTTTTGGCCATGGACCACCCTGGACCAATAGTTCAGCCATGGCCTCTGGCAACCACCAGAGGCCATAAGATCAGCTCAGCCCGTCTTTCGCCTTAACTCCAGGGGATTTCCTCCTTTCCTTCATACCATCCGTACTCAAGGTTGCAGGCATGGTGCATATATGGTATTATATACCATTATGCACGATTTTTGCTCAGCAATCCAATGGTGACGTTTTCAGGACCCAATTCCACCTTTCCAAATCAAGGTCCCAAATCCCAACGCCCATTTCGAAGGAGGATTAATCAGCTCTTCAGTCTTACAAGTTATGGCGGCAATCAGAAGACTCTTCAAGGATCCCAACCAGCTGTATCTGCAGTAGTTGGGTTGGCACAATTCATTCAGGATTATTCAAGGGCAATTCTCAAGAGGTATTACATTATTTCAAATCAGTTGTCAAGGTATCAAGTATTCAATACTCCTTGGACAACTCAATTCATCCGTACAGGCCCCATTCAATCAACCTGTATGGTCTTGGCCCAGTTGGGACATTCCATATTCCACTGTGGGAATTCCATCACACAGTTCAAATTTCAAGATGGCCAGAACTGTATTTCCCAATCTGGACAATACAGCCATTGATCCACCTTCCAGGATCAATCCTTCAGTTTTCACATATACCGGCTACCTTTCATCACCTGGGGACTTTTTCCCCAGTTAATTAATATAGTGGATTTATTTTTATCCTTATTTTGTTTTATCTTGTTAAAGTTAATACTGATAATCATAAGTCAGTCATTAGAACCCTTTTCTCTTTTCTTTCCTTGCCTGTCAGTGGATATTGGTGGTCATATCCTTTACTAATTCCATTGTTCTTTCTGGCAGGTTGAAACAGTGAATTGAGGATTCACTTGGTTGGCTTCTTGGCTTTTGGCTTTCTTTTATCTTTGGCCTCTGGCTTCACTCTTCTTATTCTTTGTTATCTTTGGCATATTTGTCCTTTCTCTTATTCCTGCTTAAGAAATATATTCCGTAGTATTTCTTATCATCTTTTGGAGCCCTCCAAGTGAGTTCTTTATTCCTGAGTGCCAGGCCCTCTTGCTTCCATAAGAGCCCCTGTGATATTATGTTAATTAACTCCCAATTTCTTTTCAGTCTATTCATTAATTCTTTATCATTTTAATTCATTCATTCATCAAAATCATGACTCTTTAACACTTATGAATTTAATGATTCTTCGTCACCTCTCAATTTTCTCTCATTCATTTCTTCATTCTGAAAATCAAAAGCCGACCCAAATTTTATTTTATGTTTATCTTTTCAATCTTAATCTCAATCATCAATCCCATTTTTATCCTTCATTTCAGGCGTCTTATTATTTTGATTCTTCAGATTATTCAGACACATTCTTCATATCAGGATTCATTTTGATTTCAGCAAGAATTCACTTGATAATTGATTTGACATAATTGATATTGACTTCAAGATAATTGATTGACCTGAAGATTTTTCATTGATTTGCTGAATTTCACATCAAGATTTTGACATAAATTGATTTTTGACTCAAGAATTCATTTGACTGATTGATTTTCACTGCAAGATTTTATTTCATTGATTTTGATTGATTGATTTTATTGACTTCAAGAATTTCATTGATATTTATTTTTGACTTCAAGACTCATTTGACTTCATTGATTGACGTACCTGAAGACTTTAATTGATTCATTGATTTTTCCCCTCAAGGTTTGATTTGATTTGATCCTCAAGACTATTTCGGTTTTGCCTCAAGTTTTATTCAAGTTTTGAATCATTTATTTGAATTTTACCCTTATTCAATCATGCCACTCCAACACTCACCTCCTGCAAGACAGACCAGATCCCAGGCTCAAACTCAAGCTGTTCTTACTCCTACTCCAAGAGTTCCTCTTGATGGCACCCCAGCAGTTCCTCAACTGAGGGCCCAATTAGATAGAGGACCCCGCATGGAAGGAGCAGCACCATCCAGGAAGGAAGGAAGAGTGCCAAGAAGATCAAATTCTTTGTCAGGAGTAGTTGGCGGTTTTCCAGGCATGTCAAGGACAAGTTTCAAAGGTCTGGGTGAAGACAGTGAAGAGGAAGAGTCTGATGGTACTGAAGGTGCTCCTGCTCCGGTGGAGGCACCCCAAGGTACTGGAAGACCAACTCTAGCCCAGCCTTATCAGCCTGTCTCTCACCAATCTGAACCATCTTTATTGGCCATTATGCAGCAAATGACTCAGATTATGGCCAATCTTCAAGCAGCTTCTTCTTCTGATTCATCAAGACCACCAGCCTTAAAGACTCCATCTATGAGGGCACCAGAATGCTTTGATGGGACTCAGCCCTTCAAAGTCAAAAGCTTTATTCAGTCATGCCAGCTTATCTTTCATAATGATCCGGCAAACTTCCCTCAAGACAGGAAGAAGGTTCTTTATGCCACTTCATTTCTTATTGGTAGGGCTGCAAAATGTATTGAGCCTTATCTTTCCAATCTCACCAATCAAGCCTCAAGTTGTCTTCTCAATTCTTGGCCATTGTTTGAATCCCAACTCTTCACTTTATTTGGGGACCCGAATGAAGTTAGAAAAGCTGAAGCAGAGTTGGATGGCCTTAGAATGAAAGAAGGTGGCCATGTTTCACTATACATAGCAGATTTCAGGAGTTTGGTTTCAAGAATCGGGGATTGGGGAGAAAGAGCTCTCATCCATCATTTCAGGAAGGGACTGCCATCCAGGATTCTGGATCAATTGGCCTCCCATCCTTCAAATATTGATTTTCTTCAAGACTTAATGGACGTTACCCTGGAGCTTGATACCAGGTACCATGAAAGACAAAAGGAGAAGAGTCACTACCAAGAGAAGAAACTTGAAGCCACAAGATCAAGTACTTCTCATCCTCAAAACTCTTCAAGTTCAAGTCACAAGAAGAAGAATTATTTTCAGGAGAGGGACAAGCCCCATTCTTTGTTATTGAATAAAGATTTAAAGCTCATGAACTCTGAAAAAGAAAGAAGAATCAAAGAGGGTCTTTGTACCTATTGTGGTGGGAAGCATAGTCTTGAGTCCTGTTTCAAAAGGCCTCAAAACAAGCTTACCCAACCGTCAGGCAAATTTCCCAGCCAGGGAAAAGCCTGAGTGGAGACCATGTTGCGTTCAATGGTCTTCACAGTTTTCCTTCCAGAGCACAATTGTGCATTATGAATACTGGTGTCAAAAATTCTCTTAATTTTTTTGTTTTTTCTTCTCTTTCTGATGTTTTTTACAGTATTCTCATTGATTCTGGTGCTATACACTCATTTATTGCAAAGCAGTTTGTTCACAAGTACTCATTGACTACGTCAGAACTTCCAGAGAAGATTCCCCTTATCATTCTTGACTCCTCTGAGTCTCCTTCCTTATTTGTGACTCACCATACTCAATATATGGTTGAGCTCCCTTCCTTCCCAAGCTTTGAATGGGACTTTTTAGTCATTGATACTCCCAAGGGAGAAGACCTCATATTGGGCTTTGACTTTCTCAATAATTATAGTCCTTCTATTGATTGGAGGCAAGGGCTGATCACCTTTAATCCTGATCATTTGGACTATTCTGATCCTTATAATTCTTTCTGTAATGACTTTTCTTCTGCCAAATCATGTGCAGCTCTGGTTGGTGATTCTAGAACACCATCATTTCCGTCTTCTGTCCATATTCCTTCCCTTAATTCCCCACAGTCATTACTATCTCCTAGAGCTGAAGTCTTCAAAGAAATTCAAGATGTTGGAGAAGATAATTCTGTATCTTCACTTCACCTCTTATTTGGGAATATGGACCTTCCACCTTCATCTTATCATGACTCCCTGGAGGAGTTGTGGGATGAAGAGGAAGAGCCAGAAGAAGTAGAAACTGTGATGAAGGTTGTTCCTTCTGTCTATCACAAATACTTGGATGTATTCTCCAAGGTGAAAGCAGAAAAACTTCCTCCTCACTGTGCCTGTGATCATCATATTGAGCTGGAGGGGTCTCTACCTCCAGTTGGGGTGATCTACTCTTTATCCAAACAAGAGTCAGATACACTCAGGGCCTACATTTCAGAGAATGTAGAGAAAGGTTTCATCCGGCCAAGCTCCTCTTCAACAGGAGCACCTGTTCTTTTTGTCAAAAAGAAAGATGGTGGCCTCCATTTGTGTGTTGATTACCGCAAACTCAATGCTGTTACTAGGAAGAACAAGTATCCTGTTCCTCCTATGAATCAGCTTCTCAATGTCTTTAATGGTTCTTCTATCTTCTCCAAGATTGATTTGCGTGGTGCATATAACCTGCTCGGAATCAAGGAGGGTGATGAACATTTGACTTTCTTTAGAACTAAATATGGCAGCTATGAGTACTTGGTTATGCCATTTGGGCTCACCAATGCTCCTGCTTCTTTTCAAAATCTTGTCAATGATATATTTCAAGATCTTCTCGATGTTTATGTTGTGGTTTATTTGGATGACATTATGGTCTTTTCCAAATCTGAGGAAGAACATGTCACTCATGTGTCCACTGTTCTTTCCAGACTCAGAGCCAATAACCTTTTTGCTAAGGCATCCAAATGCCTGTTTCATGTTTCAAGTGTGGAATATCTTGGTTATGTAGTTTCTTCTGAAGGCCTCAATATGGACCAAGAAAAAGTCCAGCAGATTCTAAATTGGCCGCCTCCAAGAAACCTCAAGGCTCTTCAATCCTTCCTTGGCTTTGCCAACTTCTACCGCCGTTTAATGAAGAATTATTCAAAGAAGATCAGTTCACTCACCAGTTTCCTCAAGAAAGATTCCTGTTTTCCCCTCAATGAGGAAGCTCTTAGTCAGTTTTACCAACTCAAAGAGGCTTTCACCACCGCTCCAATCCTTCTCTACCCACCATTGTAGAGACCAATGCATCTGATTATGCTTTGGGTGCTGTACTGAGTCAGGTCTCTGATTCAGGAAAACATCCCATTGCATTAGACAGCTGCAAGCTTATCCCAGCAGAGCTCAACTATGAAATTCATGACAAGGAACTCCTTGTAATCGTCTGGGCTCTCAAGCGCTGGAGGGCTTTTCTTCTTTCACTGTCTTCCCCTTTTGAAGTTCTCACCGATCACTCTTCCCTTCAATACTTCATGACCTCCAAAGTACTCACTTGCCGTCAAGCCCGTTGGGCTGAATTTCATTTCTCAATCACTTACCACCCTGGCCGCCTAGCTACTCTTCCGGATGCCTTACCACATCGGGACGACGTTTATCCGGAGAGGGGGGAGGATTTCATCAGCAAGAATCCAATGAATTTTCAGAAAATAATTAAGCAAGATGAAGTTCAACCCTCAAAGTTTTTTGCAGTCAAGGTGGAATCTTTTTCAAACTTGATTGATTCCATCCAGAAGAAATTATGGCAAGATCCCCAGTACAGAAGTATCCTTGAAGATTTGGGTAAAGGTAAATCTGTCCAAGATTATTCTCTTGATTCCTCTTCCCAAATTCTTCTCTTCAAAGATTGGGTGGTAGTCCCAAATGACTCCATAATTCAACTTAGCATTCTTCAAAAGCGTGACAATTCTCCTCTAGCTGGCCACCCTGGCCAAGAGAAGACTCTCAAACTTGTCAAGCGGGATTTTTACTGGCCCAGCATGACCCAATTTATCAAGGATTATGTTTAATCCTGTAAACAGTGCTCAAGAAACAAGAATATTCACCATAAGAAGTTTGGATTCCTCAAACCTCTTCCAATTCCAAATAGTCCTTGGATTTGTCTTTCAATGGACTTCATCACTCAACTGCCGCTGTCCAATTCCTTTGATTCAATCCTGGTCATAGTGGACAGATTCTCAAAAATGGCAGTTTTTATTCCAATAATGTCTTCAATCACTTCCCTGGACTTGGCCCATTTATTCATCAAGAATATCTTTTCAAAGCATGGCCTCCCATTGTGGTATTCCATACCAGTTCTTCCAAGGTTCAAATCCACAAGTTCAAAGCTAAAAATTTGATCAATAATAATAATATATATATAAAGAAAATAAAGATAAAAAGTGAAATATAAAATTAAAAAAAAATGCAAGAAAAAGAAAGAGAATTATATTAAAATAACAAAAACAAGTATTCCACTGGAGTCTACATCAAATTTTACCTATAGTCACATATTGCCTCAACCCCATAATGTCAATAATTTTCTAGATATCATGGATTAAAGAAGAGAAATGATACCATACACTCTATACTAGGTACAAGAATATGCTTAAAGATAATGCAGCTTGTCTAAATATTCAATATGAATAAACATGTGTAATATTACATAAGTGATACCATTACTCTTACAACATCATGTGTTACATGTCTTGACATAAGAAAAAACACTAACATATAAGTTAACATAGTGTTACATTACTCAATCCCCACTTAAACTCCCATAACCAAACATTACAGGTATTATTTACAAATTAAATTTTACATAGAGAAATACTCAACTGAATACAGATCAAGGCTGTGAAGAAGAAAAATAAATTTAGTAGAGATAAGAATACAGTTTTAAAAAAATGATGCAATCAACCAAACATATGGTGCAATATCTGTATCAAATGACACCATTCCAAATTTAACCACCAGAAAAAATTTCTCAAGGCTGTCAAGAAGAAAAATAAGGTTAGTAGAGATAAGAATACAGTTTTAAAAAAAATGGTGCAATCAACCAAACATATGGTGCAATATCTGTATCAAATGACACCATTCCAAATTTAACCACTAGCAAAAATGTCTCAAGGCTGTGCATAATAAGAATAAAGTTTAGTTAAAATAAGAGTATAATTCAAAAAGTATGGTGCAATCAACCAAACATATGGTGCAATATCTTGATCAAATGACACCATTTTTAATTTACCCACCAGAAAAAATGTCTCAAGGTGGAATTTTTTCTAAGTCCCTTGTTTTTGGAAGGCTCTATGGAGGGCCCAAAAGGTATAAATAAAGGGCCTCTCTCCCTGTTTTTCCCCCCATGCTTCTGATTCAGACAATAATCTTGAGGATCAATCCATCCCTTCTCTAGTAGGATAATCTAGTATTTATATTGAAAAAGATCAGTAGCAAGGCTCAGTATCTTATAGTATTATTTATGATTAATTAATGGAAGATATTTATAATATTAATGAAAGAGTTTAATATTATTTAATAGTCTTACCATTATAGTAGTAGTGTTTAAGTAGTGTTGGAAGATATTATCAATAGTGATCTTATCTAATTTATCAATAACCCTTATTTATAGAAGGGATATCATCTTACCCTTATACCTTATATTATAAGCCTTTTAGGTATATTGGATTATATTTATATTGATCCTAATAGTATCATATTACTATTATATCATTTATATTTTACCCTTATATTAAACAAAACCACCCTTAAAGAATGATCTTACCCTTAAATTATTATAGCTATATTGATAGTATTATTAAATCACCTTTAAAAGTATTAGCTAGCTATCAAGATTATTATTAATATTAATAGTGATCTTAAAAAATATTATTTAAAATATCTCAGGTATTGAAAGAAGGAATACTAGAAGAATTAATTTAAAAGAATTATAATCAATAACAAGAAAGTTAAGCAAACCTAAATTATTCAAAAAAATATTAACTATTACCAGTATTATCAGTGATCTTTTATTGACAGACTGATAGAGACTGCTGAAGAAAATTCTCTAATTGAAAAGCCACAAAACTAAATAATTGATTTGTGATCTCATCAAAAAGGGTATCTTTTTCAGTATATTTAGAGGGGCAGCTAATAAACCTTAGCACCCATGGTTATTGGCTCATTCTGAAATTCAAAACAGACTCACCAATAATTTCCCCCTCAAGGTACTGCCTATTATTTATCCCACAACAAAAGGAGTTCCCACACCGTTAATCATTGTCAGTGATAGAGGTTCACTCTTTGTTTCTTCCTTTTGGACCAATCTTTTTCAGCAGCTCGAAATTTCAAGAGACTTGTCAACTGCTTACCATCCAGAAACTGATGGACAGACAGAGAGGGTAAATCAGATACTAGAACAGTATCTTTGGATGTATGTCAGTTATCATCAAGATGATTGGAACACCTGGATCCCTCTGGCTGAGTTTGCCTACAATAATTCTGATCACTGTTCAACCAAGCAATCCCCGTTTTTCACTGTTTATGGAAGAGATCCACAATTTGATTCAGTTCACATCATTCAAGATACTCCTGCTGGAAAGTTATCAACAAAAATCCAATCAGTACAGCAAGATGTCAAGAGAGAACTTGAAGCTTCCATAAACCGGTTTAAGAGGTATGCAGATGTTTTCAATCCCGGTGACATGGTATGGCTTTCTTCCAAGAATATCAAATCAACCAGACCCACCAAAAAACTATCCAAAAGATGGTTGGGTCCTTTTCCAATCTTGAAGAAAGTCAGTTCTCATGCTTACCACCTCAAGCTTCCATCTCAATGGAAATCTGTCCACCCAGTCTTCCATATCTCCCTTCTGGAACCAGTCAAGACATCAACAATCCCAAATCAGCATCAAGAGCCTCATCCTCCAATTACCATTGAAGAAGAAGAGGAATGGGAAGTCTCTCAAGTACTGGATTCAAAGCTCAGGAGGAAAAAGTTATGGTATCTGGTGGAATGGAAAGGTTTCAGTCAAGACCCAGAAAGATCCACCTGGGAACCAGCCAAAAACCTCAAGAATTGTCCTGATCTTGTCAAAGATTTCCATTCTTTGTATCCTGACAAGCCAGGACCCAATTCTTCAAAAGCTTGATCTTTTATGGTGCTTGGTGGGGAGAGGAATTACCAAAAGTAAGTCCCACTCCTGGTATGCACCTTTAGGGGTATTCTGCTCTTCTTTGTTGTAAGCATCACCTTGGCCACTCTGTGAGCACTTTGCAATTTGGACACAGATTTGTTGGCCTGGCTTTCAACATCAATTCCAAAATTATGGCCATTTGTCACTTGGGCAAATGGACCATTCACTTTCATTTTCTTTTCCAAGTTTTCCAATTCAAGACATTCCTTCATCAAATTTATATCCTCATTTATGGCACTGGCGGGATTGGCAACTTCTAGAAGTAAGTTCCTCTCCTGGTGTGCACTTCCCTGAGGGGTCTACAATCTTTTCAAAACATCACCTTGGCCACTCTGTGAGCACCTATCATCAAATTATTTTATTCCAGGTCCTTGGCCACTTTCAAATCAACCATCAAAATCCCTGATGAAGCTTGGATCCCCCTTCAAAATTTTTCCTTTTTATTTTCCTTTTCTGTTTCTTTATCTTATTTTTCTTTAAAATTTCTTTTATCTTAATCTTTATGCCAAAATTCTACGTCAAATTCAATCCTTCAACATTTTCAAAGCCAAAATGTCAAGAGAAGACTATGTCAACCTCAATTCATATGCCAACATTATTATCAGCTCAAAATTTTCTTTCCAAGATCAATATACCTCTGGAACCCCTCTGTCCAATCCATATCAACAGCCTCAACAGGCTTCTACCTTATCTTGGTGCTCAGGAGCTCACCATTCAAGGTAGGGGGGTACTGTCACAACCACAAGTTTGACCCTCCTCCTTGATGGTTGCCAAAATCCAACCTGGAGCCAAGTTGGGGCCAATTGGCCACGTCATATCTTTTATGGCCAATTGGCCCCCTTGGGTGTTCTATGGCATCCACACCATAACACCTTCCCATGGCCATTTTATGGCCTCAGGCCATATCCTTCCGTAATTGGCCTTCTTGGCCAATTTCTACTTCACCAACCCCCAGGCCTTCACCTTTGATTTTGGGCCTGGGGGGTCAGTTTGTCTTCTAGGGGCCTCCAGGCCCCCTAGCCATCATTGTTGGAATCAGGGCCACCCCTTTCATTAATGAGGTTTTGGCCTAAATGGCCTTTTTGGGCCATTTAGGCCCCCTACAGCTCCTACAGCCCGTGGGCCGTGATTCACAGTCCACGGTCCATAGGCCATCTAGGCCCCTTTTGGCCTAATCCAATGACGCCAAAAGGGGCCAGCCACCTAGGTCCCAAACCACAATTGGGCCCACCTGAGCCAATTTTGGCCACCATTCCCTTGGACCCAAAAGTGACCAAAAACCCCATGGACACCCTGTTAGCCATAAATCCCGTAGGACCCATTTTTGGCCATGGACCAATAGTTTAGCCATGGCCTCTGGCAATCACCAGAGGCCATCAGATCAGCTCAGCCCGTCTTTCCCCTCAACTCCAGGGGATTTCCTCCTTTCCTTCATACCATCCGTACTCAAGGTTGCAGGCATGGTGCATATATGGTATTATATACCATTATGCACCATTTTTGCTCAGAAATCCAATGGTGACGTTTTCAGAACCCAATTCCACCTTTCCAAATCAAGGTCTCAAATCCTAACGCCCATTTCGAAGGAGGATTAATCAGCTCTTCAGTCTGACAAGTTATGGCGGCAATCAGAAGACTCTTCAAGGATCCCAACCACCTGTATCTGCAGTAGTTGGGTTGGCACAATTCATTCAGGATTATTCAAGGGCAATTCTCAAGAGGTATTAAATCATTTCAAATCAGTTGTCAAGGTATCAAGTATTCAATACTCCTTGGACAACTCAATTCATCCTTACAGGCCCCATTCAATCAACCTGTATGGTCTTGGCCCAGTTGGGCCATTCCATATTCCACTGTGGGAATTCCATCACACAGTTCAAATTTCAAGATGGCCAGAACTGTATTTCCCAATCTGGACAATACAGCCATTAATCCACCTTCCAGGATCAATCCTTCAGTTTTCACATATACTGGCTACCTTTCATCACCTGGGGACTTTTTCCCCAGTTAATTAATATAGTGGATTTATTTTTATCCTTATTTTATTTTATCCTATTAAAGTTAATACTGATAACCTTAAGTCAGTCATTAGCACCCTTTTCTCTTTTCTTTCCTCGCCTGTCAGTGGATATTGGTGGTCATATCCTTTACTAATTCCATTGTTCTTTCTGGCAGGTTGAAACAGTGAATTGAGGATTCACTTGGTTGGCTTCTTGGCTTTTGGCTTTCTTTTATCTTTGGCCTCTGGCTTCACTCTTCTTATTCTTTGTTATCTTTGGCATATTTGTCCTTTCTCTTATTCCTGCTTAAGAAATATATTCCGTAGTATTTCTTATCATCTTTTGGAGCCCTCCAAGTGAGTTCTTGATTCCTGAGTGCCAGGCCCTCTTGCTTCCATAAGAGCCCCTGTGACACATCCCAGTGAACAATAGTAGGCCCCATGGAGAAGTGAGCTAAATAGTTGACAGTGTAAGAAATATCAGGTGCGCAATATAGAGCAGTCTGCCTATTCGTGGTAAGTAACCTTTATCCATTACACCATGCTTCTGAGATTTGAGGGAACATTTTATAGGTAGTGGTGCGCAATTGGTAATGTTACTGGCATTGATGTCCAGGGGCTTAAGAATGAGGTTGGGCTGATGAAATTTAAAACCACCAGCCAACAGAATTATCAAGATACCCACTAAGTTGTTGATTCCTTCATCCCATTTGATGCAAAGTGCCTTATCCAATTTGGAAGATATAATTTCTATTAATTTCACTGATGAGTCTGCCAATGCACCATCATCAATGTGAATCCACAGCATTGCTTGGCCTAATGCTGAATCCATATAATAAGTCCTAGTGTCTTCTTGGTTTACGCTAAAGCCAATATTTTTGAGGATATGCTGAAAGTGTAACCACCAGTATCTAGCTTCTTGCTTGGTCCCATATAAGGCTTTTTTGAGTTTTAGAACAGAATGAGTAGGCAGTTTCATGCCCTTAGGTGGCCATACATACACAGGTTTGTTGATCGGACTGTTGAGGAATTTAACCTTAACATTGAAGGTCCTTAATCCCCATCCCTTATCCACAGATATCAAAAACAGAAGCCGCAAGGAGGTAAAGGTGGGTGTCGGTGCAAAAGTGTATTCAAAATTGACTTGTTGTATCTGTCAAAAACCGCGGGCAACCAGCCTAGCTTTGAAGCAAATTGGTTTTAATTTTTTGGTGAAAACCCATTTGGTGCTCAGTATACTTTCACAGGGAACTGTCAATAAAGCAGTTTTTATATCAGAAATTTTCAAAACCTCTTATTTGTCCATGCTAACTAATTCTTCCCCAATAGCAGCACTCCAATCATTAACCTCCACAGATTTAATTGCCATTTTGTAACCAATTGGTGCAGAGTTTACTGGGTCATAGATCATTTTTGCCAAGCTAATCATCTCATCTTGAGAATTGAATCATCAAAAATGTTTTTAACCTGTATTGGAATGGTGGATGAAGCCACAGGGGAAGGAGTTTTCAAAAAACATTGCTCATTAAATTTAATGCTAGCGCCCTTAACTATCTTTTGTTGATTGGGAACCCAGAATAACCAGCCTTTAGAGTCAGGAGCCTCACCAAGGTTATGACCAACAATTTCCCTGCCTGACAAGTCTTTTCTAAACAGGTGATCATAGATTTAGCCCTTTTCCCCCAAAACACGCAGAGGGAGTAAAGAGGGCCACTTTTTTTCAATGATTTCATAGGAAGTGAGTCTTTCATCAGAATGCAGAGTACGGTTGAAGATCCAAGTTGCATCTCAAAAAGCATAAGGCCACAGCTGTTTAGGAAGAGAGGGGGAAACTAGCATCGTCCTGGCCATCTCCAAAATGGACTGATTTGTATGCTCAATTTTTCCATTTTGGTGGTGTTCATAGGGGATGGAGGTTTCATGGATAATGCCACACTCATTAAGAAAGGTAGATACAAAAATGTTTTTGAACTCAGAACCATTATCAGTTCTTAAGTGCTTTATCTTGATGCAAGTAAAATTCATAAATTTAATCATCCATAAGCATAATTTATGCTTTGCATCAGCCTCATCCCCAAGGGGCATAACAGCTGTTAGTCGGGAGAAATGGTCCTGAATGACCAAAATATATTTCTTCAAGTCAAATCTAGGGAAGAGAGGACCCATTAGATGAGCAACAATAGCATTGCCAGGCTCTGTGATCATATGGCAAGAGGGTGAATGCAATGGTTGATGTTCACTTTTAGAAAGAGAGCAGGGGTGACATAGCTTAATGTCATTTAATAATAAGGAGGGAATGCCATTGACAGTGTTAAATTTCATAAAAGGTTTAATATTTTGAATTGAGAGGTGTCCCAATCTTTGGTTCCATAAATAACTAACATCAGTGGATGTATTTTATGGGTGGGTAAGATAATTAATAGATTGAGGAGGAGTTTCAGAATAATATAGGGGTTTGATAGATATTTCAGGCATGTGAGAGAAAGAAACTGGAAGAAACCACCAATTGTTTTGGCAAAGAGATGAGAAAGTGATGTTGTCTTGATTAAATAAAGAATTTCCACATGGTAAAGAGAAATGTATCTGTTGTGAAATTAGTTGACCAATGGAAAGAAAAATACCACTAATTTCTTTGCAGTATAAGACATTGCAAACGCATAGTATTCCCATAGGTGTCTTTAGTCAAAGTTCTCTAATTCCCTCTGCACAGAATTGATGAGAGGAGGTGACAGAAAAATTCATGTTAGCAGGCCATACTTTATCAAGGGAAATGTTGCCTACAACCAAATAAGTAGCACCGGAATCCAATAAAGCTTCAGTATTCTCAAACATAGGGATAACACCAATTGCAGCCACATCAGAAGAACGTTGTGAGGATTGCACCCAAGCCACAGCACCCTTTTTGCAATTTGGGCAGTCGGGTGCCCAATGGCCTACCTTGCCACAATGAAAGCATGTATTTTTTGAGGTTAACCACTTTCTCTTCCATTCATCCGACCGTGATGCAATAGGAGATGGCATGGTAGCAGAGTGGCTGGTGGAGGGAGTTGCTCTGAAGGGTGGGTTTGCTCAATGTGGAAACTCCCCTTTAGCAGGAAGAGATCAACAAGCGTCAATATGGGCCAGATTGGATGACTTTCCAATGATAGAATTTGAGGGCTGAGAGGACATTTGTCAAACAATGTCCAAAATGTCTTCCAGGTGTATAGCAATTGAGGGATTGACAGCCATCCTGGTGTCAAGGGTGGAGGTGATTTGATCGTGCAAGTGAGGCATAGAGAAGAATAGTGATAGAGTGATGATTTTATTACCATCACGCACACCAATTGGATTCTCAAGAGCTTCTATGGCTTCTCCAAGTTGCAGAGTGTGTTGAGTAATATTCAAGGATTGATCCATGGGATTGAAAATAATACTGGCATGATGAATAACAGAAGACCAGGATGCCCAACTAAATTGGTTTTTCAATGCTTGATAGACATTTTGGGCATTTGGCATAAACAAACTTGATGTAATAGACTCAAATATAGAATGGTCAACACTATTCCAGATGAAAGCCAATGCAATTAGATTATGTCGGTAATCAGGATCTCAAGAAGCATTGTCAAAGTAAGTTACGTCACCAATAAAGACAGTGGCCCAAGCCTCTAGCATGTTGCAAGACCAAGTGTTGAGGTTAGTGCCAGCCATTGATAGCTTAGGTCTAATCTTCTAAGAAGTTGTAAGAAATTGGTTAATTAAATCAGCTTGCTTATCAGCTCAGGTTACAGCATCACTTTCCTTTTCAATCGTTAAACCCAATATATCAGGGATATTGGCAGTTGAATCACCCATTTTTGATTTGAAAAATTTCCCAGGACAAGTTGTTGATGCCAGTTCACAATCTTCAGGAGGAGAAAAGATAAAAAATATGAGAAATGAAAGCAATTGGGATGAGGTATATTAATTATTCAACGCTTCTGGCAGATGAAGGCCCATAACCTGTTATTGCGGTTTATGATTACTATTATATTATAATATGAATTTATTGTAATTACAGATATGCTAATTATTATTTAACTATTAATTTATATTGATATCCCCTTTTTGGATGTGTACCTGTTATTTTGATAAATAATTATAATTTCAATTGGTAAAAGTAAATGATGAGATTGACGAAAAGATCTCCCCTAAGGAGATCCATTATTGAATTTTGACTGAAGCTTAAATACAAATGAAATATGATATGTAAATTTGTCTCTCTAATATATTAGGTTTCAACTTCTGTATAAGCATAATATAACCTGTATCCTGAGGATACGAAAGTGAGACAGAGAGTTTGATTAGATTCAGGATTTAGCCTAGAATTTGATCAAATAATGAGAAAATTAACTTCAATAACAAATTATTGTAGGAATTTTGGATCTTAAATTTTTTAATTGGAAAAAATTTAATTATCAATTTATTTTAAAATAATAATCAATAATTTTTCAGTATCTTAAGCTCAAAGTTTTGAATTATTTTAATATTCTCTTTTGACTAAATATATATTCAATAAAGTGATAAATTAGAGAACTTGAAATTTTCTTCAACCTTAAAAACCTCATAATTGATTTTCTTCATCATATAATGAGCTCTTATTCATCCAAGTCATTTTTTTATCTAACTATAGCTACTCAATATTCATATTATTAATAAATATCTTTTCAAATTAAAATTAATTAAGGTGATATTAAGTAATTATTAGAGATCTGAGAAATTTTATAACTATAAATAAATATATCTTTATATTTCAAATTAGCTAAAAGTTTTGAATTGAAAAAAAATTATTCAAGATAATTTGAATGAAATTCTTTACAGATTTCAAATTAAAGCCAAAATGAAAATGGATTTAAGAAAAAATCATGTTTTTTTTATTTTATTTTTCATTTGACCTAAAGATACCAAAATTTCTGATTAAAATAAATTTTAAATGTATACATCATTCTTTAATTATAATTTTTTTTGGCTTTATATCTCAGTTTTGTGATTTCAAAAATGGTTAATTAAAAATTATAGTTCTATAGTAATTTTAATGTGTAAGAGACAAAATCTTAAATCTCAATTGATATAACAATTTAGTCTAAATTTTCCAATAAAGGTTGTGATTCCCAAAAAAAACAAATCCCAGTTGAAGTAGCTTTAATCATTAAATTTTTCTTTTAAATAATTCAAGCCAATCAGAGCTCTCTGGTATTTACAGGATTATCAACCCTTAATATATGGACTAAGAAACAAAAAATCTCTTTAATTTTTAACTGATTATATTTTCAATTGAAAATAATAAAGTAATAATAATTGGAGAATTGATTTTCTTTAAGTATAAAAGTCAATTGATTTAATAATAAGGAAATTTTTTAAATATCTATTTCTATGACTAATAATTAATTGAGATCTATTTATGTCTTTACTTTGAGGTTTTAATTTCAAAATTAATATTAAATTTTATTTTATTTTTTTTAAAAAAAAAATTAATTTAATTTATTTCTTCTTTCAACTGGATTTTATTATAATTTTATTGCAATTTTATGAAAACTTAATAATAACTTTTCTTTTTTAAAAAAAGGAAACAAAATGAAAAGAAAGGAAATTCAATTTTAATAAAAATTATAAATTACAAATTTATTTAATTTAGATTTTTTTTTTTTAAAATAAGTTATTAAAAAAGGATTTTAGAAAGGGAATTGGATTTATTTATATTAACATCACTCAATTTTGTAAAAATTTCTATTCAAATTTTATATTAATTTAGGAAAAATTTATGAAAATTTAATTAAATTCCCAAAATAAGATAAAAGTTTAAATTAAGTTTTAATAATAATAGAAATCAAAAAAAAACAATAATTGTTTTTTGTCAATTTTTAAAAAAAGAAATAATATTTTTTTGAATAAATTAATACTTAAGGAAAAAAAATAAAATATTAAAGTAATAATAATAATAAACTAAAGCCAAAAAAAATTCAAGAAATTAAATTAAATTAAAATTGATAATTAAATTTACATAAAAAAAATTCCATAATAATACAACTTTTAAAAATTTATTTCCCTTTGAAAATTATTAATAAATTTTTGATTTCATTTACTGATAATTTGTAAATTCTTAATTTCTAATCATCATTTAAAATTTAAAATGATAATTTTATTTTGAGAAATTGTATGAAAAATTTATGAATACATTAATAAAGAAGCATTTTTTTTATTAAAGATTGAAATATACAAAAAAAAAACAATATTAAAAAATATTTTTAGCCAATATTTTGATTATTTGGTAAAATTAATAAAACATTTTTCAAAAAAATATAGAAAGATCCATGTGTAAATATTTGAATTAAATTTATATAAAAAAATCATATTTTAAAAAAACAAGAATAAAATTAGGATTATTGAGTTAATTTTAATCAATTTTAATAAAAGTTTCAAAATTTTTATAATCCAAATATTAAGATAAAAGAATTCTAAGTCTTGTATTATTCTCAAGTTATTTATCAATTTATTAATAAATTATTAAAAGGTTACAATTTATAAATGGAGAGGTGTTTTTAAAGTAATCAGGTAAAATTTAGAATATTAAGACAAAAATAAAATTAATAATAAATAAAATTTTAATTTTTACTTTAATAAATACAAAGATCCTATCAGGTATTTACAATAAATTGAAAGTTCCTTTTCATTTTTTGAATTTCATTATTAAGAAAAAAAATTCATGATTAATCAAAGATAACATCACAGGGTTATGTCAGATTTTCTGAAAAGCTAAGTGATTCAAAGAATTCACATTTGATAATGAGCTTTGTCCAAGCTAAAGCATGAAATTATTGATATTATCATCTAAATTTTTGGTTTATTGAAGAATAAAATAAGCCTTTTGGTTATAACACAAAAACAATTGAACTGTATTAATAAGAGGTAAATTTCATTTTTAAATAGTATTTATAGAAATATAGAGGATTTCAATTCTAAATATTGAAGTCAAATTTTGAAAATTATTTTCCTCAAAAAAATTTATCTGTTTTATGAAATTTTTACCAGAAAATCCCATTAATAATAAAAACAAAATTCCCTTCTTTACTACCCATAATAAAAATAATTATTTCAAAATATGATTTTTCATTAATTCTTAATTTCTGAACATTAATAATTCTTCAAAACAAAAATTATTTTATCATTCCTTTTTCAAAAGAAAATCCCACCTTTTATTATTTTATTTTTTTTTTCCAATCCTAAATATTAATGTTTTGATTCTTTTCCCCTCCAAAAAAGAAACCAGTTTACCAATCTCTTTTTCTTTAATTCATACTTTCCAAAAGAACCTCCTTACACACTACATTAACAATTTAAATCTAAATACAAATAATTTTCTCTTGAAATTAAATTTATTAAATTAATTCATATTATTAAATATTTCATTTTATCATTTGAACCATATTTTTTTTGAACAAATATATTTCAAAGTATATAGAAAGTGTAAATTTAATTTGAAATTTAATTAGTTTTCAATCAAAAATTAGTTCAATTATTAAAAAAAAATATTTAAATAAAAGAAGTTTTCCCTAGATTTTTTTATTTTTAAAAAAAAAAAAATTTAAATAATAGGGGGTGTCAAAGTCACCAAATCCCGCCTTAAAATAACATGGGATTTGGACCCCAAATCCCAACACTAAATCCCGGGTTTTTTATGTGTAAATCCAATGGTATTTTGACCAAATCCCATGCATCTGGGATTTCAGCTTGAAACCTAACCCAAAATAGTACTCACAATTCATACCTGCACAACATATTCTTCTACACTCCATTTTGGACAATCTGACCGAACAGCTTACAGTCCATTTATACTTCTTCATCCATATAATAATGCCTTGATCCAAAGCAAGACAAATCAAGACAGATATGAAAATCACCTCTATCCTGCCTCATCCATCAGGTCACTCAATACATACAGATTATTTAACCATAATTAATTGGCTTTCAGTCAAAGTCAATTTTGAGTCATGTTTTGGTACTAGTGGTTCAACAACTATTGGAAGACTTCCCTCATCAAAGCAGCATGGATTTCAGCTTATGGCAATTGAGGTCAACAAAAAATCACGTAATCGACTAAACCTTAGCTCAAGCAGCATCCAAGATTGATGGCAAACATATAAAAAGAAATATATGGCAGCAAAAAAATTCGAGAATTTAACTGGGGCTGGAATCACGGAAGAAGATGAGAGTAAAGGAATAAAGTCAATGAGTGAAAAGCTTGAAGGTATGTGTCCTTGCTATGCTGAAATGGATGGGCTCTTTGGCCACAAGCCCAATGTCACTCCAGTTGCAAGCTATGATTCACAAGCAAAAGACAGCTTAAATGGTGATGATGATGTTTTGCCCAATAAGGTAAGTTATTGTCTCTTCCTTTTTTACCTGTTATAATTAAACCTCATTTGCTTTTTAAAGGAGAATAATGGATTGGAATCACCCCTCAATCTTGTTCCTTTGGTTAATAATGAAGATGACTTTGTTCAAGCGGAAAACCTTCAAGATGAATCAGTAAGTATGTTTAAGCCTGATACTTATGAAATCCATTGTTGATTATTTCTCCTTTGAACAGAAAATTAAATCCATAATGCATTCAACACAAAAGCGTAATCGAGCATTGACACCCAACTTGAATGACAAGAGTGGCTCTAGGAAAAGGCCAATGGATATGTTTGCACCGACATATGCCAGTTTGCTTGAATCATGGCAAAAGGGTATGTTTTGGAATTATGGCTACTCTGATCAATCCCACTGACTAAATTCATGATTTGTAGCCCGTGAAACCAGTGACAATGCTTGTTTGGAGTGGGACAGGGAGAGGTGGAATGAAGAGAAGGCAAGCAACGGTTTGAAGAAGTCAAGTTGCAAAAGCAAATGGAGCTTGAGGAGAAGCAACATGCAAAGAAATATGAATTTGAAAAAGAAAAGTGGAATGGTGAATTGGAATTGAAGGAAAAGCAATGCCAGATGGATCTCACTATAGCGGCATTGTCATCAAGCAGGCCAATCAGGGAGCTGGAACACATTCTGGCATTAATCAGTAAAAAATAACTTATTACATATATGTAATGTGATCAATTTATATGTGGTGCTTGTTCAATAAATCTTATGTTTATGTTTAATTATTGATCTTATGTCATGAAATCTAACTCCACTTTATTACCAAATGGAAATTTCCATGTTTACGCATGATTGGGGCACCAACTTGCAATTTCAATTTCATATGACATTTATTTGCAATTTCAGACAGATTGGACAATTTGGGCAAGTTTTGCATTGAGAATTTATATGCAGTCTGTTCAAAAATCAAATTTGATGAAGGCTTTTTTCCCTTTTTATAAAAATTTCATTTTATGGTTTTTTTTTTTAATTTTTTCATCTTTTTATATATGTTTTTTTTAATTTAATGGTTATTTTTTTTTTGGTTTGAAGGGTTTCAACTTTTAATTGGGAAATGTCCCTTGTTTTGTTGATTTTTGATTTTTAATTCTTAATTTTTAATTTTTTTACAAGAGTTGATTTTTTTCTTTAATTTCTTTTAATTTATTTTTTTTTATTTTTACTTTTAAAAAAATCCAATTTAAAAAAAAAAACCTTTTTTTTAAATTTCAAATCTCAAATTTCACTTTTTTTTTCATTTATACTTTTTACCCCTCCCTCTTAAAAAAAATTCACCAATTTTTTTTTATTTTTATTTTTTTCTAATTTTACTTTTCACCCTTCCCTCTAAAAAAAAAACCCACCTTTTTTAAAATTCAGGTAAGTGAATTTCTCTTCTTTTTGTTTAATCACAACCATCTTTTACTAATTTTTTTGATTTTTATATAGGTAATTCTCTTTTTGTTTTTTAAAATTTTTTTAATCAAGTTTTTGCACCTCTCAAACTCACCCACCCATCACCATCATCATCCACAACTAACCCACTCATCACCATCATCAACCACCATCCACCTCCCAACCCCACCTCACTAACCCTGGAACCTCCCAAATAGGCTCCTGGGAGGTTCCAGGGCCTGAGGCCTTAAAATCAATCCGAATCGATCCGGAATCAATTTGGAAGGCCTCTCAAATCGATTCCGAATCAATTTGGGATTGTTTTAGCTCATCATCATTCTAATGGCCCCTAGAGGCCATTAGAATGATTGTTTTGTTTTATTTTTTTAATTATATCATTCAAATGAAAAAAGATACTGATACCTTTTTTTTTTCTTTTTCATTTCTGGAAATTGAAAACTGATCTCTTTTTTTTTTCTTATGATTCATTTATTGACTTTGAATAATATGTTACTGATTTTTTTTTTTTTTTTTTTTATTCATTTATTTTATTTCAAAAATCTTTGACTGATAATGATTTCTTTTTTACTGATGTTTTTTTTTTTTTTTAATCATTTATTTTATTTCCAAAATCATTAATCATTACTGACCCTTGATTGATTTTTTATTTTAATTTTTGTTTCACTTTTTTATTTATTTGTTCATATGGGGGAGGATTAATTATAAGAATTTATTTTGCAATGTCATTTCTTTTCCCATCCCTTCCATCATCCTTAAAATTCAAAAAAAAATCTCCTCCTCCCTCTCATTCTTCCAATCATTTTGATGATGTCATGGTTAGGACTAAACCAGACTCAGCACATCATCAGAATTATTTGAAAGATGATGAAGCTCATATTACTCCTCTTGATGTCATGGTTAGGACTAAACCAAATATAGGACATCATGAGGATAATAATACCAAATTAAATAATAAAAGAAAGCTCACCCAAAGCCAAATACAACACATCCATGATTCAAAATGAATAATGTCTCACCTTGGCCATTCCAAAAAAGAATTTAAAAACTTTTCAACAATTTTGATTGACAAGAAATCTGCCAATGCCTCATGGTTAAAGCTTCCATCACTTAACACTCTCCCCCACCCTTATATCCTCATTAATAAAGCATCCAAGCCGTTTTTGGCTGTCATCATATATGAAATAACCTCATTTGATAATTCTTCTGGCCACTCTCAAATTCTGCGAAACATCATCATGACATTAATGTCCTTATCTCAAAATTGACAAGAAATTAAAACCAATAAGCAACTCCAAGGTGGCATTATGAAAGGTATTGGGTTTTGATCTGGTTCTGATGCTGGAAAATCTGCAGGTGTGTGATATTTTTGGCATATTACCTTAATAATTACTGACTAATTAAAAAATTATTAGGTGTTTACTCCAGAAAACCCGGTTTAACTCCTCATCAAATTGAAACAGATAACAATCAATGGATCAAGCTTCATCAATATGACGAATTTGTTTACTCAAGAATCTCCCATTTTTCAAAATTAGCAGCAAATGAAAATCAATCATTAATGGAAGCAGCCCAATTACCCAGCTTCAGTCAACTCAAATGGACTTCTGCCAATCCCAAGGAAGAATTCAAATCGTTTACCAATGTCATTGTCACCCAAGATGGATTTTTCAATAAGCCACACAAAGATTTAAACAATCTCAATGCCTGGACTTATGGTATATTTTCTTTTGTATCAAAAAAATATTTCCTTCCGCTTCCTACTATCTTCACCCCCTCTGGACATGGCTTACACTTCCCCGAATTAAAAATGGAGATTGATTTTTCAAAAAAACCTGGCATCATGGAAATTCTTTGGAAGACATCAACAATGGTTCATCATACAACAAAACCACCTCCAGAAATTATCAATCATGACGAAATTACTCATTTTGGATGTTCTTTTCAAATAAACCATAAATTATTTAATGTAGGTGACAAATTCTTGGAAATCACACCCACCGAAATTAATTCAAGAGTCAATGGGTACTTTGAAAGAAATATGCAGGATCAAAAAAGAACTAAAAAATCTTAATCGTAAATACTTCTATTTTATGAATAACATCTCCACTCCGCTGTATGCCAATAAATTAATTTTATAAAACATTAGTCCTGATGAAATCTATAATTGACTATTTTTCCATGCCAAAGTGATTGGTTTAATTTCTTCACGAATATTTACCACATCTTCCCCAATGTCATTGTTGGCCGGATTTTCCGCATGTGGTGGATCATCATCTTCATATAAATGAAACCACTCATCACCAATTTGAGCTAACATATTATGTAATATCGTGCAAGACACAACCCAACTAACAAAATATTCAATTTCATGATTATCCCTCATTTGATTTTGCATTTCCCTTAGAGAAAACCACATCCCCTTCAAAATTCCAATTGCATGCTTGATTCTGAGCGTTGATTTTGCTAGACAGTAATTGAAAGAACGGTTGTCTTCATTATGTGCTACAACTCCCTTATATGCTGGAACAACCCAAGGAGAGCTTGCATATGCCGAATCTGCAAGTAAATATTGATCCTTTTCATAAAACACTTAAGGTGTTTGTGCTATTTTCATATGTTGATAGACATTTGAATCATGAAGTGACCCAGTACGACCAACATGCAGAGCAGTGAACTGTTTGTTGATATTGCAAACCAGTTGTATTGACATAGAATACCTTATATGTAAACCATCAGTAAGATTGAAATAAAGAATAAAGATTAAACAGCTTACCTTTTTTTGCAATCAAAATACGCTTCACCATCATTGGCAGGACGTTGTGATAATGGTATGAGACTCCCATCAATAAACCCAATGCACCCAGGGAAGCCTTCTGCTTGCATTACTTGAGACATCTCTCTGCGTTGTTCTATTGTTGGCTACACAATCACTTTGCGCTTCAGCTTCATTAATATCTGGATGACTCTTTGAGTGTACAACACAATAGCCCCATGGCTAATTCCAAACAACATTCCAATCTTTCCCAAAGCGGCCCCATTTCCATTTTATCCTAGCCTTGATAATGCCACAGCCAATTGGATGGCAGGATTGTGTTGTTTTTTTTGTGATTATTTTTTAAACTTTTTATCAGCTTGAATTTGTGAAACCAATTTTTCAAATGATTCATGTGTGGTCCTACATAGCCGTCGAAACTTTTCAGATGATAATGTCTGTAAATCATTCATTGTATACATGTAATGAGATGGATATCTTCTACAAGGATTGATTTATCTTTGTGATGTTATCATATCTAGTAAGATTATATCTTCCTGGATATCAGAATCACTATCAGAGTTGAGAGCATCAATAAACTGAAGTGAGTTCAAGGTCTGAAGTAAAGGTAGCCTTTGCGATGCCTTGGGCATGGTAAATGAAGAAAAGGCTGGTAGTAAATGCAATTTGAAATCAAATAACTTAATAAATGATGAGTGTATTTAGATTTTATGCAAGGGAAGGAAATTTTTATGCAATTTAACATGCCCTTACTGAGTTGTGTGTTTGAAAAATGTGCCTTTATGGGAAGCTAAAGGTGGGATTTTGGTATCTAAACACAGGATTTGGTACCAAAAAACCTGTGTTTTGGTACCTCAAAATACCTCACCTCTTGAGGTGTGGGATTTCCCAAATCCCAAAGAATTAATGCGGGATTTTGGCAAAAAAAAACTTGGGATTTTGAGTGTGGGATTTGGTAACTTTGACAGCCCCTAATTTGAATTATATGAATGAAAAAAGATAAATAATCAATTTAATCAAATTGAAAATTTTAATTTAAATATTTTTAAAAAAACAAAAACTCAATTAAGAAAAATTATTAAAGAAAACAAAAAAAAATTCAAATAAATTTTATAAAACACTAATATTTTTAAAATGAAATATTTCTTTTAAATAAATAAAATAAGGTTCTGTTAGAATCATTCAAGGAAATTGGTTAAAAAAAACTTGATAAATTACCTGTATTTACTAACAATATTATCTTCCTTTAGCCAAAATTTGTTAAAAACACATAATAATATTGTAAATACACATAAATAATTTACAAAAGCCCTATTTAGTACACAATTTCAGCTTGAATTTTTAACAATGACCATTATGTTATCAATATGATAGAAATTTTATCATTAAATCCATGGAAATATGGTTGGAAAAGCCATAAAATGTTTTTAACCTCAATAATAGGGGGTATAAAATATAAAAAATCCCACGTTAGAAATGTTTAATCTTTTTTTCATAAAATAAAAAATTTAATTTACAGTATTTTGGAAACATCATGCCTAAAATTCTGTGGTATTTCAAAATTCTAAAAACTCAGTTTTTCAGTTACAAATATAACATTTAAGCCCATAAAATCAAATAATGAATGTTTTTAAATCACAAATTAATTTTTTACATACCCAAATGAAAGAATTTCTGCTTTCATATTAAATTATTATAGAAAAATTGAAAAAAAAAATTCTTACATTCTTTTAAATATTAAAACTTGGGCTAAATTAAGTTTATGATTTAAGAAAATTATTACTTATTGAAAATGGAATTTGATTTTTAAATTAAAGATTATTAGATTTAATCAAAAATAATTATAATTCCAAATAACTTATTTATTCATTTGACTTGAACTAATTAGAAATAAAAACAAAAATAAAGGTATAACAAAATTTTACTTACTTTAATTGAACCGAAATCTTAATTAATTATTTAAATAATAATTTAAATTATTTTATAGAAATTGAAAAATTAACTCAAAAAATAATAATAGTTTTTCTTAAAAAAAAATAATCTATTTTCTTACTAATTGTTTTTTTTTTCAAAAAAAATTTACAAGTCTTAAATTATTTTTTTAATATCAAAAAAACAAAATCCAATTATTTAATTATGAGTATTGGTATAAACACATAAGGGGTGCCCTGGGCCCATTTTTAATTAAAAATGAAACACAACAAAACCTGTATTGGGCCAAAAAATTCCAAAAAAAGGTTCCCCCCCAACACCCCTATAACTCCCCATTGTTTCACATTTTTTTGCACAGCCCCCCCCCAAAAAAAAAAAAACAAACACCCAAATAATCCACATTATCCCCACCTCAACCAATTGTTTTTTGAAAAACAGCATTACCAAAGCAATTTTTCAAATCTTTTCACACTTTGCTTGCTTTTTTCCCCTAAAGACTGTATTTTCCTCCACAACAACCTGTCTCCAAGCCTCTAAAATTCCAATTTTTTACCTTTCCACATCCATTAATCCCACATTTAAACCACTTATTTTGATTTTTCACGCCTTTTATCCCTTTTTTTAAAATTTAAAAAGATTCTTTCCTCATTCCAAGTTCCCAAATTCCCCCTTTTTTTGAATTTATACATCTTTTCCACTTGAAAATTCTTCAACCCCCCACTGAAGGTAAATTTCAGACCCTTGAGCTTTTTTTGGAAGCATGTGCATAATGTTGCCAGGGCTCAGGGGTATGCTGTGTCCCCCTTGAGGTGCAATATGACCCAAAACAAAATTGAAACAGGTTGTGACAGGTCTGGGACCCAAAATGCCAACAAAAACACCTCCAAAACAGTCCCTTCAAGAAAGCTTGACTGTCCATTTAGACTTTATGCCAGAAAATATTCCAAGAAGACCACTTGGACTCTTAAAGTCAAAAATCCTGAACATAGCCATGATTCCACTGAAAATATCATGGCACATCCTGCTTTCAGGAAATTCAGTGAGAAAGAAACACCCCAAATTTCTCAAATGTCTGAATCACTGATTTTTCCAAGGTAAATTCAGGCCCAATTATGCAGCCAGAGGGAGTCTGACAGGCCGGTAATCCCTCAAGACATTTACAACCAATTAAGGAAAATCAAGAAAGACAAACTGCAAGGCAGAAGGTCCAATGATGCTCTGATTGACACTCTCAAAAGAGAAAATTTTGTTTGGTCCTCTGCAATGGATGCTGAGGGACACATTACCTCCTTGTTTTTCACTCACCCCCTTGCAATAAAACTCATTTATGGCTTTCCTCATGTCATTCCTATGGATTGTCCTTATAAAACAAATAATTAAAAAAATGCCCCTTTTTCATATTGGTGGATTCAGCTCAACCAATAAGACCTTTTCTGGGGCTTTTTTGTTTGATGAAGAATGAAACTGAACCCTCATATATTTGGGAATTAAATCAATACATAGAAAAAGTCCTAAACAACACCAATATTGTTCCCCCTCCAGTCATTGTTATTGAAAGGGATCTGGCCTTGAAAAAATCTCTTGATCAGCTCTTCCCAGACTCCAAAGTCATTTTATGCATTTGGCACATCAATAAAGATGTATCTGCTCATTGCATGAAATCAATTGGTCATGGAACTGATTTTGAATATCTTATGGTCCTTTGGAATCAATTAATATACTTTTATATTTCATTTTATTTCACTTGGTTTCACTTTTTTTTTCTTATTATTGTTAATATTTATGAATTTAGGATTCTTTTCTCAGGTTATGTATTCATCCACTGAAAAGTCTTTTAAAGAAAACTGTAAGGTATGGATATGAAAATTTGATAAAATATCAAGTACTTTTCCTGTCCTCAAGATTTGTATAAGGTAGAATTATTTAAAAATAGTAAGAAATAGTATTTTTAAAGAGAAAAAAAGGCCAATTTTATTGTTTTTAACTTTATAAGTATAAAACAATAATATAATAAAAATTTATTGTTTTACCAACAATAAATATTTATTCAAAAATACTCTACAAGAGATATTTAAGGCTACAAAAGAAATTTCTTCAAGAGCAATTTTAATTGGAATTAATTCAGAAAAGGACTTAAAGCAATTAATTAAAGAACAAAGTCCCTAAAAAGATATTTTAAAGAAAAAACACACCCAAAAGTGACCAGAGTGAATTTGGAAACAAAGTGACAAAGTTAACAGTGATGAAAGATGCTTTAATTCACTTTTGGGGTGGTTCAAGGGGTAAAATGATTATAAGAGTTACAAACAATGATTATAATTATTTTTTTACGTGCTTAAAAGGTTTAAAATGATTTAAAAAGGGTGGTTGGAATATTTTATTGATTGTTTTAACAGTGTTTAAACTAATTATAAAAGGAAAAGATTCTAACATGAAGAGAAAAGTGGGGCAAAGAAGAAATTCTTTTATAGCCATCGATTTTCTTACTCCAAAGGTAAAATTTACTCTTTTCAGTAGTTAAAAACAATATGACAACAGAAAAGCCAATTATGGCATCATTGAACCCTGGTTTAGACCAAAAAAGGGCTGGTTTAAGCCATTTTAGACCCTTAAATCAGCCATTACTATAGCAATACCTTGTCTAGAGCCTTCAAAACACGTCAGAATGTGTGTAAGAGGCGTAGAAACCATTTAAAACTGTTTTTACTAACATTTTTCAGCTTAGGGGTAGTTTTACCCTCTTGGAAACAGTTGAAACTGCCCTGGTTGGTATCAAAACCTCATCATCAATTGAGTCACAGACCCTGTGACTCAATTCCAGGCCAAAAGTAATGAACTTTTGCATGGATTTTGACATCCCACTGCTTTCAGAAGGGATTTTGGGGGTCTAGCTCCCCCTTAGAGCTAGAGTGTCTTTTCCCCCCCGGAATTAATCTTTCCAATTTATTTTTCTTTAACTCCTCATCATGTAATACAATTATAATTTACACATGTAATTAAATTGAGTTTTTAATTACAAATCTGTAATAATTGATACCTCATATGTAAATTAAAGTTCACTTATGTAATACATGCTCACATTTTGACATTTCAATTGAATTAAATTGAAAATACTTCAATTCCTCATAACTTCTAAACTAAACACAACACCTCAATTTTAACACAAAAATTGATGGTTAACCCCCCATGTGGTTTGAATTAAATCAAGGTTTTGAGGATTTTCATACTTTTGTAAAAAAAATACTAAAAACTTAATTTAAGCTTATTTAGAGTTGAGTTACAGAAATTTCATCCAGAGTTGACCCCACTTTATTTTTTATGAGGAATCCAATGGTGTGATAATTTCTTTATGTTTATTTATTGGATAAAAAGTTATAATATATTTTATATAACTTTTAACCAAAAATATTTTAATTTCATAATTTTCATTAAAAATTCATTTTTACTTAATTTTTTAAGTAAAAATGTAATTTCATAATTTTAAATTTTATTGTAATTTTATTTTGAAATTATAATTAAATTTTGATTTTTAAATGTCAATTTATATTTCAATTTTTATTTTTATAACATAAATAAATTTATTTTATTTATATTTGTATCTTAATTTATCATTTGTGGTCTTTTGGGTATATGAAAATACCTCCAAGGCTCACAAAAACTGGAAGAAGCTTCAAACGCAAGTCAAAAATCCTTAAGTCTTGCAATATTTGGACAATACCTGGCTTCCTCTAAAGGAGTATTATGTGCCAGCCTGGACCAACCACCATTTCCACCTGGGTGTGGGCTCCACCTCCAGAGTTGAAGGTGCCCATGCCATGGTTAAAATTTGGCTCCAAGAATCCACTGGTACTCTCCTGGAGGTAGTTAGGGCTCTCCACATGGCTTTCAGAAAACAATTTATTGAAATAATCAAAAGAATATCTAAAGAAATGATTGTTCATGTCAAGAATTTTCCTCCACACATCTGTGCTCTCAATGGCAAGGTGTCTCATTATACCCTTCACATGGCCTTTGGAAATTTCAAAAACAAATTTCCTCCCAATAAAAAATGCACCAACAAATACAACAACTATCAAGGCATTCCTTGCAATCATAATACCCAAAAAGGATTTTCCAAGCACCAAAGGCTTGAGATATCAGACTTCCATCCTCAGTGGCATTTGGATTTGCCTGTTAGGGTTTTCTAACTTCAAATTCTTACTTTTTTTCTCATTAACTGATTTTCTTTGTCATATTCTTCTCAGATTGGTTATCAAGGTGATGATCAAAGTGTTGAAAAAAAGAAATAAAGAATGAAGCAAAAAAAATATTTGAGGATATTGGGGAAGACCTTTTTCAAATACCAATGGCAGAAATCATCCCAATTCTTCAACATTTTCAAGATGTTTTGACTGGAAAAGTCTCATTTGATAAAATTCCCAAGATTCAAGAGGATGATCAATATTATAAAGACTCACTATAATGCAAGAATATCAATGGAAGATCTCAAGGAGCCAATAATAAAAATAAAAATACAAATAAAAGAGAACTCTCAAGATTTGAAATCATTGACAGTCAATCCAAGAGAAGAGAAACACCCCCATCAAAAGTGATCAGCACAACAACATCAAGATCACAGTCAAATGCACCCCATTCAATTATGGAAGTGGACTCATCTGAAAATTCTGAAAATTCTGAAGATTCTGAGGCCTCATTATCAAAATCAATCAGTTCATCAGATTCACTACCCTCAGAAACTGAATTAAATGAATATGGAAAATCAGAAGTCACCCTTAGAAGGTCCAGAAGATTTGAAATTGAAAGCAAAACCTCACAAAGAGAATCACACAAGCCTGCCACCCATTTGAAGATATTGTCACAACCATGTATTTTGACCCTCCTCCTTGATGGCGGCGGCAATCCAACCTGGAGCCAAGTTGGGGCCAATTGGCCATGTCATATCATTTATGGCCAATTGACCCCTTTTGGGTGTTCCATGGCTCTTACGCCATAACCCATTCCATTGGCCACTTATGGCCTCCATCATCCTTTATGGCCTCAGGCCATATCCTGCGTCATTGGCCCTCTTGGCCAATTTCCACCTCACCAACCCCCAGGCCTCCATCACTGTTTTTGGGCCTGGGGGGTCCCTTTGTCTTCCAGGGGCTTCCAGGCCCCATGGCCACCTTCATTGGTTTCCTGGCCACCCCTTTCATTATGGGGGTTTTGGCCTAAATGGCCTTTTTGGGCCATTTAGGCCCCCCACGGCTTCTACGGTCCACGGTCCGTAAGCCACATACCGCGGTCCGTAGGCAGATTAGGCCCCTTTTGGCCTAATCCAATGAGGCCAAAAGGGGGCAGCCAGGTGGGCCCACCTGAGCCATTTTTGGCCACCAATCCCTTGGACCCAAATTGGACCAAAAACACCTTGGATCCATTTTTGGCCATAAATCACTCAGGACCCATTTTTGGCCCTGGACCACCATGGAACAACTTCACCGTCATGGCCTCTGGCAACCACCAGAGGCCACCAAATCACCTCAACAAGCATTTCCCTCAACTTAAGGGAGGATTGCTTCATTCCTCCATGCACCTCGCACTCAAGGTTGCAGGAGTGGTGCATATATGGTGTTATATACCATTATGCACCATTTTTGCTCAGCAATTCAATGGTGACGTTTTCAGGACCAAAATCAACCTTCTTAACTCAAGGTACCAAGATCCAACGCCCATTTCGAAGGAGAACCTTTGGACTCATCAGTTTGGTAATCCATGGCGGCAATCAGAAGACCATTCAAGGACTCCAATCACCTGGCTCAGCAGGAGTTGGGTTGGCAATCTCATTCAGGGTTATTCTAAGGGCAATTCTCAAAAGGTATTACATCTTTTCAATCAGTTGTCAAGGCATCAAGTATTTCAATACTTCTTGGACAACTCAATTGGTTCATACAGGCGGTAATCAATCAACCTGTACGTACTTGGCCCAATTGGGCCAATTCATATTCTACTGTGGGAATTCAATCACACAGTTTCAAATTCAAGATGGCCAGAACTGTATTGGCCCGATTCGGACAATACAGCCGGTGATCCAACTCCAGGATCAATCTTTCAGCTTTTCACATATACTGGCCACCTTTCAGCACCTGGGGACTTTTTCCCCAGTTAATTAATATATTGGATTTATTTTTATCCTTATTTTCTTTTACCTTATTAAAGTTAATACTGATAATCTTAAGTCAGTCATTCAGCACCCTTTTCTTTTATTTCCTTGCCTGTCCAGTGGATATTGGTGGTCATATCCTTATACTAATTCCATTTCCTTTTCTGGCAGGTTGAAACAGTGAATTGAGGATTCACCTGGTTGGCTTCTTGGCTTTTGGCTTCTTTATTATCTTTGGCCATTGGCTTCATCTTTTGGCATACTTGTTTTCTCCCATATTCTTTCTTAGAGAAAATTCATTCTTATTATTCTTTTATCTTTGGAGCCCTCCAAGTGAGTTCTTGATTCCTGAGTGCCAGGCCCTCTTCTTCCAAGAGCCCCTGTGACATTATATTAATTAACTCATAATTCTTCTTCATTCATTCATTCTTTTATTCTTATATTTTAAATTCATTCATTCATTTTATCAAAATTATGATTCTTTAACGTTTTATGATCTTATGATTCTTCGTCACCTCTCAATTTTCTCTCATTCATTCTTCATTCTGAAAATTGAAGGCTGACCCATTTTTTATTTTTTGTTATCTTTTCAATCTCATTCTCAATCTTAATCAATCTATTTTTATCCATAATTCAGGCATTTTTTATCTTTGGTTCTCAAGTTATTCATCAGGTTATTCAGACACGTTCTTCATATCAGGATTCACTTTGATTTATTCCTCAAGAATTTTTGATTTTTTGGAAGAATTCACTTGAAAATTGATTTGATTGACTAATTTGACATAATTGAAATTGACCTCAAGATAATTGATTTACCTGAAGATTTTATTGATTTTGCTGATTATTCACATCAAGATTTTTGACATAAATTGATTTTGACTCAAGAATTCATTTTGATTGATTGATTTTTTCTGCAAGATTTTGATTTGATTTGATTTTGATTGTTTGATTGATTGTTTTATTGACTTCAAGATTCTCATTGATATTGATTTTTACTTCAAGACTCATTTGATTTGATTGATTGACGTATTTGAAGAATTTTGATTCATTGATTATCCAATTTCCTCAAGATTTGATTGTTGATTTTGTACTTCAAGAAAATTTTGATTTTATTTCATTTATTTTGGTTGATTATTCCTGGAATCATGCCAGTTCAACATTCACCTCCAGCAAGACAGACTAGATCTCAGGCCAGAGCTCAAGCTGTTCTGACTCCAACCCCAAGGGCTCCTCTTGACGGTACCCCAGCAGTTTCTCAACTGAGGGCCAGATTGGACAGAGGACCCATTATGGAAGGAAGGAAGAGGGCCAAGAAGATCAATGTCTTTATCAGGAGTGGTTGGCGGATTCCCAGGATTTTCAAGAACCAGTCCCAAGGTTCAAGGTGAAGATGGTGAAGAGGAGGAGGAGAATTCTGTGGAAGAGGAAGAGTCTAATGGCACTGAGGCTGCTCCTGCTCCTGTGGGAGCATCTGAGGGCACCAGAGGACCAACTCTAGCCCAGTCTGATCAGCCTGCCTCTCATCATTCTGAACCGTCCTTATTGGCCATTATGCAACAAATGACTCAGATTATGGCCAATCTGCAAGCAGCTTCTTCTTCTGAATTATCAAGACCATCAGCCTTCAAGACTCCCTCTATGAAGGCTCCAGAATGCTTTGATGGGACTCAGCCCTTCAAAGTCAGAAGCTTTATTCAATCTTGTCAACTCATCTTTCATAATGATCCGGCAAACTTCTCTCAAGACAGAAAGAAGGTTCTTTATGCCACTTCATTCTTAGTTGGCAGGGCTGCAAAATGGATTGAGCCTTATCTTTCCAACCTCAATAATCAAGACTCAAATTATCTCCTCAATTCCTGGCCATTATTTGAATCCCAATTGTTCACTTTATTTGGAGACCCAAATGAAGTTAGAAAAGCAGAAGCTGAATTGGATGGCCTTAGGATGAAAGAAGGTGGGCATGTTGCTTTGTATATTGCCGATTTCAGGAGTTTGGTTTCAAGAATTGGGGATTGGGGTGAAAGGGCTCTTATTCATCATTTCAGGAAGGGCTTGGCCTCCAGGATTCTGGATCAATTGGCCTCCCATCCTTCAAACATTGATTCTCTTCAAGACTTAATGGACGTCAGCCTGGAACTTGATACCAGGTACCATGAGAGGCAGAAGGAAAAGAATCATCATCAAGAGAAGAAGCCTGAAGCCTCAAAGTCTCACTCTTCTCATCATCAAGTTTCTTCAAGTTCAAGACCAAAGAAGAAATTTCATTCTCAAAAGCGGGACAAGCCCCATTCTTCATTGTTGAATAAGGACTTCAAGTTGAAAGGTTCTGAAAAGGAAAGAAGAATCAAAGAGGTTTTGTGTACCTATTGTGGTGGGAAGCATAGTCTTGAGTCCTGTGTCAAAAGGCCTCAAAACAAGCTTACCCAACCGTCAGGCAGTTTCCCCAGCCAGGGAAAAGCCTGAGTGAAGATCATGTTGTGTTCAATGGTCTTCACAGTTTTCCTTCCAGAGCACAATTGTGCATTCTGAATACTGGTGTCAAGAATTCTCTCAAATTCTTTGTTTTCTCTTCTCTTTCTGATGTTTTTTACAGTATTCTCATTGATTCTGGTGCTACACACTCATTCATTGCAAAGCAGTTTGTTCACAAGTACTCATTGACTACGTCAGAACTTCCAGAGAAGATTCCTCTTATCATTTTGGACTCCTCTGAGTCCCCTTCCTTATTTGTGACTCACCATACTAAATATATGGTTGAGCTCCCTTCCTTCCCAAGCTTTGAATGGGATTTTTTAGTCATTGATACTCCCAAGGGAGAAGACCTCATATTGGGCTTTGACTTTCTCAATCATTTTAATCCTTCTATTGATTGGAGGCAAGGGCTGATCACCTTTAATCCTGATCAAAAGGACTATTCTGATCCTTCCAATTCCTTCCGTAATGACTCTTTTTCTGCCAAATCATGTGCAGCTCTGGTTGGTGATTCTAGAACACCATCAGTTCCATCTTCTGTCCATATTCCTTCCCTTAATTCCCATCTGTCATTACCATCATCTGGAGATGAAGTCTTCAAAGAGATTCAAGATGTTGGGGAAGATAATTCTGTATCTTCACTTCATCTCTTCTTTGGGAATATGGACCTTCCTCCTTCATCTTATCATGACTCCCTGGAGGAGCTGTGGGATGAAGAGGAAGAGCCAGAAGAAGTAGAAACCGTGATGAAGGTTGTTCCCTCTGTTTATCACCAATACTTGGATGTGTTCTCCAAGGTGAAGGCAGAGAAACTTCCTCCTCACCGTGCCTGTGATCATCATATCGAACTGGAGGGGTCTCTACCTCCAGTTGGGGTGATCTACTCTTTATCCAAACAAGAGTCAGATACACTCAGGGCCTACATTTCAGAGAATGTAGAGAAAGGTTTCATCCGGCCAAGCTCCTCCTCAACAGGAGCACCTGTCCTCTTTGTTAAAAAGAAAGATGGTGGCCTCCGTTTGTGTGTTGATTACCGCAAACTCAATGCTGTCACTAGGAAGAACAAATATCCTGTTCCTCCTATGAACCAGCTTCTTAATGTCTTTAATGGTTCTTCTATCTTCTCCAAGATTGATTTGCGTGGTGCATATAACCTGCTCAGAATCAAGGAGGGTGATGAACATTTGACATGCTTCAGAACTAAATATAGCAGTTTTGAGTACTTGGTTATGCCATTTGGGCTCACCAATGCTCCTGCCTCTTTTCAGAATCTTGTCAATGATATATTCCAAGATCTTCTTGATGTTTTTGTTGTGGTTTATTTGGATGACATTATGGTCTTTTCCAAATCTGAGGAAGAACATGTCACCCATGTGTCCACTGTTCTTTCCAGACTCAGAGCCAATAACCTTTTTGCCAAGGCTTCTAAATGCCTTTTTCATGTTTCTAGTGTAGAATATCTTGGTTATGTTGTTTCTTCTGAAGGCCTCAAGATGGACCAAGCAAAAGTCCAGCAGATCCTTAATTGGCCTCCTCCAAGAAACCTCAAGGCTCTTCAATCCTTCCTTGGCTTTGCCAACTTCTACCGCCGTTTCATCAAGAATTATTCAAAGAAAATCAGTTCACTCACCAGTTTCCTCAAGAAAGATTCCTGTTTCCCCCTCAATGAGGAAGCTCTTAGCCAGTTTCATCAACTAAAAGAGGCCTTCACTACTGCTCCAATCCTTTCCCACTTCAATCCTTCTCTACCCACCATTGTAGAGACCGATGCATCCAATTATGCTTTGGGTGCTGTACTGAGTCAGGTCTCTGACTCAGGAAAACATCCCATTGCATTTGACAGCCGCAAGCTTATTCCAGCAGAACTCAACTATGAAATTCATGACAAGGAACTCCTTGGTATAGTCTGGGCTCTCAAGCGCTGGAGGGCTTTTCTTCTTTCTCTGTCCTCTCCTTTTGAAGTTCTCACCGATCACAGTTCCCTTCAATACTTCATGTCCTCAAAAGTTCTCACTCGCCGTCAGGCCCGCTGGGCTGAATTCTTATCTGAATTTCATTTTTCAATCACTTACCGCCCTGGCCGCCTAGCAACTCTTCCAGATGCCTTGTCACGTCGGGACGACGTCTATCCGGAGAGGGGGGAGGATTTCATCAGCAAGAATCCAATGAATTTTCAACAACTCATTAAGCAAGATGAAGTTCAACCCTCAAAGTTTTTTGCAGTCAAGGTGGATTCTTTTTCAAATTTGATTGATTCAATTCAGAAGAAATTATGGCAAGACCCTCAGTACAGAAGTATCCTTCAAGATTTGGGTAAAGGTAAATCCATTCAGGATTACTCTCTTGACTCCTCTTCAAAGATTGGGTGGTGGTCCCAAATGACCCCACAATCCAACTCAGCATTCTTCAAAAGCGTCATGACTCTCCTCTAGCTGGACACCCTGGCCAAGAGAAGACTCTCAAACTTGTCAAGCGGGATTTCCACTGGTCCGGCATGACTCAATTCATTAAGGATTATGTATCATCCTGTCAACAGTGTTCAAGAAACAAGAATATCCACCATAAGAAGTTTGGACTCCTCAAACCTCTTCCAATTCCAAATGGTCCTTGGATTTGTCTCTCAATGGATTTCATCACTCAACTGCCCCTGTCCAATTCTTTTGACTCAATTCTTGTCATAGTGGACAGATTCTCAAAAATGGTGGTTTTTATTCCAACAATGTCTTCAATAACTTCTTTGGATTTGGCCCATTTATTCATCAAGAATATCTTCTCAAAGCATGGCCTTCCTTCAAGCATTGTCAGTGATAGAGGTCCCCTTTTTGTTTCTTCCTTCTGGACCAATCTTTGTCAGCAGCTCAATATTTCAAGAGACTTGTCAACTGCTTACCATCCAGAAACTGATGGACAGAAAGAGAGGGTAAATCAGATAATAGAACAGTATCTTCGGATGTATGTCGGTTATCATCAAGGTGATTGGAACACCTGGCTCCCTCTGGCTGAATTTGCCTACAATAACTCTGACCACTCTTCAACCAAGCAATCACCGTTTTTCACTGTTTATGGAAGAGATCCTCATTTTGATTCAGTTCACATCACTCAAGATACTCCTTCTGGAACGTTATCAACAAAAATCCAATCAGTACAGCAAGATGTCAAGAGAGAACTTGAAGCTTCCATAAACCGGTTTAAGAGGTATGCAGATAAAAGTAGAGCAAGTCCACCTGTTTTCAATCCTGGTTACATGGTATGGCTTTCTTCCAAGAATATCAAATCAACTAGACCCACCAAGAAACTGTCTGAAAGATGGTTGGGTCCCTTTCCAATCTTGAAGAAAGTCAGTACTCATGCTTACCACCTCAAGCTTCCATCTCAATGGAAATCCATCCACCCAGTCTTCCATATCTCACTCTTGGAACCAGTCAAGACGTCAACAATCCCAAATCGGCATCAAGAGCCTCCTCCGCCAATCATTATTGAAGAAGAAGAGGAATGGGAAGTCTCTCAAGTACTGGATTCAAAGCTCAAGAGAAGAAAATTATGGTATCTGGTGGAATGGAAAGGTTTCAGTCAAGATTCAGAAGGATCCACATGGGAACCAGCTGAAAACCTCAAGAATTGTCCTGAACTTGTCAAAGATTTTCATTCGTTATATCCTGACAAGCCAGGACCCAGTTCTTTAATGGCTTGAATTTTTATGGTGCTTGGTGGGGAGAGGAATTACCAAAAGTAAGTCCCACTCCTGGTATGCACCTTTAGGGGTATTCTACTCTTCTTTGTTGTAAGCATCACCTTGGCCACTCTGTGAGCACTTTTCAATTTGGACACAGACTTCTTGGCCCGGCTTTCAACATCCGAATGCCAAATTTATGGCCATTTACACTTGGGCAAATGGACCATTCCTTTTTTATTCTCCCTCCCAAGACTTTATTCTTTCAACACATTCATTTATCAAGATCTTTCTTATTTATGGCACTGGCGGGAGTGGCAACTACTAAAAGTAAGTTCCTCTCCTGGTGTGCACTTCCCTGAGGGGTCTACAATCTGTCAAAACATCACCTTGGCCACTCTGTGAGCACCTGGCATCAAATTCTTTTATCCAGGTCCTTGGTCACTTTCAAAATCAATTGTCGTAATCCGTGATGAAGATTGGATTCCTCCTCAAATTTCATTTTCTTTATTTTTTCTCTTTTACTCTTTATATTCTTTTAAAATTTCTTTTCTTATAACTTTTTAACGCCAAAATCTTTATGTCAAATCATGTCTTCAACTTTGTCAAAGCCAAATGTCAAGAGAAGATCAAGTCAACCTCAATTCATATGCCAACAAGCTTATCAGTTCAATTCTTCTTTTCAAGATTCAATACCTCTGGAATCCTTACGTCAAATCCGTCTCATTAGCCTCAACAGGCCTCTACCTTACCTTGGTGCTCAGGAGCTCACCATTCAAGGTAGGGGGGTACTGTCACAACCACGTATTTTGACCCTCCTCCTTGATGGCGGCGGCAATCCAACCTGGAGCCAAGTTGGGGCCAATTGGCCATGTCATATCATTTATGGCCAACTGACCCCTTTTGGGTGTTCCATGGCTCTTACGCCATAACCCATTCCATTGGCCACTTATGGCCTCAGGCCATATCCTGCGTCATTGGCCCTCTTGGCCAATTTCCACCTCATCAACCCCCAGGCCTCCATCACTGTTTTTGGGCCTGGGGGGTCCCTTTGTCTTCCAGGGGCTTCCAGGCCCCATGGCCACCTTCATTGGTTTCCTGGCCACCCCTTTCATTATGGGGGTTTTGGCCTAAATGGCCTTTTTGGGCCATTTAGGCCCCCCACGGTCCATGGTCCATACGGTCCGTAGGCGGATTAGGCCCCTTTTGGCCTAATCCAATGAGGCCAAAAGGGGGCAGCCACCTAGCCCCCAAGGCCAGGTGGGCCCACCTGAGCCATTTTTGGCCACCAATCCCTTGGACCAAAAACACCTTGGATCCATTTTTGGCCATAAATCACTCAGGACCCATTTTTGGCCCTGGACCACCATGGACCAACTTCACCGTCATGGCCTCTGGCAACCACCAGAGGCCACCAAATCACCTCAACAAGCATTTCCCTCAACTTAAGGGAGGATTGCTTCATTCCTCCATGCACCTCGCACTCAAGGTTGCAGGAGTGGTGCATATATGGTGTTATATACCATTATGCACCATTTTTGCTCAGCAATTCAATGGTGACGTTTTCAGGACCCAAATCAACCTTCTTAACTCAAGGTACCAAGATCCAACTCCCATTTCGAAGGAGAACCTTTGGACTCATCAGTTTGGTAATCCATGGCGGCAATCAGAAGACCATTCAAGGACTCCAATCACCTGGCTCAGCAGTAGTTGGGTTGGCAATCTCATTCAGGGTTATTCTAAGGGCAATTCTCAAAAGGTATTACATCTTTTCAATCAGTTGTCAAGGCATCAAGTATTTCAATACTTCTTGGACAACTCAATTGGTTCATACAGGCGGTAATCAATCAACCTGTACGTACTTGGCCCAATTGGGCCAATTCATATTCTACTATGGGAATTCAATCACACAGCTTCAAATTCAAGATGGCCAGAACTGTATTGGCCCGATTCGGACAATAAAGCCGGTGATCCAACTCCAGGATCAATCTTTCAGCTTTTCACATATACTGGCCACCTTTCAGCACCTGGGGACTTTTTCCCCAGTTAATTAATATATTGGATTTATTTTTATCCTTATTTTCTTTTACCTTATTAAAGTTAATACTGATAATCTTAAGTCAGTCATTCAGCACCCTTTTCTTTTATTTCCTCGCCTGTCCAGTGGATATTGGTGGTCATATCCTTATACTAATTCCATTTCCTTTTCTGGAAGGTTGAAACAGTGAATTGAGGATTCACCTGGTTGGCTTCTTTATTATCTTTGGCCATTGGCTTCATCTTTTGGCATACTTGTTTTCTCCCATATTCTTTCTTAGAGAAAATTCATTCTTATTATTCTTTTATCTTTGGAGCCCTCCAAGTGAGTTCTTGATTCCTGAGTGCCAGGCCCTCTTCTTCCAAGAGCCCCTGTGACAGATATATGACACAATTGACTTGACCTGTGAGCATTGTCAAAGCAATTGTCACACAAGTGATTAATTCTCCAAGCTTTTTGTGAGTTTCTGATCCTTTTTAATGTATATTTCTCTTTTTTATTTTGATATTTATTCATTTTTTGACCTAATTTTATCAGTTACCTGGCTCAGAAGACTTGCCAAAGCTTATATTGAAATACACTTTCAAGCCCATCAATATCCAGGGGGATGGAAACTGTGGCTACAGAACAGTATACCACTACATTTAAAAGACTCAAGATCAATTGGCTGATATCAGAGGTGAATTTTCTGAAGAAATTTAAAAAAATAAAGACCTTTATGAAGCCATGAACACTTTAATTCCCTCATATCCTCTTATTTGGACAGAATTAAGTGGTATGAAAATGTTGGCCAGGCTTAAAAGAGCAAGTGGATGTCCATTCCTGACATGGGGGATCCAATTAAAAATAAGTATCAAAGACCTGTTTTATTTTATTCCACAGCCCAATCTTTCTCTTTTTTCCCTTATTTCTGTCCTCCAAATGATAATCCACCCATTTTCATCTGTTTCTTAGATAGCTGTTCTCATTTTTTCCATTGGATATAATCATTTCTAAAGCTTATCCAGTCCCTCCCATTACTGTGAATTGGGAATTTCATTCCCAGCCACAAGCCCTGGGGTGGGCTGATAAATTCAAGAAACACAGGATGTTATATTTTTCCAATCTTCCCCCCCCCCTCAGAAAAAACTGACTATTTTGGAGGTTGGTTCAGATTGATTGATTTTTGTATATACAATTTATGCCAATTACCCCCCTCCTCAGTCCTATTTATTGATTAAATCCCACCTCAGTCTCTTTTTTTGTTAAACATGTGGCACTTTTGTACTTAAAAATAGTCATATCACAAACAAGAGGATTTTTTTTAAAAAATAAGGTCACTTATGTGTTTACCAACACCCTTAATTTATTCAGGTGGTTGATCCAACTCAAAGGTATTTGTTTAAAGGAAAATTTGTGTCAGGTGATCACTTTGCCTGCATTGATATTTGTATTTTCATTTCATCAATCCATTAAGTCTGTTTTTGTGATTTTATAGAGTTTCATTATTTGATATAGCTGTGCAGGTGGATTGAATTTGGATTGCATAAAGGGCTTCTGAATGCTCCTTGCTCAAATTGAGCTGGCTAATGTAGGTTAAGGTCATTTTATTTAGCTGTGTAATTTATTTAGGGACTGGGGCTATATAATCATGCATGTGATCTGAGATTTCACTAGATAAGGGTTTGATCATGGGTTATCTTTTGACTGACTGTTGGTGTTGCATTATATGTGAGTATTTTGCAGGCCTTCCAGTAAAATCAAGGTACCGTTTCATGGGCTAAGTGTATAGAATATGAGAAATCTACGTAACATTTCTGTAATCGACTGTAACATGTAGCTTCAAATTTTGCATGCCTATATTGTAATTACTTGATTCTTTGTAATCAATAGATTTTTTCTGTGTATGAGATATGGTATTATAGTTTTGGGATGAACTCTTTCCAAAAATATAATTTTGGTGTTAACTTTGAAGGTAAATCTTTTTGATGTGAAAGGTTTTTTCAAGTTTCTGAGTACTTGTAAGCTTAAGTCTGATCCAAAAACTGCCAACACATACCACAGTATCAAAAAATATTCTAGTAAGAAAATGAAAAAAATTCTCCATAAATTTGCCAAGATGTGGGGATCCTGTTTCCCTGAAGCTATTTAAATCAAAGATCAGATACACTGCTATCATAACAATCAAATTGCTTCTTTGAAATTATTGTGGTAAGTTCCCTTTTATCAAAATCCTAAGGATGAGGGAATCCAACTTAAAATTGCTTTATGAGCTAATGTGAGATTGGCTACTCCTCCCAATTGCAGCTGATACAGAATCTGTCAAGCATTTGGCTATTCCAGTACTTAAAAAGGCTCCACATGCAGCAGGGGTAGCAGGAGTATTCTCACTGATGTCTGCAATCAAAACCAAAGAATGGAATAGAATGAACAAAAAGAATCTATAACTGATTTTAGAAAAGTAAATACATATTATACATAAGAAAATACTGCAACACCCTCCAAAGACAAAGAAACAGCCCCATAGTAGCTTTCAGAATATGAGCAAGTGCTAAGCCATCATGCATTTCCATAGCTCCTGGACATGGATACATTTGAAAATGGTGCTTTTCATCTTGATAAAAATTCAAACTCAAGCATCAGCACATTATGTGTTTTCATGGATGATCTCTTTAATTTCATACTCCTTAATATAAAAGAGGCTGTTCCTTTTTCAAATTGATTTGTAGGCAATACTTAAAAGGAATTCATGGTTTTGCAACTACTGCATCACGAGTCACATTAAAATTGAAAAATTTGTTTTTTAGAATTTTATGCATCCACTTTGATGATGAGACTCCCCACCTTTTCTCAGGGTCAGGCACACCGAGCGCAGCTCAAGGCATCGTTTCGCACACCAAAATCTGAGGGCATAGCTCACCGAAAACTCATAAACGACCGCGACGGATACCACTTCCAACAAAGAACGCAATGACTTCTCTGGTTGATGCCATCCCTGACCCTTCGGTGCATTATGATGAATTTGATGATGTCAGCCAAGTGGAAAAATTCGAGATATCTCCTGAAGAATATGCCAAGAGAAATGGTGATCGCTTCTTGGGTTCGGCATTGTTGTTTTGAAGCCTTCTGATAGACGTCCTTCTTCTTTTTAGGCACTGTTCTTGCTTTCAAAATGCGTAACAAGTTAGGTCGGTTCGACGATTCAATCAAGGCAAACAAAGCGGCTCCTAAGCCAATCGACGAAGCCGAGCTGATAGCCAAATACCCGCTGGGATCGCGATGCGAAATCACTTCATTATCGACAGAGTCGCCGTTACGAGGCACTCTGAGATTTGTTGGTCGCGTTGATTTCAATGAAAAACAGCCATTTTGGATTGGAGTTGAACTTGATGAGCCCGTGAGTAAACTTCTAAGAATTTAAGGCGATCGATGGCGTGCTTTACAACCATCAAATTCGACTTCCGTAAGAATTCAATTTCAAACAGTCTGATTCTGATTCACTTGGTTGCAGAGAGGCAAGAATGATGGAGCAGTTGATGGGAAACGATATTTTCAATGCCCTCCCTTGCGTGGTATATTTTTACAACCTGAACGAGTTACAATCGGTAACTTTCCTCCTCTAGACCCGCTCGAGGATGAAGAAATTTGATGCTTTAGCTTCAAATGCCTACAGCTGATTTGCGATTCTAACCTTGTACCAAGGATGACATTTGTGTTTGGGTTTTTCTAAATATAGGCTTACGCTCTTGTGATACATCAATCTCGTTTTGTTTCCTTATCTGTATATCATTATACCACTTATAAGCTCAGCCGATGCTTTAAGAATAATTTGGCTTGCTTTTGTATAGTTGCGATGGATGTCGTAATTCAAAATTTGTGCCTGTTAAATTTTACTCGAAGTTTGGCTAACAAGACGCATAAACTTCCCGAACCCTTCATCCTTACTCCCACAATTTTTGTAATTCATACCAATAATCTTCTGTTACTTTCGTTACGAAATTTCATTCACAACAGTATGAGTGAAAGTTCTGGACCTGCCAGCAGGTGTAACATTTGACATCAAAGTTGGCCTCGGGTTGGACTCGGGTTGCAGAATTAGCCAGACATTATGAAATGGAAATTTTAGTAAGAACCTGAGCAATACATGAAGGAAGACATATTGACTTTATTTCATTGAACCAAGGGGAAAGTTGAAGTGAAGAATTGCAAAATGATTGAAAAAATAATCTCAAATGTACCCTCTCTAATGGATTTTTACTCTGAGGCCACAGCTCAATTGAATGCAATAACTGATAAGTAAAGCAAAAATCTAAAGGAGTTTAAAATAACTGGAATGGCACCTTCAACAGAGGCTTTAAATAATCGTATTGCTTAAGATAACCAATAATGATATTTAAAAGAAGAAGAGAAATAGGTGAACAAGCAATTGATTAAAAGTACTTAAAAATGAATCTCATTCAAAGTAGCTCAAATTATGAGCTGACTTATTATTGGTGTAACTATAAAAAAAATAACTAAAGTTCAAAATTCACCAGTTTTTGGTTAATTATGTTATGAACACTGAATAAGCTATAATGAATTTTTTAGTTATAATCTTTGACATATAAATAAAATACATAATAATTTGGAATACTAAAACTATCATTATTGTAGTGATGACAATAATAGAGAAATGGGATATGTTAATTTAATGATAATTGATATTTTAGAAATCCTATTATTAAGTATCATCATGTGAAAATTAATATTCTACCAAAAATATCAATATAAGAAATAATAATAATTCCAATAGTATAAATTAATATTATATAGTACAATTTCTAAATATCAAATGGAGGGAGAATTTATAATAATCAATAAAAAACCATAATTATATGATATGAACTTCAAAGGTAAGAAATCTTATTCAAAAATGAACTAAAAGAAAATCAAAAATGTTGAAAATGATGTAAATTAACTCATTATTTAAGGATTATTAATAATTGACTATTAATTGAGGTTTTTGATGAAATGAGACAATTTACAGTTATTCAATGATAAAAGTTATATCAAGAATAATTGATTATGATACCATTCTTTAGTCCTCACAACAATTCATCAAGATTTATTATATGAAAAATATTTTTTTATGATAAAACTGATTGGTTAATTCTTATGGGTCCTAAGGAAGAATGAATGAAGTGAGGCCTTTCTATATTAAAGAGATTCTTCCCATGAACCAATCTAGTATTAACAGACATGAAAGTGTCCATTCTACCAGAATCAATCAATTTTTCAAGGCTTACACTTTATTAACTGATCATTGTGTCATTTTATCAAAGTTATTCATAGAACTTAAAAGCTTCTGACCTTGTAAGCTTGGAAAATTTTAAGAAAGGATTTCTCTTGTCACTTGATGCTTTAATCTACAAATATAACTTATTTTTATTCATTTATATCACAAAATGTTGTTTATATGATCACTCATATAGCTACTAAGAAACCCATTTATATTGTTTCCAACAATTGATATAATTAATTTAGTTATTAGCCAAGGAGATTTTAAAATTTGATTCAAGAGCCTTAAAGTTTCATTAACAAGACACAAAGAGAATAAAATTACATAATCAAACATCTATTCTTCTTAAAAATTTTCTTGGGGATCTTTTCCATCAAATTATATTCTTTCTAGGAAAGTTAAAATATTCAAGAGTGTTACTCCAAATTTATCTTGGATTAAAAAGAACATAATTATTCATAAATGAGCTCATTGAGCTATATTTTTTATTCAAATTTCATTGTGAAATACAAATAAAGTATTTCAAAAGAATTTCCAAGTTTTATTTTTATAAAAATATTATTTATGGGTTAAAAATTATATCTTTAGCTACAGAGCCCACATGGCCTTAGTGTGACTTCATTTAAGTTTCTATCATTACTAAAGCAAGCACTATTAGCTAAAAACCCATTTTATATGCATCCAATAATCAAAACTTCATGCATGCAGTAATCCCAATAAATATTAAGTTTTTGAAAATTCACTAAGATTCTAGATATGTTTGAGATTGACTGGTTAATAAAATGTTGTGATATCACTCTAAATTTGACTTACATTTCTCAAATATTTACATAATTTTGGGATGTAAAACCATTCATTATTTTAATTATTCATTATAAAGCTATATTAAGATAGTGATATCATAAAAGTTTTTATTAGTTAATTTGGATATAATATTATAAATCAATTTCAGTGGCAAAATATTACTCAATTATTATATCTATAATTTTTGTAAGGTTTGACTATGAAACAATAAGTAAAAATTACTAATATTTTATTAATTTTACTCTGAATTTCCTAAGTTAAAAGAGTTATAAGATTAAAAATAAGTATAATAGGAAAGGATTATTATATCTTTGGCATAAAAAGAATGATATTATTTAAATAAACAAAATGATATAATAAAAAATATATATTAATATTTGATAATTAATATATTTATCGCACTTTATTTTTGTTACCAACAAATAATAAAGGCATGAAAAATAGTTATTTAATGATAAAAAACAATTTATAGCAATAATATTACTAATATTAAAGTTATATATTAATATAATCACTATTCATATTATTAAAAGAATTATCATAAATAATAATAAAGAGAAAATATCATAATAAGAGAAAATAACCTACTTTTAAAACTTCATATAATAATTTTGAATAAATTTACACCTAATAATATAAATACAATTTATTTAAAATGTATTTACAATAAAAAATAGAGATAATTATAAATTTGACTATTTTTACATGAATTTAGAGATTTTTAAGAGTATTTAACAAAAAAATGAAATATTGTGTTAATCAAATCAAAGCTTGTGATTACTACAAGGCTGATCTTTGGTCTTTGATAATATAATAGAGTTATATATAAAAAATAAATAAATTACCTTTAAATTTGATATTTTTAGTGTTTTTGATGCATCTGAGGGGGAAATAGAGGAAAAAGATCTCTATTTATATTAAATTCCTCCCTACTAGAGTCCACAAGACTTCCAGTAGATATGTACTGATATTATCCACTTTAATTGAGAAATATTTCAAGGTTTATTGATGATTACATCATAATTAAACCTTCTCATCTCACTATTTCACCATTATTTGGAGTTATGACTGTAACTCTAGGATTTCTGACCTCATAGGCTTGTAAAATGGCTAGAATTAATGAATTTTATTAGCTTCAATCATAATATACTATTATCCACCAGCTTTATAACTTAAAATAAGATTGCAGTTAGTGATAATAAATGATCATTTTTGAGCTTTAACTTTGATAATTAATAAATTTTGAGTTATTAAAGCTACAGCCATCCAGAGAGTTAATTCTGATAGCTTGGAATTTTCTTACCAAACTTCCAAGAGAGTTTCATTAAATAATCAAAATCTATTTTTGATGATTTTTCTTTCAACTCAAATTTTCTGTCAAAATTTATCATTTTAAGCTTCACACCACGCTTTCAGGGGGTTATACCTTGAATATAATTAAGAAGGTTACATCATTCTTCATTTATTAACTATTAAAATCTGATTATCTACTTTCTTTTAAGCTTGGGCCACTTATAAATTAAAGTGGTCAACAGCTTTTGCTAGTTTGCTCAATAAGCCCTTATAAGTTTTAACCTTGTTTATAACTTGTCAAATTAAGTTTATATCTATATTTTTAAATTTATTTTGTGGTAAATTTCTTTTTGGATAAGCTCTTGATCTTGCATAATTAATAAGATATGAGCCAAAAACCATTGACATATGTGCTGATCATAAAAGTGGATATATTCAGGATATCTCAGTGAGTATTGACTTTACAGATATGACATTAAAATGTTATATTTGTAGTTATTCATGGGTAATATAATTTTGTAATTTATTTCAAATGTTTATGCATTTTTTTCTGAGATGATAAAGAATTTATGCCCTTTTATGAAATTTTTACTGATTTTATGATTATAATTTAAATTCTCATTGTTAAAATTATTTTTTTTCAAGTTGTTTTGTGACATTTTCAAATATGTGATAATATCTCCAAGCCTCACAGTTTTGATGATACAGTTTTTTATGTATTGATTTCTTGATGAAAATATTTTATATAATTTTCAATAAAAAGAAACTTATGGCCAAATTTGTATGTTTCTTCATATCTAAATATCTGAAAGGTTTGAAAAATAGTCTGTGCTATTCCTGTAAATAAGGTATAAAAATAGTTATATATATTTTCATGATATATAAAACAATCTTGTGACAGTTTCCTCAAATTTATAGTTTCAAAGCAAGAGGAAATATCTACTGGCTGAATAGAATGTGAGATAAATTTTAATTATGAGCTGACTATCAGCTAGAAGTAAAAATCCTGAAGATAATTGATATTATATCTAAGAAGAAGGGGATATCCAATTTCAAAAATTCTGAATTGAGAATCAATAGTTTTTTCCTCAACTCCTTTATTTAATTTATGCAATGTCAGAAATTAAGCAACTATAGATGTGGGGGATGTAGAAGTCCAAAATATTAAATTTCATTTGTTTCATATTATATAAATATTCAGAGTTTTTAGATATAGCTCAAAAATATTATTAAAAACATTCCATATTTTCATAAACTCGTCTTTTGAGAAACCAAATTAAATTCAGGATGAAATTTTGTGTTTAAGAGAGAAGATGATCAATTAATTTTTACAAAAAAACAAAATTAAACTTAATCATTTCCTGTTTTAAATAAATTAGCTCAATTTTTGGTTCTCTAAGTTTGACTCAGAAATATCTATTCTTGATAAGTATACCTAATGTTTCATCAGACAAAAAGAGTTATCTCTAAATTGAAAATTCTCAAAAACATAATATCTTGCACTTATATTATGGTATTTTTTAAGATGTTCCCTATTAGTTTCTGTTCCAAAGAAAAGAAATTTAAAGAAATTTAAAAAAAATCCGGTAAAAAAAGATTCAAATCTTATATAGTTTAATCAAATTAAGCATTTTTTTGATTTTTTTGATTTATATTATTTTTATATTTTAAAATAAGTCATAAATAATGATATTATGATTGATGATACATAACTCAATAAGAATTTTTGAATTCATAATATGCAAAGCTCCAAAGAAATATAGCTAAAATTTCATTCAATCTCACAGATCACTTATTAATTTGTTGTTTTTGTAATAATTAGATATAATATAAGGATAATCATATCATGCGTTACCCAATTCATGTTTTAATTCAATTGTTCAAATTTTCATATATTTTTCTTTAATGAGTCACTAATAATGATTTTAATCTGACTTATAATCACAAAAATTTTTTTATTATCTTTATTTATAAAATACAATTAATTTTACCTAATCTAGAGCATATTTATTATTTGTTATTAGAATTCAAGTTATTGATAAAAGGCTTAATTAATTAATTATTTATTGAATAATATTCTTGCAATTAATTATTTCTTAGCAAGGCTTTTTCAGTCTTATTTATCTCATCAAAAAGAGTTTCTTGAGAAAAAAAATTGTTACTTTGTTCAATAATAAAATTTGTTAGGTTATCTCAGAGCACTTTGATTGATTTGATAAATTATCAAAGTGTAAATAATATTACAAATAGATGTTAAAAGTGATTTCATTTTATATTAGGAAACTTAATTAATAATATATATAGTAATTGAAAAAACAACAACTGTATTTTTAGAAATATAAGCTAAGAATAAGGAGAAATATTTCAAATGAGAAGTAAAAAAATCTGAATAAAATTGGGCCTCATCTTAATGAAAAGGATTTTTTTGAGATTAACATGTGAGGATTCTCTTGAAGATGAGAAAGATAGTTTGATAAGATGATTTATTGAATTTACCTCAGTTTTTTTGAAATCAAATGAGAAATTGAATTTTTTGAATCTTTCAAGTCAGTTTGTGGTATTCCATACCTTTTCTTACAAGTTTAAAGTCTTCTTCAATGGAATTGAAATAATATTATGATAGAAAATTGTATTAACTACTTAAATCTATCAATTCAATTCCAAATACTTATATCAGACCTCAAAGAATGAGAACTCCATTATATTCTTCGTACCATTATACCAATAATTAAGCATTGGCTCAATCCAATAGGATAATACTTTTTTAGATATCGTGTATTAAGTACAAGATTAATCTATATAATCTGTAATAGAAATATCATACTATTACAGAACTTAAATAAATTTTGAATATAAAATGTAAATACAGATGTGTAAAATTGCATATTTGATACAATGACTATTAAATAAATATATATCACATGTGTTGTCATTTATTAAATGAGCTATAAAAGATATAAAATGGCGCCACACTACTCAATACCCATTATAGCCTCTACAACATAATGTAACAGGTGAATTTTAAAAATTAAAACTGAAATATAAAATAAATTCAACCAAATAAAGCTCAGGAATATGGTGAAATACCCATATATAACTACAATATATTGAATATTCTCACCAGAAAAATTCTATCAAGGTTATTAATTATAGTAACAAAGATTAGTAAATATAATTATTGAGCTTATAAATATTGTGGTATATCTGTATAAACTGAGGCAATGTTGGAAATTCTTATCTTCAGAATGAACACAAGGATATCGAATGAAAATAATGAATATCATAATTCTGAAATTGACCAAATCTATAGTTCAATGTTTTTATAAAATAAAAACCACTTCAAAAATACTCACCAGCTAAAATAGCTCAAGGTGAAAACTTTTCAGGTAACTTGTTTTGGGAAGGCTCTAAGAATGGTCAAAGGGTATAAATATAAGTTCTCTCTGTCATTATTCTCATTTCTCTTTTTTAGAAACAGTTTTCAAAGATTAATCTATCCCTTCTCTAGTGGGGTAATCTATTATTACATCTTTAAATATAATTATCTGGGATCAGTATCTTATTAAAGTCTTATTTCATTATTTGATAATAAAAGATACTTATATTCTTGATTAAAGAGTTTGATATTACTTCATAGTCTTACCATTATAGTAGTAGTGATGGATTGTTTTTTAAAGATATTATCATTAGTGATATTTCAAAAAGAAAATTTCATATAACTTATGCATTACTAAGGAAGTAACCTTATTTTATATTATATCCATTCTAGCTATATATCAGAATTATTATATCGCTCATATCCCTGATCTAATAGAATATTATTAAATTTAATTATCACATCCTTATATAACTAACTTACCCTTTTATACTAAGTCCCAACCCCTTTAAGAATATATTATAATATATTTATATTCATCCTTGTATAGTTTCATTAGTAATATAGCTTAATTATTACCATTACATTGCTCATAACTACCCTTGTTAAATTTTTTACCCATATATTATCATAATTACATTTCTATCATTGTTCAATTAACCTGATAATATTCAAAGGTAACAAGTATTATTAATGTTACTATTGGTACTAAAAGGTATCTTGTAAGATATTATTACCATATCATATCATTATTAAGGGGAATTGTCACTGTAAATTAAACTAAAAAAATATTTCATCCATTGAAAATCACCAATCAAAATTATTATATTTTTATCAACCTTCATAATTATTATCTTAGTAAATTCCTTTTTATGTAATGATAACACAAAACAATATTTAAATGCGATTATAAATCCATAAAGTAACTTTAATCTCTTAGCATACATTATAATACAAAATTTATTCCTAAAATATATATAAATAATTAATTTATGTAATTATACCATTATGAAAAATTGTGAAGGAACAGAAAAGTTTTATGAAAAAAATTAATTCAAGCTATTTCACAAATAACTATCTTACTGAATTTTAATCATGTGGAAAAAATAATAAAATCATTATCTGAGTCCAAATTTATTAAATGACATGAAGTCACCTCTGGGTGAAAGCTATGTAGCTCAACTAATTCGCATTTATATTGATTAAACACGATTTCTGGTATCAAAACTCAAAAATAAACAGAAGAATGCGGTTTTTAATCATCAGTTTTTACTTTTATAATGAGCTATGGTTCCTAATTTGGATTTTACGAGGAAATTTAGTATAATCACTCATATTTTGTGCATGTTTCACACAGATTAACTTAAATTTACATATTTCAGATTGAACTTTAAGATTCTATAGCTCCAAATTCTAATTTGGAACGTTTTTTGTAATATAGTATATTAATAATGCGTTAATCAAATAAGAATAACGGAATGATTATTCTGAGTTTCAGAAGAAGTATTACTCCCCCAAAGTCTCTTAAGATGAGGTTCAAGTGTCAGAATTAATCAACAATTGATTTCAAATTGGAGAAGCTTAATTAAAGGTTCAATTTTCTTATTTGATGGTATGTTTTGAAAACTCAAAAATGAATTTATTCAGGTTGCAAACAGATCAAATCTACCATTAAATTTTTTGAAATCTTGAGAAGGTGATAAGCTATTTTTGGAAGGATTTTATGATCTAGAATCACAAAATACACAATCTTATAATTACTCAAGCTCCTTATAATAGATATTATTACTTTAATGGAATATACTTTAGTTCTTTAAAAGAAGTTATCATTTGCCACATAATTTTCTCTTATACTTCATGTAATCCAACTAAGAAAAAATTAACTTTTGTGAAAACTAAATATATGGATGAAATAATTTATAATAAAAATGGGAAATGAATTTTCAAAAGGTTCAGCTTAATATACTGAGAAATTTTCTTTTATCCATATATCCGGTTATATGGTTTTCTGTGGCTTCTGATCTTGGAAGAAAGTTTTATGTGGTGTTTCAAAATATCATCAATGTGTTAAGTTTTGAATTTTGTATAATTATTCTCTATACTTACAATAATTCAATTTCCTGACTATAAATAAGATTTTCTCTTGGGAAAATAGGCAAAAAACATTCTTGAATATTGTTAATCTCTCAGATTATCTACCCTAATTTCAACTTAAAAGAGATCAAAAATCCATCAGGGGTCTTTCATGACATTTTTTCAATTCTTCTTGAGTCGCTTACTGAAAAATGAATATTTTTTGATTCTGGAAATTTCAAAAAAATGATTTTATATTCAAGAAAATTCATAGCTCATATAATTAACTATAAATAAATGAAATCGAGGCTAAACTAATCCAACCTTGCCTTGAGAAAAATATTGACTAAAAATACAATAGCTTATTGAAATATAGCCATAAATTTTTAACCATTTCTCTGTATCAAATTTATAAAAATAATTAAAAAAATGCAAGTGATAATATTTGTTTTATGAAAACCTAAATTAATATGATTAATCAAAAGTATTTTCAATGCGTTTGATTGGGTTTACCCTTTTTTTTTAATGATGAAATAAATTTGAGCCTATCTTGAAATTTTTGATTAATTGAGAAAGTAATAAATAATTTTATTTCTTTATAAGATTTTTCACCAGAAAATTGAATCCAAAAATTATTTATGGTGTTGATATTTTCTTCATTTTTATTGAAATGAATGATCTCTCTTTCATTATTCTACTTGGAAAAAAGAACCAGTCTTAAAAATGAAGCTTAATCATTATTATTATTTCATTTTGAATGTGAAATCCATATTTCTACCATTTCAATGAAGAGTTAGCCTGAAAGAAATTTTGAAACTCTCCTTAAACTACTCAAAAATTAATTCTTAATGATACTATTTACTTCTTAGCCTTTCAAAAAAACTCTCAAATGAGGTATCTAATTCTACCATCTTTTGTGTCTTATTAATTTACTCGAAGAATTTCAGAGAAACTATAGGAATCTCTATCATCTATATTCATTCCATAATAAGGAATTGTGTTAATTTAGACCTAAAATTGATTATAAAACTCCTCTTTAATGGATAAAGAATTTATTTTCTTAAATTTACTATAATTAACTTGGAAATTTATATAAATTGAACTTAATTTGTTTATTTCAATATGTATCTTCTATATTGAGCTATATTATTTTACTCAAAATTAAATCTTAAGTATGGTATACTTTCATTGATCAAATATTACAAAAAACAGAAGAATATTATATATATACCTAGAAGTAATACAATACCTATCTAGAATATTAGTTTCTAATTAAAAATATGAAACAAGTATGTTTAAATTTACTCAAGATCTATTTTCATCAAGGAATCCCTCTCTAAAAACTTCAAAATCTATTATAGATAATAATACTTAAGGAATATAGTATTTTTGCATTGTGGAATTATTTTATGAGTTCATTCAGGGATGAATTCATATTTTTTAATCTTTAGACAAGCTTCAAGCCACATGTGACAAGCGGAAATATTTTATTCATCTGATTAAAAGATCTTATTCTACTTAATTATGAGAATAGAAATACTTACTAAATTAAAATATCAATTATAAAAAATGATCTTCCACATCAAGAAATATCAAAAGCCCACCAGAATACAAAAATGTATCTCAATTTATAGAATACTTAAATCTTTATGATGGCTTATTATAAATTAACTTAGTATTTCTAACCAAAACTTCATCATTCATCTATCATTTTTTTCAAATTCTTGTCAAAATAAACCTATCTGTGGTAATTTGACACAATCCTTAACCTTTGATAATCTTATGAATTGAGATATTTTATTCATTAATAACCGGTAAAATTCAATTTTTAATAAATGATCTTACTTTCAGAGCCTTAATTGGTATAAATATATATCATTAATTACTAAAACTTAATAAAACCCACCAAAAAATGTGATTGTATAACACTTTCAGACTAAGATATACTCAAAATGGATGAAATAAAATTAAATATGAGGTATATTCTGAGGTTAAATTTAAATAAAAAATGATAAATGATCCAAACATAGAATCCTATATCATTCTATACAGCTTATTTTAATTATAAGAAAGATAATTTTGTAAATTTACCTTCTGTTTAGGCCAAAAATTCTTCAATTAAAAACGTTTCATTAGAAATTATAATTCAGGTTTTCTCTTTGGGAAATGGGAAATTACTTTTTTATCAGTCTTTAAGAGCACTTCAGGCTAAAGAAATAATCCCAAAATTCATATAATACATATATTTGTAATAAGAGAGAATCCTTCAAAAGTAAGGTAAACCAAAGAAAGAAATCAAAACTCACATAATTCTCAACAAACCCATTTTTAATTAGGAGAAATTTTTCCAAATATCAAGTATCTATAGCCTTGATTATTCTATTTCCCCAAACCATTCTCTTTAAATATTCTGAAACAATTTCTTAAACTTGCAAAATAACATTATATCATTTTGAAATATATTTTTTGAAAATTTATTCATGTTATGAAAAGGTTTTAGATTCTAAAACTTATACTTTATGGAATAAAAATCAATTTTTCATTGAGGGAGATGATGATGTGAAATTCATTCAAGATTTTTATACTCAATTTCTATTTCTGAAATTTACTTCCAAACAAAAAACTCAAGGTAAATATTTCTTCAAATTGAAAATTAACTTTAATTATATAATATTTCTCATAAAAAATTAAATGAAGATTTTATATGAATTTATTTATCTTAATATTGGATAATGAAAAAGGAATTGTTTCATTCTCAAAATTCTCCAGGAAATATTTTAGATTTATTTTTGGCTGTTTTCTAAATTGATTAGAAAACATTCAATTAATAATTGGATATATTTGAATTTTTGGTTTCAAAGTATCTTGAGAGATACTATTTACATATTCATGGAGTATTAGACACCATAAATTTTAGTTTTAAAAAAGCCAACTCACAAAAATTATTTATATATGTTAGTAAGGCTATTTAGGTTGGAACCTGATTTAAAAGAGAATTTTTTGAGTCAATTATCCATTAAGAATAATTTATAGCCCACATTACATTTGGTTCATCTATATCTTATTAAGAATTCTCGAATTTCTTGGTTAGATTTGTGTTACTGGTTGGCATATATATTAAAGTGAATGTTTCCTGAGAATATTATAAAACTGGTCCCTTATTTTATACCATGACTTTTTTAAATGAAATATTTTTTGGTAAATTTTGAGCTACTATTTATGTGGGATAAATGAGGAAGTACCTTGAAGGGTTAACTATAAGAGAAAAAAATGCACTTTCTGCTGCAAAGCTGTAGCCCTTGCTCTTCTTAGGTTTGGAATAATGTAGAATTTCCTTCCTGATATACTATTTTAGACTTAATTAGTTTCAAAATGGATTCAAATTACCTATAGTCTCTTAAGTAGAAAAAAATTCCCAACAATCTCTTATAAGAATTCCTCTATTGAAAAAATATGCATTTCAAACCTTAACGAATAAATATTTCTCAAAGATTTTAGGCGTCTTATTGTATCAAACAGATTAGATACACAAAAGTATACATAAAAATTAACACTATATAATATGATTGATTCAATTTATGTTCTTATTTTGGAAGATAATTCAAATTAAATACAAGCGCTCTATTCTTTCTCCCTAGCCTGCTGTATTAAGCTTCTTGGGATCTACTCTATCTCAAAGATTAGTAAAAATACCTCTCAACCATGCAGGTTTTTTCAAAGAAAGTGAAATTAATTTCTTTTGGAGATAATTATACCTGAACTACCAAAAACTAAATTTAAAAGTACTTTTGTTTTATTTCAAATCCTGAGAAGAACTTTAAGGTGATGTTTCTCTTTTAATAATCTCAACAATCATACTTAGTGCTTAAAACCTGAGATAAAAAAAACTCCTTTTCATGATATTGAATATTTGATATCTATATAAATTTCTATATCACCTTATGGTTAATTATTAATTTGAATCTTTTTCACACTTTTGGTTCTCTTGAGATCTGTTAACAACAAAGCCTCAGTTACTAATATAAATTAAGCAAAAAAAACTTTAATGCACACTCATAGATAAGGGACAAGAAAAATTAAAATTAAGTCATATTTTTCAGATCAAGGGGTATTAAAATATAATATTCTAGAAGAGAAACTGTAAAAAATGAATTCAAATCACACTTCCAAGACTAATTGGCTTTCTAGTGTAGCCTTCTAGATGAGTTATTATTAAATATTAATTCAAGCTATATTTTATAGATGGAGAGAAATAAAAAAGTGTGGAGGGGTACTCTATTTATACCTTTTTTTATCTTCATGGGGTTAAAAGGGGTTAATTTCAAATTTCTATATGCACAACACTGTGAAAGCTGAAAATGTCTTTTGGATGAGGTGACAAAGAATTTCTTCATTAATTATTAATCATGTCACCCCATTTTAATCTTTTTAAATCACATCATTTGACACAGGCCTATATAATCTACCCACCTAAGGATGTTAAATAAATTGAATACTTAATTAATTCCCTGGAGCCCTTGACTTCATAATATCTGAGTATTACTCACCTTAATACCAAGAATCACATAATCCCATATTTTTAGCTATGCTAATTGGATAATCATTTAAGTATTTTTTTTAATTATCAAGTGTTTTCTTATTATTACTTGAAAGCCTCTCTAGACTTGTAGAACAAATTAATATCTATACATCTTCCCACCATAAAAGTGAAGTTAAATCAGCTCATAATTTTCAAAATTCTATCTTTAGAGGATTAGATAACTAATAAGTTGACAATTGATACCATTATAATAACTATTTCAAATGGTTTTCTTGAAGTTTGAACTCAATAAGGGATCCAAAGGACCTTTATTAACAGAAAAACTCTTACAATAAATTTGCCCCACATTGAATAATAAGTCAGTGAAATCTTTAAGGTTAATAACTTATATTCTATACAAGAAGTATATGAAATGATTAACCTTTCCTCAGATGCCTGATATCATCATAATTAGTTAAAATCGCTTGAAATTAAAAATCAAAATTTTTTTTAGTGCACACCTTGAGCCTTTCATTCCCTTAATTATTACTATAGCTCCTCTATTTATTTATTGGAATTATAAGCTTTAATGTGATTAGAATAACCCCCTATTTTATTCATATTTAATACTATAATAGAAGATATATATATATCTATTTGCAGAAGAAATTCTAATAATTTTTTTTGAACTTGGGTACTAGCCCTCACAATTATGGGTACAATATCTCAGTAGAGGGATACTCTGTGCAAGATTTGACTTATTAGATATATTCATGATATTTAATACTTTATTAATTTCTATATCTTACCCTCAAGGGTATAAATAGCTGAATAAGCTGAGAAATCTGTTTATCTGAACTTTAATTTTATACCACAAGACCCCAGGCTATCTGAATTTATTTCTTTAAAAATGGAGGTATTTCAAATCTGAATCATATTAAATTATAAATTTATACTTCAATATATATAGTAGATATTCAACAAAAAGCTCTCATGTATTGAGATCATGACTTCAATATCAGCTTGAATAAGCTCTAAATATTTCAGAGGAAAAGAAATCTCAAGTATAAATTATGATTACAACTATTAATATCAATTTTTGAAAGTTTTCATATTTTATTTGAAAGGCTTCAATTTTTTTTGGATTTTGAACATATATTTGGCTTAGTTGGCTCTGTTATGGGAAAGGAAGTTACATTTCACATATTATCTTCAATGAATAAATGAAAAATATACTGAAAAACTTTGAGACAATTTTGCAACATGGTATACCATGCCATATTGTAGCCACAAGAAATCATATCATGTTGTCAGAAATTTTATAAATTAATCAAAACAAATTCACTTTTTTTGATACAAAATTTAGAAAAGGAAATTTACCTCTGTAAAAAACCTTTACCTGACCCCAAAGCAAAGCGTCAGAATAAGACACAGATCCACAGATCCTGCACAAATCACACATCCATCCTAAATAAAATAAAAACCTCATTCACATTCCTCACACCTAACCTAATTTAAGTAAGATCCATTATGATCATATGAATAACAGCTCACAAAAAGTGAATCATGTGAAAAGAATAATTCTTTCAAGAAAAGACACTTCTTACTAAAACAAGACACTAACATATGCAATAAAATTCAAGAATAGAATATGACCAAAAAATTCACCAAAATCATATCTTGTGATAAATAGTGGCTTTAAAGGAGGAAATTTATCATTCATACTTATATCACCTAAATACTGAAATTCAAGTTCCCAAAAAAAACTAAATTCACATTGAAGAAAAAATCAAGAGGAATTGAAGCTCAAAGAGGTATATCCTATGAAAGGCCCCTATTGTTTTCCAAAGCTGTAAATAAAAGATATTTCTCCCCTAAAATTTCAGAGCTTCCCCTCATTGAGTTTCACCCCAAAAAGTATAATTAATTCATCCCTTACCTGAGAGACATCCCAGTATAGCTTAGGGAGTTCAATTTAAAATTAGACAATCTTGGATGTATTTTTTATTGAATAATCTCTCTAGCTAACCAAAAATGGTCTATTAATATTTTAAATTAACTTGCTATTATCCAAAAAAATGGCCTTATCATTTATCATATTTTATGTCTATAAGCTAATAATCACTCTTATTTTGAAAATTATCATCAACTGTAAAAAAATCATCATTATTACAAATCTTCCTATTATTATTAATGCAATCAACCAAGCTATAATTACAAAAATGAGAAAATATTTCTGAATAATCCCAAAAGGCTAGTTTATTAATTTCCTATAGCCAAAAAAGAAAACACACACCACTATTTACCAAGGGGTGAACTTTGAACCTAGCAATTTTCAACTTTCAATTTTAAATTCACTTTATTAATACATTATAATTTAAGTTGATCTATTTATTGAATGGTTCTGATAAAATACTTATTTATTAGTATATAATACACTTGGAAAATTTTCTTTGAGTTGGGCCCTCCAAAGGAAAACAGTTAAGTATTTCAGGAAGGGCAGGAAATACAACTTGAAGATCTTGGCTCTATTATTTATTAGAATTCCAAAACTGACTACCAAAAATTCTCCCCTCAAGTTACTGACTCATTTCTGTTCCACATAAGAAAAGTCTCAATTCCACTATCTTTATCAAAGATAGAAAAAAAAATTCTTTATACTAAAAACAAAAAACAGAACAAAAATATTATAAGTATTTTTGAATATTTGAAAGGCTCATGTAAATTGAGGTCAATTTCAATTCATAATAAGATTGCTCAAATATATGAATTAAATTATTTCAGTAAAAAAGAGGAGTATTCTATGAGATTCTTTTTAGCTTTGATGTTCACATGAATAAAAAAAGATTAAATTACCTTATATTATATATTTTCCAATTATTAAATCCAATTAAAATTTTAATTTAAATTCTATAGGAATTAAATTTTTGTGTAACTATTAAAAACTCAAAAAAAAAGATTCTTTTTTTTTCTAGAAGAAAATTATGATAAATTGAAATCTTTTAATAAAATTTTTTTTTTATAAAAAGTAAGTTTTTTATGAATTATATGACATAAATTAGAATAAATTACTTTTTAAATATCACATAAGTGTTTGAAATTTTGTCCCTTTTTTTTTAAATTATTTTCAGAGAAGATTCTAGTTTATAGTGGCTAAATATTTTTTAAATTTCCTTTATATTATATAATATTTAAAATACCATCAATAAATATAAATTTATAAATTATTGTGACTTTTATTAATTAATAAAAATCCTTATTATTATTAAAAAATTAAAAAATTTAGAATTTTTCAAAAGTTTGGAAAACTTTGAATAAAATCAAAAATCATTTTGATATAAAATTAATTTTAAATATTTAATACCTTTAAAAAAAAGGAAGTTTATAAATTTTTTAAATAATTAAAAGAAATAATTACCTTAAAATTTATTTTTTTTTAAAAAAAAATACCAAATTTTGTATTTTAATTTATAATTTGAGTTAATATATGATGTATTGTGGTAAAAAAAAGGATAAGATATTCAAATATAATATTCAATCAAAAAAGTATATTGAAATAAATTATCTATTCATAAAAAATCATAAACTTAAAAAAATGTTAAACATATTCATCATATTGAAGAATCTTGTACAGGAGGATATCATAGTTTCAATGCTTTTAAATTTAGAAAATATTTTTCTTTTTAATTTAAAATTAATCTCCTTTTTTAATTAGTAAATAATTTCAAAATATATTTTAATTAAAAGATTTATCATAATTGGAAGTGATTTGAAACTGATAATTTATTTTAAAAATAAAATTGGTAAAAACTTAATCAGTTATGTGAAGTAAAAATATATAATTATATATCTAACAACTTAAGATAAAATTCATCAACTCAAGTAGCCTTAGTTAGAGTTTCCTTTATTAAATCCAAAATGGTCTCATGGGATTTACTTCAATTCTAATTGTAAATCAAAAAAAAGAAATAATACAAGGTATTTTATGTAATTGAAGATAAAAAAAAGTGTTGATATGAGAAATAATTTAAGTAAGAATAAAAATAAGACTGTAATTTTTATTTCTATAAGAATTTCAGAAAACCATAATAAAAAATTTTATATAGTAAGTAATTTACAAGGTATATGATCAAGTTTACTTAAATAAATTAGAGTTTTAACCTCAATTTTTGAAATTTCTTTTTTGATATAGCTTTGAGCTTTATATATCAATTATTTTGAAAAAAAATTCTAATTTTTTTTTAAGTTTCGGAGGATAAGCTGACAATACCATTTATTTATTAATCAGGTATTCCTTCCCCATGATGTCTGTCTCTTTATACATGTAACCTCATATATGAGGTGGAAGAAATGGTGAAGTACTATGCACTACATTGTTGAACTCCTTTCATAATTGAATTGGAGAAGTTAGTACTTGAGGGGAGAATCACAGCTAATTGTTTGTTAATTTCTGAAAGTTCTTGAAAAAAAGGGTTCTAATGGTGTTTCAAGTTCCCATCTTAGTATAAAGAATTTTTTCCAATAGAGCTCACTAATAAAAATATTTTTCTTTGTCTTTAAAACAGGAGAGGACTAATTTTTAAGTCTCTCTCTGAGCTAATCAAGAATAAGTATAAGTAAATTTGATAATAAGCTAATAATAAGGTAAAATAATATTAGGTAAGCTTTCTTTTTAGAATAACACCCTGATTTTGGTGATATTAGTAGAATAAAATTATCTTTTTTGTAATTTATTTAAGTATATTTAGTATAAAAATGAAATAAAAATATAAGAAACAGAGTGGTAAATGAATTCATTTGACTGTTGAGTATTTGTTATTTTTAGCTTAATTTGTTGATATTAAATTTAAAGGGATTGTTTTCAGATTTTTTAGTTTTAGTCATAATTAATAATACCAACAATAACAGAAATAGCTAGAGAAATATTATCAAGCTTTTTTATAGAGTATTTTTGATTTATATAGATATAGTTATTTCTTAATACTAATAATAGTATTTACTAGTATCAGTAATAAATTGAATTATAGTAATAAAATTTTGACTTTATTCGTGCTACTGAGAATATAATGATTTAATATTTACTAAACTACCCACTATCTTAAGGAATATTATAGTAATTTGTGAATTAACTTCTAGTTTTAGGTCTTTTTTGATTTAATCTTTTCATATTTAAATAGTCATTAGATATAATTTTCAATTTTTTCCCTTAAAGAATTACAGATAGTGAGAATTTTCCTAAAATTGACCATTTGACTTAGGCTCCTAAGTGCATTATTATTCTTTCACAGAATTGAGATATTAATTATGGTTAGAAGTTTACTTAATTCTTTCAGGTGAATTTTGTTTGTTGGGGAATCTTATATTATTATGTAATTTATGCTGTGAGTTGTGGGATTGTAAGTATGAAATTTATCCAAGTTTCACTGCATAAGGATTTTTGTTCATCTGATGTAATTACTTATCTAATTATTGGGCTTATATGGGGCTGAGGATGTTCAGATTTACAATATGCACTCTCATCAAGGTGATCCACAGCTGCATGTCTAAATTCATTTTTTCATGTAATGTGGTTTTTGATTTAGTTTTGATTTGGAGTAAATAATGTACTTACATTACATTTAAGAATTTCAAGGTGACTTTTGATTTGTTTTAATGCTGTACTGGATTGGATGATTTACCCCCTGAAGAAATTTATGATGTGATGTTATATTATTCAGGTACTGGGTTATGCATGTTCTTAATGTGAGTTTAATAAATTTTTGGGCATGTTATTTATGTGTAATTGTAAACAATCTTTTAGTGAGTTTCCAGTTACTCCTTCCTTTGTGAGTAATCATTTGAATTTTGATTTTTTTTTGGTGGTTCAAAGGTTTTTAATGGACTTGAAGGGGGTATAAGATCTCTAGTAATGTTTTACTTTGTGTTTAACCTGGCTTGTTTTGAAACTATAATGTTAATATTTTGAGGGCCTCTTGTGTAAATTTGGTCCTGTAATCCCATGTTATGCTATTTTTTTTTGTCCATGAGTGTTTTATTTCTAGATAATAACCTATGTATAAGGATAAATCTTGCTGTTTTATTTCTTAATTGGTACCATCATTATAAATTGAACATCTTTGTGAGATGGGTTTGAAACTAAAATAATTGAGGTATAGAATACCACAACACCTATTCAACTGTCTCTCTTAATGAAATCCAAATGCTCAGAAATGCAATACTTGAGGATTTTGAGCCACATAATGTCTCCAAATTATAATTGATTTTAACTCTGGAGAATGGTTTATTTCTAAATTTTCTAGAAGGTATCTTTCCTGGAAAATTTTTCAAATACAAACACACTTGACCTTTTTTCCCATATTAGATAAGGATTCATTATTTCAAATCACCTTTTCCCAATGATTGATGGTCAGATCACAATGCTCCTGTGCAAGCATCAAATGGGCCATGTAATCTTGAGGGAAACTTTAGGGTATTTGGTGTTGAATTCAGATTGTTTTCCAAGTTTTTATGCATCTCACACTGAGTTTTTATATGCAAAACAACTCTGGTCATTAAGTCACTTAGTTGAGCTGTAGTAATACAGAAACACCTTGTGAGAATTCAGCCAAGCTGTTGTCAGTCCTGATTGTTCAAGTTTATTGGCTGGCTCATTCACTTCAAGAAATAAAAAAATGAATGGCTGTTTTTTTTAAGGAGGAAGTAAATCTCATAAAAAGCACTTTAACCATTAAACTCATGCTTGTGTCCATGAAAACAGCCAAATAAACACATCCAAATTCATTTAGAGCCTCTTATGTGTATAAGATTTATTGATGTGAACTAGCTTGATACCCATTTAACCTGACTTTAAGAATATTAAAACATTTATTGAATTCAAATATAGCTTTCTCCTAAATTGATCCAGTTTTTGAATTCCTTTGATGGCAATATTTTTTTTCTTTAGAAAGGGCTTTCAAAAAAAGCTTTTTTGTAAAATGGAAAAAATAAGTCTTCAAGGACCATGCCGAAGGGAAAGGCTGATATGCTTTCTCTCAAAGATAAATTCTATAAAATTTTGATTTAGATCAGTCTTTTACAGTTTTAATGATTCGTGAAATCGAAATACCTCATCAAGAAGCTTTTTTACACCCCTTGAATTACCGCAGTTCAGTCGATGTTAAGGAACTTGCGCGAGATTCCCGAACGCTTTTGCCTAGTGAAGCATTAAAAAACTGCTGCCCCTCAAAGGGCTGAGGGAAAGGATCCTCAAAGCATTGCAAGACTGCGCTGGAGAGAAAGTTCCCAGCGAGCCTTCGAGGCATGGAGACCATGCCCTAGTTCCTTGAAGATTGGATGCGACGTAATAGAGTCATCAGAAGATGTCAAATTTCCAATGATTCAACTTAAATTTCATTAATTTTGGCTGCGAGGCGCATACGATATCCGAATGGCGCTCACCACATAGCTACTTCTTCACCTTTTAAAGTCCCCCTATAATATTTTTCCCCATGTGAACACTTAAGAGACAAATTAGCTATGGCAAAAGCTTTTGCGAGTTCTTTTAATAAAATTGGTTCGGGGCTTTTTACATAGCTGAGTGCTGTTTCTTCATCAGTAATAATATATAAATCTTGAATAATCCTTGCTAAAATTTTGTGAGAAATAAAACAGGTGAGACGATAACAGATCGGAAAGGCCACCTGCTTATTTTTTTTAAGGCGTTGAAAGGATGTCTCTTGGAGTTATTTATTTATTTATTTATTTACTAAGAATTATCACTATTTTTTTCAGTCCTGTTGGGAGTATAGCCAGAAAATGGACAATATTGAACATGAAATTATATCGCCACGCAAATAAACAAGCGAAAGGGTAGAAGTAACAAGGGTGTAAGGGACAATAAGGCGGTGAAGGGCGTCGGGAAAAAACGAATAATCAGGATTGAGCTGATTAATATCACTCTGAGAACACAAATTCTTCATATTACAAAATTTCTTCATCTTCATCTTTCAGCTCGCTAGGCTTAATCATTCCAGGAATGGCTGCTTGCTCTTGTGCTTTGGCAGCAGCTAGCGCTTCTTTGTCTTCTTGAAAGAGATCAAGATGTTGTCCATCACTGGTTCCTGAATATTCCCGCAAGGAGATCAGGAAATCTCTTAAATTACTCTTAAATCGAGTTGCATCATTCCAAGTTTCCGAACATCCGGTGATGAACTGCTGAATGATAATACTATGGTGATTTAACAAAGACCAAGTCAGTATTTATACAAAACCATACAATGAATGAGCACTCAACGGTTGAACATAAGGAAATCCACTTGTTAGAAGATTAAGTGTATATTCCTTCAAAAATCTCGCATTGTCCATAGTAGGATCATGCTCTGTTGGATTGAACAAAGGTCCTGCAATAGAACCGCTCTCAACGAGACCCCACATTCTAGATAAAACTTGTGATTGGCCCTTGAATCCTTGAGGCGATGATAGGGAAAAAGACTTCGCATTAAGCCTTGTTTGCTCAACCAACTTCATCATGATAAATCAATGCCTTACCACTCTTATGGTCTGCATCGGTTAGCACGTAAAAAATATCTTGCAAAATTCCCAAGTAATATTGTTGAAAAAAAGCTGCCGCGGTGGGTGGATCAGTGTGCGTGGAGATGTTCGAAAAAAGTTCGAGAAGTATTCTGCAATCACTCCCAAGGTCAGTCTTAAAAATCCAATATCTATGAAATAAAAATGACCAATCAACAAACGCAAGGCCAGTGTCAGCAATATCACGAGTGATATGCTTAATTGCCCATATCACACTGTCCATCATCAACTTGAACCGGGCAGGCTCTAGGGCTAAAAGAGCTGTATTTTTTTGTTGTTGGGGAGGGGGGTAAATGGCAAAAAATCAGAGTTATTAAAATATGCAAGTCAAAACATTGGATTGATGATGAAGCCGATGTGCTTACCTGTAAAGCAGCTTGCATTGATTGCACGTAGCAGCTTGAAAAAGCCCACTCGATGCTCTGGGAATTCCGAGAAGTCTTGGTTTATCATTGTAAGCGTTGGTTCAAACACAAGCTCTAGAATTGCTGCAACCTTTCCTGTAAGTAATGGCTGAGACAAAAGAAATGCCCACAGATAGAAATGCAAAAGGAATTAATTGTAAGAGAGCACTTGAGAAAGCCCAGGAATCTGACAAAAAAAAGTAAAACATGAGAACAAAATGCGACATACACCCAGTCGCATCACTATCGTAGAGACAACATTGAGCACTTCCGCGTCGCGAGCAGCGGGTATGTTTCGATTGTAATCGCCCAGAACAGCCTCCAACAATGGCGGCAATAGCGTGTCGTTCAAGTTATTCAAGTCTTCAGCTCTTCGAATATGTGTGTCCACCAGTTTAAGGATTTCTTTTTTGATTGTTCTGAGACCCCTAACTTTAGGAGTTTTGGTGGCAATGATGCCCTCAACCATGACCGTTTCACTGATAATCCCAGAAACGGCCTTGTAAAGTCCCAGCATATCCATGTAGATGCGCACAATCTGAGGTTGGAAAAAAGGGCCAATCGACAAACATGCTGATACGTTACATTTAAGCACATTAGAGAGCAGCTTAATATTGTCAGGATTGGCAAGCACGTCTACGCTAGCCAATGACTGCTGCATCATACGATCCCACTGCCAAAGTCATTGCAAAATTCAGTCATCATGGCAGCACACTACTTCTCGAAAGCAACACATACAACTGCATTAGGAGCTCGCATAAGACCTGCAATCAACCGCTCTTGAACCGGTCGATTGGGTTGCGCAGCAATCATGTGACCGACCGCTTCATAAAAGGTATGGACCTAAAGGGTAGTAATCATACTGTGATCAGTCTTGGTATAAAAATCTAAATAACTTTATACTCAGACCTGTTGGGGCGATAAATCATCGGTAATTTTGTCAAGGTTTCGAACGATTTCATCAACAAAAGGCTCTTGTTCGCCTGGCTGCTGCGTTATAAAATGCCGTCGACATTTTTGAGCGATCTTGATAAAAGTGTCACAAGCCATATCTTGAACACCTGTCACACATCAAATAAATATAAGCTTGATGGTTAAAAACGCCCTGGAAAATCAAGTGGTTCGAACAGAACTTACCTTCGTGTGTTTCGTGCATAAACTCAAAAAGCTTATTCACTACTGTTTTCAAAAATTTCCAATGTGCTTTTAGAAAGCGAGGGTATTGACCAACAATGTACATGATGTCAGAGGCTACAATAGCCTTATTGTCCTTTCCACGTTTTAGCTCAGTCAACCCCAATAAATCTTTAATGACAGTCACCAAGAATCGTTTCTCGGATTCCTCATCTAACACAAAAGCCCAAATCAGTATAACGTCAAGTCAGAGGCTGGAAAGCGCAGGAAGCTTACTCATGGCTCCAGAAATAGAGCCGATTGCCCAACATAACGTATTACAATTATTCCACGACCATTCCGACCCATCAACTTGGCGAGCTAGCTTGCTTAACATGATATCTTCGGTATCAGGAACCTGGAACCAAAGCTTGTCAATTTTGATCTGAGGGTTTTCTCCTATGAATTTCGGTTATTACTCTTAAGCGAAAATACCTACGTCCAAGTGAGTGAGGTAGACTAAAACTTCTCGCATGGCTTTGTACAATACAATAGTGTCGGTCTCTTTCATGAACTCACGAACGACCTCACCTTCATCGTTTTCAACGACCAAAACCTGATGAGAGTGAGAATTAGTTTGATGTACAGGCAAGACTTTATAGCAAAGTTTATCAAATCTAAAGACAAACGGACCTCTTCAGGTTTGACCATTTTCTCGATGAATGTAAGCCTCAAATTACTACAAACTTCTCGATAAAGTAATTTCCGCCCCTGAGCTTCATTACCAACTCCGCCACCACCAAAGTGAGCGCTGGTGCCACCTACGCCGCCAGTGCTTCCGACAAGATTTAGTCCAATACCCATCAAAGGTCCCATATCTGTAGGAATTGATTGTTGTTCGTCATATAGCTCTTTAACAAGTTTTGACCAATATTCCAAGCAAACTTTGAAGAGCTCCCTATCGTCGACCTGAGAGATTTTGATTAAGTACATGTGCACGTTAACTCTGGAAGAAATGAAAATGATCAACATCAGTTATACTTTCCAAGCAATTCAAAAACCTAATTTTTAAATATTTTGGTCTTACAGCAAGTCATGGTGTTGAGGAACTTCAAGAAGTCGGCTGTTCTTGAACAAAAAACTACATAAAAACACGGCAAGAGCCATCACGAACTCCTGCTCGTATTGGGGTTGAGAATCCCACATTTCCTTTAACTCTGTATTGGGGGGAAGGATTCGATTGACCGATGACATGACCATCGTAAGCAACAGCACAAATTTCGCGTCGTACTCTGGCCCTGCGTCTCTTATAGAACCGATCTCAGCAAGACAACGCAAGGTAATATTTCGGTATTGTCTTTCTTCAAGATACTGAACAAAAAGTACAGGGGACAAAATTGCATTGGCAAATTAGACGTAAGGAAAAAGCAAAGACGAGCATAACGATGCTTTGACTAACCCGGTTAATTAGGTGATCAATCAAGCTTGTCTCAAATATGTAACCTAGTGGAATCCAATTCAAAAACCTCAAGAGAGTACCCAATGTAGCAGTAATAAGGCTTGGCTTGGTAGCTTTCTCTAAAATTTCACTGAAGAGGCAGCCAAAGTGGAAGTCAATGGCTGTTAAAGAAAAGCAACGATTATTTGTGACAACTCACTTGCAAAGCTGAAATACGTCTGCAAATTCATTACACATTTGATTTTTAAGTGCTTTCGTTTTGGCTTGGGTCATTTGCTCTGCACTGTAATCAAAGATCTCTTCAGAAAGTAATTTGAGGATGACCATATTGTTTTCACACAATGAGAGCGAGGTTCGAGATGAAGCTATGATTTCAGGGATAAAGCCGGGCCAATTGTGAGGCCATTCCTGCTTCAAGATCTAAAGTAAAACGCGTTAAAGTGGAGATAAGGGAAGAAAGCAATATAACGAAAACTGCTTACTTGAACCAAAATCAAATTCATTTTATTGACAAAAGCTTTATCTTTCCGCATGAGTGCCTCATCGCGAGTCATTTTAACAATGTAGCCAACAATAAAATTCTACATACGAAAATCATTTGATTTTTAGTAAGCATAATGTTTGGAATGAAAAAAATATCATTGAGCTCACCTTAATACCAGATCTCTGCGATTCTGGAAGAACCTTCCATTTCGTAGTGATGAGCTACAAACAGACATTGATATCAATCAATAAAGATTACTTAAGCAGTGGTAAAAAGAAAGTCGAGGAAGCAAGATCAAGTTATTCAAAAAAGTGTTATAGCATACCTTATCCATAATTTGAAGAGCAATGTACTTATCGAAAAAAATTAGTAAAAAATAATAATAATTAATCAGTAAAATCCAACAGTTGCCTCGAAAAGTAAGCCAAGATTTCTATGCCTTGATAAAGACGATGTAATCATTCTTTCAATTTCAAGGCGATCGAAAGAGAAATAACTTGGAAGCATTTGGTATCTCGATGATAAACCTACCTTGGAATGTTGAGAAGCACTATTCTCCAAAATCACCGGGACTTTTTGCCAAGCATCTGATTGCTCTTGAAATTGAGTAAGAATAGTCATGGCTTGCTTTTGTTGAGGACCCTGAGTGTCAAAGGCAGCTTTGACTACCTGATCGATTATGCCGGGATCAGCGGCAGGGTTCAATAATTCTTCCATTTTAGATTGATTGATGATCGATTATATGCTATATGTTCTTCTTTTTTGTACAATGATGAAGCTTGTTTGTTTTTGGTTTTCTAATCTGATTCCAGTTGTAAGAAATGTCACTCAAGAGCTAAGTTTTGAAACTTTTGCTAATCCTAGTTGAAAATATCAAACAATGAAATTAAGCCACGAGAGCCCCAATGAAGCCAAGGCTAGAGATTAGATTAGAGATAAGTTCTTAACAATATCTTCAACGCAACTTACCGACACAAAGATGAAGGGGACAAAGGATGACGACGTGAGCCAAAAGACAAGAGAGTAATTGAGCAACTGATTGAGATTGGTAGTTGATGGCGAATACGACGACGGATTGACTCGATCCCACCAAAGAAAGTCGAGTATAAAGTATAATGGGGACGAATCAAGCACAAACCCTTCAGGATGCTTGTTCTCCCGACCAACCAGTCGTTAATTAAGCGCTTTCTTGATGAGACGCCACAGTCCTCAGCAAGGGCAAACGCCGATCGACAAGCGTAAAAGCAAACAAACAGGGAGACAAGAATGGAAAGTGAGTGATAGATCAAAGATCAGTGAATGATATTGTCGTTAGGTCGAATGAAATTAAAAAGGGAGGAAGACAAAAGAAGTTAATGGTCTTTTTAAATCTTAAAGGAAATATTAGTGGATAGATGGGTGGGATGTGGTGATTGAAGGCGAGAGAATCAGAAAAGTTGGAGTGTGTGTCTGTAAATCGTCAAGATCGAGATCAGAACGACAATCAAATTGAATGACAGATCCAGACTGAGTACTGTAAATTCAATTTAAAGTTTAAGACGACAACAACGCAGATCGAAAATTTAAATTCAAAACTTGATTTAAAATTTTCATTTGACTCAACCAAGACTAGGATAACATTATGTGCAATTTTTGATTACTTAGAATCAATCAAAATGGAAAAAGAGTTTAAATTTTTATGAACCATTAACAAATTTGTTTTGAGAAGAGCCAAGCTCATTATTCAATCATTGGAAAGGGAGTTTGGTTTAAAATATTTTTAGAAAAAAATCATTGGATCCTAAATCAAGATCTAAAACTTAACTACCAAATCATTGATTCATCAAGAAAATAAATTTTAACAATTTAACTGAGTGTATATTTATATTTATGTTTATTTTAAAAAGATAAATGGTCAGTTTCATTCAAAGGAATATCCTACAAAGAAAAGGTCTTTTTCCTTTTCACTCTTCAATCACCTAAACTCATAAGAATATTGAGTAAAAACTTTAATAAGATTCGAAGGGCATATAAAAAGTAAGTAGGAAGTTTATTTAACATAAAATTAAATTCAAAATGGAGATCATTGGAACATATTTTTCACTTTTTCTTCAATTTTTTGGTTAAAGTTTGTTTGTTTTTGGAGAATATATATAAATGAAAATCCTTTTAAAGACAAGGTTTTTTTGAGTGGATTCCAAGTTTTTCTTTCAATTTTAAATTAAATCTAATTTATTTATTCAAATTGAAAAAATAATAATAATCAGAAATTTTCCTTTTTGATTCATTTTACTTTCTAATCAAGTAATAAAGCTATCTTTTGAAATCATTTGAAACTCAAATTTATTACAGTTTTATTTGAGCTAATAAGATGTCTCAAACCTGCTAATTCAAAAATTCAAAATCCTTGAGTTCTTTGAACCAGATGTTGGATTTAATATATGGGATTTTGAAAATCTCACAACTAATGCATTTCAGGTACAAAACACTTATATTCTTTGGTACCTATTTCCATATATTTTTTTCTAATCCCACATTTTCCAAAAACCACTTTCAGTGAACTTGAATTAATGAAACTTATACAAAATAATATTATTTAATTCATTAAAAACTAAATCTTCAACTTTAATTATTTTCAATCATTCCTAGAAATAAATCTGACAAAATGTGATTCAGGACTTAGAATCATTACATTAGGGGGTATCAAAGTTACCAAATCCCACCCTCAAAATCCCAAGTTTAGATACTAAAATCTTGCCTTTAGCTTCACTTAAAGGCACATTTTTACAACATAAAACTTGGTAAGGGAATGTTAAATTGCATGAAACTTGCCTTTTCTTTTATAAAATATGAATATACTAGTCATTTATTAAAGTATGTGATTTAAAATTGGATTTTCTATAGATCTTTTCTTCATTTACCATGCCAAAGGCATTGCAAATGCTACCTCTATTTCAGACCTTAAAATCACTGCATTTCATCAATGCTTTCAGCTCTGATAGTGATTCTGATATCCAGGAAGATATACTCTTATTAAATATGATAACATCACAAAGATACATCAATCCTCATAGAATATATCCATCACATTAAATGTATACAATTAATGATTAACAAAAATTATCATCTGAAAAGTTTTGCCAGCTTTGTAGGACCACACATGAATCATTTCAAAAAATTGGTTTCACAAAGTCAAGGTGATAAAACCTTTAAAACCTCATCACAAAACAAACACAATCCTGCCATACAATTGGCTATGGTACTATCAAGGTTAGGATCAAATGGCAATGGGGCTGCTTTGGGAAAGATCAGAATGTTATTTGGAATTAGCCATGAGGCTATTGTGTTGTACACTTAAAGAGTGATACATATCTTAATGAAGTTAAAGCACAAAATGATTGTGTGGCCAATGATAGAACAACACAGAAAAATGTCTCAAGTTATGCAGGCAGAAGGCTTGCCTGGGTGCATTGAATTTATTTATGGGAGTCTCATACCATTATCACAATTTCCCCCAAGTGATGGTAAAGCCTATTTTCATTTTGAAAAGAGGTAAGCTTTTGAATTTTTATTCTTTATTTAATTCTTACTTATTGTTTAAAATTAAGGTCTTTTATGTCAATACAACTGGTTTGTGATACAAACAAACAGTTTACTGCTCTACATGTGGGTTTTAATGGGTCACTCCATGATGCAAATGTATATCATAATATGAAAATTTCACAAACACCTCAAGAATTTTATGAAAAAGATCAGCATTTACTTTCCAATTAAGAATATTCAAGCTCTACTTGGGTTGTTCCAGAATATAAGGGAGTTGTGGCACAGAATGAAGACAGCTGTTCTTTCAATTACTGTCTAGAAAAATCAAGGGTCATAATTGGGCATGCAGTTGGAATTTTGAAGGGGAAGTGGTTTTCTCTAAGGGAAATGCAAAATCAAATGAGGGATAATCATGAAATTGAATAATTTGTTAGTTGTGTTCCTTGCACAATTTTACATAATATGTTAGCACAAATTGGCAATGAATGGTTTGATTTATATGAAGATGATGATTCACCACATGCAGAAAATATGTGAAATAACAACATTGGGGAAGATGTGGTAAATATGTGTGAAAAAATAAACCAATTACTTTGGCATGGAAAGATAATCAATTGTGAATTTCATCAGGGCCATTGAATTATGTACTTAGTTCAATGGCATAAAATGGAGTGGACATGTTATTGAGAAAATAAAACTATTTAAAATTAATACTTTTTAACTATTTGTTGGTACTGCACATTTTTTTCAAAGTACCCATTGACTTTTGTGGGTGTAATTGTCAAGAATTTGTCACCTACATCAAATAATATATGGTTGATTTGGAAAGAACATCCAAAGTGAGTTATTCAGTCATGATTGATAATTTCTGGAGGAGGTTTTGTTGTATGATGAACAATTGTTGATATCTTCCAAAGGATTTCCATGATTCCAGGTTTCTTTAAAAAGTAAATCTCCATTTTCAATTCAGGGAAGTGCAAGCCATGTCCAGATGGGGTGAAGACAGTTTAAAGGGGATGGAAAACTTTTTTTGAGACAAAAGAAAATATACCATAAGTCCAGGAATTTAGATAATTTAAATATTGATGTGGCTTATTGAAAAATCCATCTTGAGTGACAATGACATTGGTAAAAGCTTTGAATTCTTCCTTTGGATTAGCAAAAGTTCATTGGAGTTGACTGAAGCTTGGTAACTTGGATTCTTCCATTAATGACTGATTTTCATTTGAAACTGACTTAGAAAAATGAGATATTCTTGAGCAAATAAATTCATCATATTGTTGAAGTTTGGTCCATTGCTTATTTTCTTTTTCAATTTGATGAGGAGTCAAACCAGGTTTTTTGGAGTAAACACATAAGATTTTTTAAATACGTTAGTAATTATTAAAATAAAAAGAAAAAAATATCACACACCTGCAGATTTGCCAGAATCAGAACCAGGGAAAAAGCCAATACCTTTCATAATTCAACCTAGGACTTGTTTATTGGTTTTAATTCCTTTTCAATTTTGGGATAAGGACTTTAATTTCATAATAAGATCTTTTAGGATTTGAGAGTGTCCAGAAGAATAGTCAAAAGGGGTTATTTCATAAAAAATGGCTTTTTCATTTTATCAATGATTAAATAAGGATGGGGTAAAGTTTTTACTGATGGAAGTTTTAACCTTGAGGCATTCTCTGATTTCTTGTCCATTGAGATGGTTGGGAAGTCTTTATATGCTGTGTTTGAATGGCCAAGGTGAGACATGATTTTTTTTGAATTACAGATATGTTGTCTTTGGCCCCAGGAAAGGTTTTTTTTATTATTTGTTTTGATATTATTGTACTCATTATGTTATATATTTGGTTTAGTCCTAACCATGACATCAAGAGGAGGAATAATAGTTTCATCATATTTCAAATAATTCTGATGATGTGCTGAGTCTGGTTTAGTCCTAACCATGACATTATCAGAATGAGTTTGTGTGAGCCTTGAGGTATACTTTACATACCCAAAGAGGACACAACTATCTTTAAAAATAAATTATGAACTATGCATAACCCATAGGTAATGCATATATTCAAACTTCAACATTTTTTATTTCAGAAAAGATAAATAACTTTTTTGTGAGTAAGTAAATCCATGAATTTAAGGCCAGATTTGGATTCTACTCAAAAATTCACCCAGCGTAACTCCATAGAGTGAATAAGCTTCAATTAACTCTAAGAGGTGGCAATATGGATATACTTCAATACCACATAAAAAAATTGTGAAATTTTTTGTTTTTCTCAATTTCATGCCAAAATAATTGGAATGAAAGAAATCCCATGTTACATATACACTAATAATAGTGTTATTTATGTTTTTGGAACTTAATATAATGGTATTATTAAATAAAGTTTTGATACACCCGTAGTGGATATCAGTCTTGATGCCTGAATTTCTATTTTTGACCTGAAAATAGCTAAGGGGGACAAAAGACATCAAACAGAGCCAGGGTACCCAACTTCTGAGGCCCCTGAGGCGTGGATAGCTCTAAAGCTTGGATTAATGGCTGATATTGGCCCAATTAGCATACTAAAACCTTTTGGGAACCTAGTTACCAAGTTGAAATCTCATTAAATCATAAGAAAATTGCAAATAAGCTACTATTCTGATGTGACAGGAAGGTAAAGAGCAACTTGAAATCTTGTAACTATGTCAATTATTAATGATTTTGCATGGATGAACCTCAAAAGAGTAATTAAAACCTCTTTTGGACTAGTATCCATTGATTTACCTCATAGCAACCGGCTATATAGTGTTATTTGAAATTCTATGTAGAAATGAGGTAAAAAATTCAAAAATTCATTAAAAATACAATTCTGAATTAATATTTCTGAAGCTTTCAGGACCAATTGAGAACAGTATGACCCATAAATAAGCCAAAAATAATTATGGTTTCATGAGTAAAATTAAAAGTTTTATGTACAGTCCATTTTTGATAATTCCACATGAAATACTGAATCTTCAAAAATTCACAGAAAAGACAAACTGTGATGAATTTTCCAACAAAATTGATAAATTTTAGAAATTAATGTTTATTTTTAAATAAAATAATATTTATAGTTTTTAGACCTTTTATTCTTAACCATATTGGGGTTGGTAGTCACATAAAAGCATCAATTAAGTAATTATGATAATCTTACATGACAACAGATAATGCAATCATTAATACAAAAAGGATTATTGTTTTATAGCTCACTGGTTTTTCAATTTTCTTCATTGCATGCCTCTGTGAGCTGTCTTAGACTTAAAAGAGGCCTCCTCTTGCTGTTTTTTCCAATTCATCTTATTTTATCAAATTATATCTTTATCACCAACAAGTAAGTATTAGTTAAAATCTTTTCTTAAGTATTTTAATTCTTTCAGAATCAATCATGAAGACATGAGATCATATAAGTAAACTATATATTGTTGTAATATTGTTATAAACCAATTTTGATCCTTTAAATCCACACTTATACGTCAAATCTCTCTACCAATCTCTTTCTAAGGTTCATTTGAGTATGAGTGAGTGATTTATTATTAATTCTTGAATTTTTTTCGCTAGTGATAGTTTCCTTCAGGAATTCTACCTATAATTGTTTTTGCAAAAGATTATTATATATTAAAATAATTTTATTATTTTAATAAAGAAGTTTTATTATTAAATACCTCTTGTAATTGATTCTTGTAGACAATTACTGCTTGCTGTTATAATCAATAGTAGTGTATAACAAGTAAAAGAAATAATTAATTCATTAATTATTTAATTGTGGCTATAATAATAATTTTATTATTATATTTCATAAGAACATTCATAGTACTGTTGATTGATAGTGATATTATAAAAAGTTTCATAGACAAATCTTACAGTTTGAGAGTGAGAGAGTGTAGGAGAATTTTTTTTTAAGTTCAAGCATGAGGGAAGGGGGGTCAAATTGAATGACATTGTAGAAAAAATCCTTATAAATAGTCCACCCATATATTGACAAATAATCAAAAAAAATAAATTAAACATAATCATCAGAATGATAAATTGTCAAAATAAATTGAAAACAAACAGAATCACCAATGATCATTATTGAAAAAAATAAAATAGAAAAATTTCAATAGTTAGTTACAATGATTATCAAAAAAATTAAAAAGATGAAAAAAAATAGAAATTAAAGATGATCAGTAATGATCAACAGAAAAAAAAGAAAGAAAAGCATAGGTTAGTTAATGGAATTATCAGAAATATGGAAATAGAAAAACAAAAAAAAGCCAAGCTTCAGTAAATTTATCAATGATATATGAAGAACAAGTGAAAAAATAAAATAAAATAAAATTATCAAAAATTGTTAATGGCCTACAAGAGGCCATTAACGACTTAAAAATTAAAAAAGGCCTTGAATCAATTTGGAGCAATTAGGAGAAATTTAGCCCTAGAGCCTCCCAGAAGCCTTTTTTGGGGGTTCTAGGGCCATTGAGGGGTGGCGGGGATGTGGAGGTGGAGATGGTTGAGATGGGTGGACCTGTTAAAAAAGTCCAAGAGTTGAATGAAAAAGAAACCTACCTAGATGAAAAAGAAAAAAAAATTAAGAAAAAATTGAGTGAGAGTGAATAAGTTGGGAGTGAGGGAGAGTCAAAATCAAATAAAGTGGAATTAAAAAAAACATTTAAAAATCTAAAAAAATTGAAAAAAAAATCAGTTTGAGTGAATAAGTTAGGAGTGAGGGAGAGTCAAAATCAAAGAAAAAGTGAATTAAAACAAAAAACTTACCCAGATTTACAAAAAAGTTTAAAATCCATTTTTTTTTTAAAAAAATATCAGCTTAAGTAAAAAAGTTTGGAGTGAGGCAGGGAAAATATCAAATAAAAATTGGATAAAAAAAACCCTTACCCAGATTAAAAAAAGAACATTTAAAAATCTAAATAAAATTAAAAAAAAAACTGTTTGAGTGAAAAAGTTGGGAGTGACACAGAGCAAAAAACATTGAAAAATTGAAAATTGAATAAAAACAAAAACTTACCTAATTGAAAAAAAAACCAAAACAAATTGTTCAAAAATATAAAAAAAAACAACACTTTTCATAAAAGAGTCAATTTTTACCTAGAGAAGTGTTTCAACAGATTTTTTTATTAAAAACACAAATCTAGAATTTTTAAAATATTAAGAAAGAGAAAAGGAGAGAAATAATTTTGGAGGGAGCCTTGAATTTTGACTTGAACAAACTTGGTCAATGGCCTTTGACACATAACAGCTCAATGCAAAACTTTCCCAACATTTCAACTTTGTAATAAATTATGAATTGAAATTCAATCTCAAAACATAACATCAATTGCATATAAGCATCAATTCTATTTCACAAATAACCACATTAGGGGGTGTCAAAGTTACCAAATCTCACACTCAAAATCCCAATTTTTTTTGCCAAAATCCCGCATTAGTTTTTTGGGATTTCAGAAATCCCACACCTCAAGAGGTGTGGTATTTTAAGGTACAAAAACCCAGGTTTTTAGTACCAAATCCCATTTTTAAATACTAAAATCCCGCCTTTAGCTTCCCATAAAGGCACATGTTTAAAACACACAACTCAGTAAGAAATGGTAAATTGCATAAAACTCTCCTTCTCTTGCATAAAATCTGAATACAATTGTCATTTATTAAAGTATTTGATTCCAAATTGCATTTACTACAGGCCTTTTCTTCATTTACCATGCCCAAGGCATCACAAAGACTACCTTTACTTCAGAAATTAAACTCACTTCAATTAATTGATTCTCTCATCTCTGATAGTGATTCTGATATCCAAGAAGATATAATCTTATTAGATATGATAACATCACAAAGATACATCAATCCTTGTAGAAGATATCCATCACATTACATGTATACAATGAATGATTTACAAACATTATCATCTGAAAAGTTTCAACAGCTATAGAGGACCTCACATATAATTTGAAAAATTGGTTTTCAAATTCAAGCTGATAAAAAATTTCAAAACTCATCACAAAACAAACAACACAATCCTGCCATCCAATTGGCTGTGGAATTATCAAGGCTAGGATCAAATGGCAATGGGGCCTCTTTGGGAAAGATTGGAATGTTATTTGGAATTAGCCATGGGGCTATTGTGTTTTACACTCAAAGATTCATCCAGATATTAATGAAGTTGAAGTGCAAAGTGATTGTGTGGCCAACAATAGAACAATTAAGAGAGATGTCTCAAGTAATGCAAGCAGAAGGCTTCCCTGGGTTCATTGGGTTTATTGATGGGAGTCTCATACCATTATCACAACATCCCCCCCAATGATTGTGAAGCCTATTTTTATTGCAAAAAGAGGTAAGCTGTTAAATCTTTATTCTTTATTTCATTTTTAATGATTGTTTACAATTAAGATATTCTATGTCAATACAACTGGTTTGCAATATCAACAAACAGTTCACTGCTCTACATGTTGGTTGTACTGGGTAACTTCATGATTCTAATGTCTATCAACATATGAAAATAGCACAAACACCTCAAGAGTTTTATGAAAAGGATCAGTACTTACTTTCTGATTCAGCATATGCAAGCTTTCCTTGGGTTGTTCCAGCATATAAGGGAGTTTTAGCACAGAATGAAGACAACCATTCTTTCAATTACTGTCTAGAAAAATCAAGGGTCAGAATCAATAATGCAATTGGAATTTTGAAGGGGTGGTGGTTTTCCTTAAGGGAAATGTGAAATCAAATGAGCGATAATCATGAAATTGAATATTTTGTTAGTTGGGTTGTTTCTTGCATGATTTTACATGATATGTTAGCACAAATTGGTGATGAATGGTTTGATTTATATGAAGATGATGATCCACCACTTTCAGAAAATCTGGCCAACAATGACATTGGGGAAGATATGGTAAATATGTGTGAAAAATTGAACCAATTACTTTGGCATGGAAAAATAGTCAATTGTAAATTTCATCAGGACCATTGATTTATGTACTTAATTTAATGGCATACAACAGAGTGGAGATGTTATTGGTAAAATAAAACTATTTAAAATTAATATTTTTTAGTTCTTTTCTTGATCCTGCATATTTCTTTCAAAGTACCCATTGACTTTTCAATTAATTTTGGTGGGTTTCATTTTCAAGAATTTGTCACCTACATTAAATAATTTATGGTTGATTTGAAAAGAACATCCAAAATGAGTTATTTTGTCATGATTGATAATTTCTGGAGGTGGGTTTGTTGTATGATGAACCATTGTTGATGTCTTCCAAAGTATTTCCATGATGCCAGGTTTTTTTGAAAAATCAATCTCCATTTTGAATTTGGGGAAGTGCAAGCAATGTGCAGAGGCGGTGAAGACAGTTGGAAGGGGATGGAAATCCTTTTTTGATACAAAAGAAAATATACCATAAGTCCAGGCATTGAGATAACTTAAATCTTGGTGCAGCTTATTGAAAAATCCATCTTGAGTGACAATGACATTGGTAAGTGATTTGAATTATTCCTTGGAATCGGAAGAAGTCCATTCAAGTTCACTTAAATTTGCTAATTTGGCTTCTTCCATTAATGACTGATTTACATTAGCTGCTAATTTCGAGAAATGGGAGATTCTTGAGTAAACAAATTTGTCATATTGATGAAGTTTGGTCCATTGATTATTATCTGTTTCAATTTGATGAGGAGCTAAACCTGGTTTTCTGGAGTAAAAACCTGATAGTTTTGTAATTAGTTAGTAATTATTAAAATAATAAGCAAGAAATATCACACACCTGCAGGTTTTCCAGAATATTAACCAGAAAAAAACCCAATACCTTTCATAATGCCACCTTGGAGTTGCTTATTGGTTTTAATTTCTTGTTGATTTTGAGATAAGGACATTAATGTCATTATGAGGTTTTGGAGCATTTGAGAGTGTCCAGAAGAATTATCAAAAGGGGTTATTTCATATATGATGACAGGAAAAAAGGGCTTTTTTGCTTTATCAATGAATATATAGGGATGGGGGAGAGTGTTGAGAGATGGAAGTTTTAACCATGAGGAATTGGCTGATTTCTTGTAAATTGAAATGGTTGAAAAGTTTTTATATTCTTTGTTTGAATGGTCAAGGTGAGACATAATTTGTTTTGAATAATGGATGTGTTGTCTTTGGCTTTGGGTGAGCTTTGTTTTATGATTTGATTTGGTATTATTATCCTCATGATGTTCTATACTTGGTTTAGTCCTAACCTTGACATCAAGAGGAGGAATAATAGCTTCATCATCTTTCAAATCATTCTGATGATGTGCTGAGTCTGGTTTAGTCCTAACCATGACATCATCAAAATGATTTGAAGAGTGAGAGAGAGGAGGAGCATTTTTTTTGAATTTCAAGGATGATGGAAGGGGGGTGAAATTGAATGAAATTGCAAAAGAAACCCTTATAAATGATCCTCCCCTATATTAACAAATAAATAAAAAGTTTAAACAAAAATTAAAATAAAAAATCAATCATGGGTCAGTAATGATCATCATCAAAAAAAACTAATCATAAGCTCAACATGATTATGATTTGAAAAAAAAATAATAATGAGTGATTAATGATGATGATTATATAAAAAAAAATAACAAGGTCAGAAATAATAATGATCAAAAAAAGTAAAGTAAAAATGATTATTATTCAAAAAAATTCATCATCAGTGATTCATGATGATGATGATGATAAAAAAAAGGTCAGAATTGAATGATCATTCATTAGAAAAAAAAACATAAATAAGATTATTATTTTCAAAAAAAAAACAAATATCAGTATTCTATCATTCAAATAAAATAAAATAAAAATAATGTTAATGGCCTCTGGAGGCCATTAGAATCAAAATTAAAAAAAGGCTTGGAATAAATTCAGAATAAATTTGGAGCGATTTGAGCAGGCTAGGCCCTGGAACCTCCCAGGGTGAGTGGGGTGGGGGCTTTTAGGAGGTGCATGGTGATGGATGGTGAGTTTTTCAAGGTGCATGGTGATGGATGGGGCATTTTTGGAGGTGGATAAAGTTAATAAAATAAAATTTCAAAAAATTACCTATAAAAAAAAAGAAAAATCAGAATCAGGTGGAAAAAAATTAGAGTTGTGATATAAAAACAAGAAAAAATCACTTACCTGAATTTAAAAAAAAAGGGTGAGTTTTTTTGGAAGAGTGAGGGGTGAAAAGAAAAAATAAAAAATAAAGATGGAAAAATAAGAAATTAATAATTCAAAATTAAAATTAAAAAAAACAAATTGAAATTTAAAAAAAAAATAATTCAAAATTAAAAATCAAAAATAAAAGGAAAATTTTAAAGTTAAAAGTTGAAACAATTCAAAATAAAAAATAAAAATGAACAATGAAGTATATAAAAAAAGAAACATATAGAAAAAGATGAAAAAATCAAAAAAATAAAACAATAAAATGACATTAAATACCATTTCAAAAAAAAGGAAAAAAGGCATCATAAACTTTTATTTGGCAAAAAAACCAAAAGAAAGGAAGTACAGAGGGAGCCATCAATTTAATTTTGAACAGACTTCATATAAAATCTTGATTCAAAAATTTCCCAAATTTCAATTGAATTTTGTACAAAATTGAAATTTCAAGTTGGTGCCCCAATTATGCAGGAACATTGAATTTTCAATTTGGTAATAAAGTGCAGTTAGATTTCATGACATAATATCAATAATCAAGCATAAACATCAGTTTTATTTAACAAATAACCACATATAAACTGATCACATGATGTATAACTAATATGTTATTTTTTATTGATTAATGTCAAAATGTGTTCCAGCTCCCCAATTGGCCTGCTTGATGACAATGCCTCTATAGTGAGATCCATCTGGCATTGCTTTTCCTTCAATTGCCATTCACAATTCCACTTCTCTTTTTCAAATGAATATTTCTTTGTATGTTGCTTCTCCTCAAACTCCATTTGCTTTTGCAACTTGACTTCTTCAAACCATTTATTTTCCATGTTGCTTGCTTTCTCTTCATTCCACCTCTCCCTTTTCCACTCCAAACAAGCATTTTCACTGGTTTCACGGGCTACAAATCATTCATTTTGTCAGTAGGATTGATCAGTGTAACCATAAATCCAAAACATACCCTTTTGCTGTGATTAAAGCAAATTTGCATATGTTGGTGAAAAAATATCCATTGGCCTTTTCCTAGAACCACTCTTGTCATTCAAGTTGGGTTTCAATGTGTAAGGTGTGGATATGAAACTTTGATTAAAAATCAAGTACTTTTCCTGTCCTCAAAATTTGTATAAGGTAAAAATCAATTAAAAATAGTAAGAAATATCATTTTTAGAAGAAAACACGCCTATTTTATTGTTTATAAATTTATTAGTGTAGAACAACAATACTATAAAGATCTATTGTTTTACCAACAATAAAAATTTATCCAAAAATACTCTACAAGAGATATTTAAGGCTACAAAAGAAATTTCTTCAAGAGCAATTTCAATTGGAATTAATTGAGCAAAGAACTGCAAGCAATTAATTAAAGAACAAAGTCTTTAAAAAGAATATTAAAGAGAAAACATGCCCAAAAGTGACCAGAGTGAATTTGGAAACAAAGTGACAAAGCTAACAGTGATGAAAGATGCTTTAATTCACTTTTTGGGGTGGTTCAGGGGTAAAAATGATTATAAGAGTTACAAACAATGATTATAATGATTTTTTCACGTTATTAAAAGCTTTAAAATGATTTAAAAAAGGTTGTTGAAATCTTTTATTGATTGGCTTAACAGTGTTTAAACTAATTATAAAAGGAAAAGATTTTAACATGAAGAGAAAAGTGGGGCAAAGAAGACATTCTTTTATAGCCATCAATTTTCTTACTCAAAAAGTAAAAGTTACTCTTGCAAGTAGTGAAAAACAGTCTGACAACAGAAAAGCCAATTATGGCATCATTGAACCCTGGTTTAGACCAAAAAAGGGCTGGTTTAAGCCATTTTTAGCCATTTTAGACCATTAAATCAGCCATTACTATAGAAATACCTGGTATAGAGCCTTAAAAACACGTCATAATGTGTGTAAGAGGCGTAGAAACCAGTTAAAGCTGTTTTTACTATGATGGTTTTTTCTTAAGGGTAGTTTTACCCTCTTGGCAACAGCTAAAACTACCCCAGTTGGTATCAAAACCTCATCATCAATTGAATCCACAGACCCTGTAACTCCATTTCAGGCCAAAAGTAATGAAATTTTGCGTGGATTTTGACATCCCACACAAGTCAGAAAGAATTTTGGGGGTCTGGCTCCCCCTTAGAGCTAGAGTTCCTTTTCCCCCCCATTTTAATCTTTCCAATTTATTTTTTCCTTTAATTCCTCATCATGTATTATACTTGTAATTTACATATGTAATTCAATTGAATTGTACAGTAAAATACAGTAATAATTAATAGCTCATATGTAAATCAAAGTTCACTTATGTAATACACGCGCACATTTTGAAATTTCAATTGAATTCAATTGAAAATACTTCAATTCCTCATAACTTCTAAACTAAACACAACACCTCAGTTTTAACACAAAAATTGATGGTTAACACCACATGTTGTGTGAATTAAATTAAATTTTTGAGGATTTTCAATTTTGTATTGAAAATACTAACAACTTAATTTAAGCTTATTTAGAGTTGAGTTACAGAAATTTCATCCAGAGGTGACCCCACTTTATTTTTCATGAGGAATCCAATGGTATGATAATTTCTTTATGTTTATTCATTGAATAAAAAGTTATAATATATTTTATATAAATCTTTACCAAAAATATTTTAATTTCACAATTTTTATTAAAAATTCATTTTTACTTAATTTTTACAAGTAAAAATATAATTTCATAATTTCAAATCTTATTGTAATTTTATTTTTAAATTATAATTAAATTTTGATTTTTAAATATAAATTTGTATTTAAATTTAATTTTTATTTTTATAATATAAATAAATTTATTTTATTTAAATTTGTGTCTTAGTTTATCTTTTGTGGTCTTTTGGGTATATGAAAATACCTCTAAGGCTCACATTCCCTCCCCCTAAAGAAAGAATATTACTTTGTAATATTGTTATTTCTAGTGTGCCTGAACCTTCTGAGAAGTTTAGTAGCTTCAGGTATGTCTTTTTCTGGATACCATTCATCTTCACAAGTTGGGTCAATGTACCTAACAAGGTATTCCCTTACTTTGTTGGTTCTCAACTTTCTTTTTTTGAGAACTTTGGTAATTTTCTTACTACCAGATGACTCCATAGGAGGTATAACTTGGGGAAATTTATTCCTCAAAGGGAATTTTTCAGCATCACTAGATTTATATGGCTTTATCAAGCTCACTGGAAATGCAGGATTCTTATTGCTAAGTTCCTCAGATAACTCTACTTCAACAGAATTTTTTCCATGGAGGGCCTTAATAACAAAAGGTCCTGCAAAGGAGTCTTTCAGCTTTTTATATCCTTTGATGTTATTGAAGTTGGTGGTGGATACAAGAGCTAAGTCCCCCACTTTGAAATCTGGCATTGCATGTGATTTATCCCATTTGTCCTTAACATATGAAAAAGAGTCCTCCATGCACCTTACTGAATGCTTTCTAGCTTTGTCTAGCATTCCTTTGAAGCTAGCAGCTGTGGGATGTATTTAAATCAAATCTTTCCTCAAGGAAGCTTGGGGTAATTTGGGGTTCCATCCTTTTTCTAGAATAGCAGGAGTTTGATTGGTACTGGCATGGATTAATGTTTTATATGCTAATTCCAGTGCTGGAAACAGAGTACACCAATCATGTGTAAATCCATAACAATCTTTGAGTTCAAGGCCATATGCACAAAATCTTCTTACCATGTCCTCTAAGGTTTGGATAATCCTTTCAGCAAGACGATCAGCTTGTGGGTGGTAGGCTGTAGAGAAAGACAGCTTAGTGCCAAATAATCGGTGAAGATTTGTCCATAGTGCTGAAGTGAATTTGGGATCCCTATCACTAATGATATTTGTAAATATTCCAGTCCATGACACTACTCTATTCCATATCAGAAGAGCTGTATCCATGGCTGTATCATCCTTGTAACATGGTAAAAAGATTGGAGTTTTACTGAATCTGTCCACAATCACTAGGCAAGAATTATAACTTCTGTCACCTCCTGGTGGTAGGCCAGCTACCCAATCCATATGGACAATTTCCCAAGGTCTGCTTGGCTCTTGGATTTTTATCATATTTCCAAGTCTCTTGCCAGTGGATTTATTTTCTTTTTGACATCTGTCACAGGTTTTGCAATACTCTGAAACATCTTTCTGCCACATTGGCCACCATATACAGGTTTTCACTTTTTCTCTAGTTCTGTCTTCAGACAGATGTCCTGAGAAGGGGTTGTCATGGCATTCTTTCAGTACAAGATTGATTCATGACCTGTCCACAACTGTCATGACACATGTGTGCTTTTTTCTGTGGTAAATTATACCATCCAGTAGGTGAAATCTTCCTTCATAATAAGATTTCTTCCATACTTCATCCAAGGCATGTATGAGAGAGTTGTCTTTACAGTCTTTGTTAATTAATTGGCACAAGATGCTACAGTTCTTATCTTGAGTGTAACTGTGTCTTACTTCTTCAAAGAAGGTGGTGTTCAAGTCTGTAACACTTATTTCTTCTATTGGGATCTGTGGTGAAGCTTCTTCTGGAACAGAAGAAGGATTATCAATATTATTTGGTACTTGCCATCTGCTTAGTCCATCTGCATTATTATGAATATTCCCAACCTTATGAACAATATTCATATTGCCTCTGTATTCTTGTATGGCTATTTGCCATCTGAGCATATGTCTGTTGGGTGTTTTCATGTTTAAAAGTGATTTGACAGCTGTACAATCTGTTATCACCTCAAAAACACATCCCTCTAAGAAGTAGTTAAATTTTTCCAAGGACCAGACAAGGCATAGACATTCCATTTGACTTGCTCCATATCTGGCTTCAGTTGGTTTGATTTGCCTGGATATGAATCATATGGGTCCTTCTACAGGTTTATCATTTATGATATGAGCTTGGTGAAGTGCAGCACCCAGCCCATCCCCTGATTCATCAATATACAATTTAAAAGGCAATTTAAAGTCTGGCATCAGTAAGAGTGGAGAAGTGGTCAAGGCTTCTCTTAGAGACTCAAAATCTTTGACTCTGTCAAAAGTCATTTCAAATACTGTGTCTTTGTCACACAATTTATGAAGTGGTCTTGCTATTGATGCAAAATCTTTAATTTGTTTCCTGTAATATCCTGCAAAACCTAAAAATGACTGAATTTCCTTTTTGTTCTGAGGCATGGATTTTAGAAATACTGCTGCAACTTTGTTTTTGTCAATTCCAAGGGACAAACCAGATACAACATGTCCTAGTGCCTTAAGTTCTTCAAATCCAAAATGGCATTTCTTCAAGGAGATTTTCATGTTTACTGATTGAATTTTTGTCAAAACTCTGGACAATCTGTACATGTGCTCTTCCCAAGTCTTGGAAAAGACAGTAATGTAATCAATGTAAATGATTAACCATCCCTCTGAAAGTTCTTCAGGGAAGATTTCATTCATCATTCTTTGGAAGTGTGAAGGTGCATTTTTGATACCAAAGGGCATCCTTAAGTATTCAAACACTCCACAATGAAAAATAGTTCTCAAGTATTTTCTTGCTCTTGGTGTCACCACATTTTGATGGAATCATTTAAGGGCATCCATAGTGGTTATATACACTGCTTGAGATATTTGAGTAAGGGCAATTTGGATTTTTGGTATTGGGTATCTGTCTGGAACAGTGTAAGTGTTCAGAGCTCCAAAGTCCCCAACCATTTTAGATTTTCCATTATGCCATGCCACTATGACTGGTGTAGTTATTTCTGCTTCTTAATTGTGGCCTACTTTTCTTATTACACAAAGGTCCAGAAGTTCTTTGACATGAATTTCTAGAGATTCTCTTGACTTGGGACTTGCTGGGTATGCAGGTCTTCTCAAGAGTGGTGGATAAGGTCTTTCAATATTGAGAATGATATCAACTTTGTGACCAATAATTGCTCCTAGAGATTCTTTGTCTGAAGCAAATTCTCCTCTGTGGTCATACAAAAGGGAAGAAAGTTCATTTTCTTGTTTATCAGTCAGATGAAGGATTTTTTCAGCTTCATTTAACTACTCAGACTTGAATTTCTCTAACTCTAAGTGGACTGGTGATACTTTGCTCACTGTAATTTGTCTTTTAAATGGTAAAAGGCAAATTTTTGGTGCTTATTGTCTCCAATAGTAAAGTATTTGTCTTTGTTGCTATGTAAATCTATCCCATACATGATTAAATAGTAATTTCCCAATATAAAATGGGTACTAGAGCAGTTTTCCATAACAACAAATTAAACTGTGATTCTTAAATTCTCATTAATGTGTGGGAATATTACATTGGTCTCAAAATTCCCAATGCTTTCATTGGATTACTTGCACTATTGAATTTTATACCATCAATTGGTAACAATTGGTCTTCAAAATTTGGTACACAAGTCTTAAGAAAAGATTTTCCAACACAAGAGAAGAAGGCTCCTGGGTCAAGCAAAGGTTTGGTGGGCTTGTTGTCAATCACCACTTCTGTTATACAGGAGTTACCAGCTGTATAACATTTCCCTCTGTTTGGTTTGGTTTTCATGAGTTGTGCATCTTGAGCTTTTGATAAATCAAGTTGACCATTGCTCAATTGTGGCAAGTGGGAATAAGATTCCATTATGTCAAAAGTGGAATTGATATTTTCTATATCTTTTGAAGATTCAGAAAATATGGATGACTTATCATCTGAATTGTCTTCAATTATATCATCTTTCTCAACATCAGGTTCCTTTTCAATATTAATTTCATTGATTTCCCCCCTTTTTGGACATGTATTGGCTAAATGGGTGGTGCTTTGGAAAGTATGGAACTTTCTGACTGTATCTGCAGATTTATACTTATTATTAGAATTTTCTTTGGGGTTTTTGTCCACAGAATCTTTCCAAGGTGTGTTAAACCTTGTTTTGAGATTCACCCTACTAGAACCAATTTTGGTTCTTGTGGTCAATTCTTCTAATATATTGATAATATCCTCCTCTGAAGATTGTTCAGTAGTCCTTCTTTTGACAGCATGCTCTAAGTCACCTCCACATTGTCTCAGAATTTTTCTATGGATAATAAATTCTGACATGTCAGGATATAATGCTGTTAATCTGTATTTTTGTTGGAAAAACCATGGTAAAGCTTTGTCTTTATCAGCATTAAATTTGGAAGATTTAAAGGCTGTTTCCACTTTAAACCTCCAAGCATCATTGGCCCATTTGTTGATAATTTGGGTTTTCCACCAAGTCCAACTTTGGTGTCCATGTGCTTGTCTCAATTTGATATACCATCTGTGAGCTGATTTAGTAAATAAGGTGTTAAACCTGGCTGTTACCAATCTGTCTGGTAATTCAAAGTCTTCTTTGATCATGTCAATACCTCTGATGAATTCCATATGGTCATACTCTCCTTCACCACTGAAGTGAGGCCATTCCTTAGGTTTTGGAACTTCTTTCAAGAGTGCTTGGCCCATTGTTGGTTCCAAGTTATGAAAAGAAGTAGAAAATTTATTTTTTAATTGAGAATTTTCAATATCCAATACCTGTGGATTGGGAATCCCTGTACCCTCATTTTGATTCAGAGGTGTAGACATTCTTGGTAAGGTGTTTAGTAGTTGTTCAATATCATTCATTTTACTATTGTTACACCTTTGTGAATTTCTTAATTCATGTTGTAACCTTTGTATAGAGGTTATTACATTATTTTTATGATCATACTCTTTATATGTCAGCTCATTCCATAATTCTGTTTGTTTAGTATTATCATATATAACTTCATTTAACTTTATTGTTAATTTTGATATTTCCTCTTTTGAGGTATCAAAACACTTTTTCAAGGAAATTATATGTGTCTTTACTTCACTAAATGATTTTGAAAGATCATCAAGAGCTTTCTTATTATCCTCTTTGATATTATTTATGGCTTGTTTTATTCTTGTTTCAATCATGTCATCAATATTGAATTTAGAATATTTGTCTGTCAATTCCTTAATAATGGCAGATTGTTCATTTATCATATTGCCAAAAGAATTATCATCATTGGAAGCTTGAATTGTTCTTAAAAGTTTTTCAAACCATTTAAGTGTTTCATTGATTTGGCTCAGACTCAAGTTATGTGTTATAAGATTGTCACAAATTGATGCATTTTTATCAGAAAGATGACTTTTTATGTCAGTTATAGCTTCATACAACTCTGGAATAGAATCAAAAATATCAGAAATCATTTCTGATATTTTAAACTGGCCTCCTATTTCTTTTGTAATTCCATCATTGTTCTGGCCATCTGAAACACATTTTCCATGGCATCCTGTAGCCCTGGCTGTAAGGTTTGGTGGCTGGTGCCTTTCCTTTGCCCTTGTTTGGAGCTTGTGGCTGCTGGCCACCGGGGCTGTTTTTGGAACTTGCTTGGGTGGTGGAGGGTTGTTTTTCCTCCATTCTAGTGTCAAGAGCATCATGTTTTTCTTCTCCATCAATGGATGCCATCCATTGAGCAATTTGCAAGTATTGGGGTGGCCCAGGAATTTTCTCATAGTCAGGTAAGAATTCATGCAGTTTTTCCACCGTTATGCAAGGATCTGGTACTCCTTGTACTGCAGGGCATTGTTGTATGCTTTGTGGCTGGCTTTGTATATGTCCCTTGAGGCTTCTTGTGGTGGTGTCAGCTCTTTGTGAAGGTAAAATGGTATTATCAGAATCAGAATGACCTATTTTAGTTGTTTGGAAGTCATCAACTGACCCCTTTCCTTCTGTACCTGGTTGGCCTCTGCCATAATCACGTCTATTACCTTTCTGGGAGCTGCTTGAGGGGTTATAGCTGGCTCCTGATCTGGTTGAAGGCATATTTTATAATTAAAAAGGCTTAAAATAGTATTTTTATGTCAAAAAACTTACTATTGGCCAAATTCTTAGCTTTCTGAAGGGTATTACTTATCTCCAAGTTAATAAATCCAGAAGATATTGGTTCAGGTTGGTTATTTTGAGTCACAATAACAGTACTATTATGGTCTGAATTGACAGTACTGGCAGGAATAATGCTGGTGACTGTTGAGGCTGTTTCGATGTTTTCTTGTCTTACCACATTGTCAGACACTAAAACTGATTAAAAAGCCAATTAATTAAGTAAAAAAAGGTTATTTCAAAAAAAGAAATAAAAATATAAGCCTCACTTATAATATGAAAAAAATTATTTTTTATGGGTTTTTTGAATTATAAGTATTTTTTATATGTTTTTGAATTTTTCAATATGAGAAAAAGGTTTAAAAAGAGTAAAAACATATGTCACAGGTAAAATATCATGGCTGGGCCCCCAAATGTAAGGTGTGGATATGAAACTTTGATTAAAAATCAAGTACTTTTCCTGTCCTCAAAATTTGTATAAGGTAAAAATCAATTGAAAATAGTAATAAATATTATTTTTAAGAAAAAACACACCTATTTTATTGTTTATAACTTTATTAGTATAAAACAATAATATTATAAAGATTTATTGTTTTACCAACAATAAAAATTTATCCAAAAATACTCTACAAGAGATATGTAAGGCTACAAAAGAAATTTCTTCAAGGGCAATTTCAAATGGAATTAATTGAGCAAAGAACTGCAAGAAATTAATTAAAGAAAAAAGTATTTAAAAAGAATATTAAAGAGAAAACATGCGCAAAAGTGACCAGAGTGAATTTGGACACAAAGTGACAAAGTTAACAGTGATGAAAGATGCTTTAATTCACTTTTGGGGTGGTTCAGGGGTAAAAATGATTATAAGAGTTACAAACAATGATTAAGATGATCTTTTCACGTGGTTAAAAGCTTTAAAATGATTTAAAAAAGGTGGTTGGAATCTTTTATTGATTGGTTTAACAGTGTTTAAACTAATTATAAAAGGAAAAGATTCTAACATGAAGAGGAAAGTGGGGCAAAGAAGACATTCTTTTATAGCCATCAATTTTCTTACTCCAAAAGTAAAAGTTACTCTTGCAAGTAGTGAAAAACAGTCTGACAGCAAAAAAGCCAATTATGGCATCATCGAACCCTGGTTTAGACCAAAAAAGGGCTGGTTTAAGCCATTTTTAGCCATTTTAGACCCTTAAATCAGCCATTAATATAGCAATACCTAATCTAGAGCCTTAAAGCACGTCAGAATGTGTGTAAGAGGCTTAGAAACTAGTTAAAACTGTTTTTACTAACATTGTTTCAACTGAAGGGTAGTTTTACCCTCTTGGAAGCATTTAAAACCACCCTGGTTGGTATCAAAACCTCATCATCAATTGAGTCACAGACCCTGTGACTCAATTACAGGCCAAAAGTAGTGAAATTTTGCGTGGATTTTGACATCCCATGCCAGTCAGCAAGGATTTTGGGGGTCTGGCTCCCCCTTAGAGCTAGAGTTGCTTTCCCCCCCCAATTTTAATCTTTCCAATTTATTTTTTCCTTTAATTCCTCATCATGTATTATACTTGTAATTTACATATGTAATTCAATTGAATTGTACAGTAAAATACAGTAATACTTGATACCTCATATGTAAATCAAAGTTCACTTATGTAATACACGCACAAATTTTGACATTTCAATTGAATTCAATTGAAAATGCTTCAATTCCTCATAACTTCTAAACTAAACACAACACCTCAATTTTAACACAAAAATTGATGGTTAACACCAAATTTGGTGTGAATTAAGCTAAAGTTTTGAGGATTTTCAATTTTTTATTGAAAATACCAAAAACTTAATTTAAGCTTATTTAAAGTTGAGTTACAGAAATTTCATCCAGAGGTGACCCCACTTTATTTTTCATGAGGAATCCAATGGTATGATAATTTCCTTATGTTTATTCATTGGATAAAAAGTTATAATATATTTTATATAAATCTTTACCAAAAATATTTTCATTTCACAATTTTTATTAAAAATTCATTTTTACTTAATTTTTACAAGTAAAAATATAATTTCATAATTTTAAATTTTATTGTAATTTTATTTTTAAATTATAATTAAATTTTGATTATTAAATATAATTTTGCATATATATTTCAATCTCCATTTTTATAATATAAATAAATTTATTTTATTTATATTTGTGTAAGGTTTGACTATGAAACAATAAGTAAAAATTACTAATTTATTACTTATTGTACTCTGAATGTCCTTATAATTGAAATAAATAAGATTAAAATAATAATAATAATAAAGAAATATTATCATTATGGCGTAAAAATATTATATTATTAAATAAATATAATAATATAATTAATATTATATGAAATTATAATATTATAAATAATATATTAATATAAAATAATCAATATATTATAAAGCTCTTTATTATTGTTACCAACAAATAATAAAGGCGTAAAAAACTGTTTTTTATAAATAAAGAACAATTAATCACAATAATATTACTAATATTAAAGTTATATATTAATATAAATACTATTTATATTAATCAAGAATTATTAAGAATAATAATAAGAGAGAAATTATTATAATAAGATGAAAGAACCTACTTTTAACACTTAAAATAATAATTTTGAGATATTTTACGCCAAAAGAATATAATACAACCTTTTCAAATTGTATTTACAATAAAAAATAAAGAAAATTACTAAATTTCTTGATTTTACGTGGAAATGAGTTTATAGAGAGATTTATGACAAAAACAATTAAAGAATTGATTTAATCACGTAAAAATAGTGATTAATATTAAGATAGTCTTTGGTCTCTAATAATATAAGAGTTTTATATATAAAGAATAAAGAAATTACCTTTTATTTAATTGATTTAATGTTTTTGATGCATCTGAGGGGTAAATAGAGTAAAAAGAGCTCTATTTATAGTAAATACCTCCCTCCTAGAGTCCAAAAGGCTTCTAGTAGACGTGTACTGATCATATCCAATGGAATTGATCAATATTTTAAGGTTTGAGGGTGATTACATCATGATCAAACCATATTACATCATTATTACACCATTATTTAGAGTTATCACTATAACTCTAAGTTTGATGACATAAGAGGCTTGGCAGAACCCCAAATTTCGTGGATTTTATTAGTTTTAATCATAAACTAATAGTATTCACCAATTTTATCACTCTTAAGACTGTTAAACCTAAATTAAGGTTGCAGTATGTGATCATAACTGCTCAAATTAAGCTCAAACTTTGATCCTCAATAACTTTTAAGATTTACACGCTAAAGCAATTCAGAGAGTGAATTCTGATAGCCTGGCATAACCTTATTATGCTGCCAAGAGCTTTTCATTACATCATCAAAACTCTAATTTTGATGATTTTTCTTGTAACTCATCTTTTCTGTCAAAATTCAATATTTTAAACTTCAAACCTTGATTTCAGGGGGTTATACCCTGAATTTAATAATAAAAATTACATCATTCTTCACGAATGAGCTAGGAGAATCCAACTGTGTACTTTTTTTAAGTTTGGAACACTTTCACAACAAAGTGGTCAACAGCTCTGTTGATTTTTATCAATAATTCATCATAGGTTTTAACCTTGTTTATAATTTGTAAAATAAAGTTCATATCTGTGTTCTTACAGTAATTACGTGGTAACTTTATTTTTGGTTCATCATTCTATCATGTATAGTTTAGAAGATATTAGCTATGATCCTTGAATATATGCGTTGACCAAAAAAGTGCATATATTCAGGATAATTCCTTAAGTATTAACATTGGAAATTAGCTTATTAATTGTTTTATGTGTGGATTTTCATGGAGAATCCACTGGTACAATTTATTTCACATGTTGTGTCATTAGTTCTTGAGATAAATAAGGTTTTATGATTTTTATAAGGTATTATACCTTATAATTCCTTAAATATTGACTTTACAGATATGCCATGAAAATGGTATATGTGTATTTTTCCATGGGGAATCCAATGGTATAATTTATTTTACATGTTGATCAATTGGTTTTTAAGTTAAACCAATTTTTGTACCAATTTATGGTATTTTTTGTATATTTAAGTAATTATTCTTAATGTATAATTATTCTAAGTAATTTTAATATAATTATATTAAAGGTATAATTGTTCTGAGTCTTTTTTGTGACCTTATTGGGTATGTGGTCATATCTCAAAGGCTCACATTCCCTACCACCAAAAATGATTGTACCACAATCTGATATGTGTGATTAGGGTATCATCCACTCTCCTACCTCTTCAATAGACTTTGTTAGTCTTGAAGCTCAATAATGCTTAACTTTTTTTATTTTCAGGTTTTCTTTCATGTCTGAACCTTCTTAGTAATTTATCAGCATTTGTTATATCTTTCTCAAGTAGCCATTCATCTTCCTGAGTTGAATTTCTATACCTTACAAGGTATTCCCTTTCTTTTTTGTTTCTTGTCCTTCTTTCTTTAAGGACTTTTACTATTTTCTTTTCCTCTCCTTCCTCCAAGGGGGGAATCTCAAGTGGGGGTTTATTTCTTAGTGGAAATAACTCCTTGTCACTTGAACTGTAAGGTTTTATCAGACTTACAGGGAAAGTGGGGTGTTTGTTCATTAGTTCACCTGTGAGTTCTAATTGCACAGCATTGGGTCCATGGAGTGCTTTTATCATAAATGGTCCTGCAAAGGAATCTTTCAATTTCTTTGGGCCTTTTATGTTATTGAAATTAAGGGTTGATACTAAAACCAAATCTCCTATTTTGAAATCAGGTGGCTTATGACTTTTATCCCATCTTTCTTTTGCATATTTAAAAGAATCTTGCATGCATCTGTTTGCATGGTGTCTTGCTTTGTCAAGCATTATTTTGAAACTGCTTGCTGTTGGATGTATATCCACTAAGTCCTTTTTGAGGGTATCATAAGGAAGTCTTGGATTCCAACCTTTCTCTAGCATTGCTGGTGTTTTGCCAGTAGAAGAATGGATTGATGTCTTATATGCCAGTTCAAGTGCTGGTATTAGTGTACACCAATCATGGGTAAAACCATCAGAATCTTTGAATTCTAGCCCATAAGCACAGAATCTTCTGATCATATCCTCTAGGGTCTGTATCATTCTTTCTGCTAGACCATCAGTTTGAGGATGATAAGCTGTTGAGAATGATAGCTTTGTCCCAAACAAGTTATGGAGATTTGTCCATAATGCTGAAGTGAGCTTTGGGTCTCTGTCACTTATAATATTTTGGAATAAGCCTGTGTGGCTAATGACTTTATTCCATATCATTATGGCTGTATCCATAGCTGTGTCATCTTTATGACATTGTAAGAACATGGGAGTTTTACTGTACCTGTCAACTAACACTAGGCATGCATTATAACTCCTGTCTCCTCCTGGAGGTAAGGCTGTTACCCAATCCATATGAACTATTTCCCATGGGGATTTTGGTTCTTGGATTTGGATCATCATTCCAAATTTCTTTCCTGTGGCTCTGTTGGCTTTTTGACATCTGTCACAGGTTTGGCAGTATTCTGAAACATCTTTCTTCCAATTTGGCCACCAAGAGCAGGTTTTCACCCTCTCTAGTGTCCTATCTTCTGAGAGATGTCCAGATGCAACACTATCATGACACTCATGTAAAATAGTGTTTATTAGTGTTCTATCTGTTAAGGCCATAACACATGTGTGTTTTGTTCTATGGTAAAGGATTCCATAAAGGAGGTGAAATCTTCCTTCATCATATGTCTTTTTCCATATTTCATCTAGTTTTGATGAAAGTGATGGATCTTTGCAGTCTTTCATTAGAAGTTGGCTTAAGATATGGCAATTTTTGTCTGTTTTATAGCTTTCTTTAACTTGGTTAAAGAATTCTGTGCCAATGTCTGTAACACATATTCCTTCTATATGGTGCTCTTCTTGTGGTACCCATGCTGGATTGTCAGGGGTATTTGCTAGAGCCCATCTGCTAAGACCATCTGCATTTTTATGAATATTTCCAGATTTATGAACAATAGTCATATTTCCTCTATATTCTTGGATAGCAATTTGCCATCTCAGCATATGTCTATTTAGAATCTTCATATTTAATAGTGATTTCACAGCATTACAGTCTGTGATTACATCAAATACTGTGCCATCCAAATAATAATGCAGTTTTTCTAAAGCCCATACTAGGCATAAGCATTCCATTTGGCTTGCTCCATACCTTGCTTCTGTTGGCTTTATCTGCCTTGAAATGAAACAAATTGGTCCTTCCACTGGTTTATCATTGATAATTTGTGTTTGGTGAAGTGCAGCACCTAGTCCTTCTCCACAAGCATCAATGTACAGTTTGAAGGGTAGTTTCCAATCTGGCATCAGAAGAAATGGGGCATTTGTTAAGGAATTTTTCAATTCTTCATATGCCTTGACTCTTTCTTCTGTCATCTCATAGACTGTTTGTTGGTCACATAGCTTATACAAGGATTTAGCAATCTTTGCAAAGTCCTTTATATGCTGTCTATAGTAATCAGAAAATCCTAGAAATGATTGCATTTCTTTTTTGGTTTGAGGCATTGGTTTAAGTAGTACTGCTGCTACTTTATTTTTGTCTATGCCTAGACTAAGGCCAGATACTACATGTCCTAGTGCCTTTAATTCACTGTATGCAAAATGACATTTTTTCAAGGAAATTTTCATATTTACTTGGACTATTTTCTGTAGTACCCTTTCTAGTCTTGTAAGGTGATTTTCCCAAGTTTCTGAGCAAACTATGATATCATCAATATAGATAATCAACCATCCTTCTGATAATTCTTCAGGGAATATGGTATTCATCATTCTTTGATAATGGGAAGGTGCATTTTTTATTCCAAATGGCATTCTTAAGTATTCAAAAATTCCACAATGGACTATTATTCTTAGTAGTTTCTTGGCATTGTCTGTTAAGACATTTTGATGAAAACCCTTCAGAGCATCCATAGCTGTGATGAACTTAGCTTGTGACAATTGGGTTAATGTCTCATGGATTCTGGGTATTGGATATCTGTCTGGAATGGTATAGGTATTCAGGGCTCTGAAGTCTCCTACCATCCTTGATTTTCCATTATGCCAAGTTATAATGACAGGTGTAGTAACTTCTACTTGTTCATTATGTCCAACCTTTCTTAATACTCCAAGGTCCATTAATTCTTTAATGTGCACCTCTAAGGCTTCTCTAGCTCTTGGACTGGCTGGATAAGCAGGTCTTCTTAATAAAGGTGGGTAAGGTTTTTCTACATTAAGAATTATATCCACTTCATGTCCAATTATGGCACCTAGTGGCTCTTTGTCAGTTGCAAAGGCATTTTTATACCTAAATAAGAGGTCAATCAATTTTTCTTTCATTTTTTCTGTTAATTCTTGATTGAATTCTGCCTCTTTGAGTTGTTCAGATATAAAAAGTTCCTTTTCTGGAATTTTTTCTTCATTCTTAATAACTGTGATTTGGTTTTTGTTATTTAAGAATCCAAACTTTTGTCTTTTGTTATCTCCTATGGTAAAATATCTATCCTTTTGGTTGGAGATATCTATACCATAGATTGATAAGTAGTCATTCCCAAGTATGAAATGATTACTAGTACAGTTGTCCATTACTACAAACTCTACTTTAATTCTGACACATTGTGAGGGATGAGGAAAAATTAGTGTTAAATCAATTATTCCAAGGGGCTTCATGCTCTCACTTGCACTACTAAATTTGACACCTTGTATTGGCATAAGTTTTTCTTGCCAGTCTGGGACAATAGTTTTTAAATAACTTTTGCCAACACAAGTGCAATATGCTCCTGTATCCAAGTTAACCTTTCCTTCTTGGTTATCAACCATAACAATACTAATACTTGATTTTCCAGCTGTATATCCCATTCCTCTTGCAGGTTTGGTTCTATACATTTTGGCATCTTGTATGTTTGTCAGATTTGTGTCAGATGTTCCAACTTGTGGCAAGTTTGAATTAACATCCAGTACTTCATAAATTAAGTCAATATTATTAATTTGTGCATTAATTATATTGATTTCATCACTTTCAGAGCTTTCTGACTCTTCTGTCTCTTTTTCAGAGTCAGATTCTTCTTCTTTGTCATTGTGGTTTTATGTTTCCACAATTTCATTAATATTTGCTTTTTTAAGGCAATTATTGGCTAAGTGTCCAATACCTCCACATTTATCGCATTTTCTTTGCTCATTATTGTTGGATGTATTGGGCTTAAAGGATTCTTTTGACTTATCTTTTTTGATAAATGGTTTATTTGGGCTTTTAATGTCCAATTCTTTCCAAGTCCTGCCAATTTTTGTTCTTGTCACTATATCTTCTAGTGCATTTATATACTCTTCTGTGGAGCATGGTTCTATACACCTGCTTCTTAGGGCATGTTCTAGTTCCCCTCCACATTTTTTAAGTATTTTCATATGCACCATCTTCTGTGACATTTCTGGGTACAGTGCATTAAGCCTTTCAACTTGTTTTAAGAACCAAGTTAAAGGTTTATCTTTCTCTGGGTCAAAGAAAGAGTTTTCAAATGCATTTTCTATCTTATACCTCCAGGCATCATTTGCCCACTTGGTGATTATTTCTTGTTTCCACCAAGACCAGGTATTTTTACCATTTGTTTGTCTTATGCCATAATACCATCTTTTTGCAGATTTCTCAAACAATGAATGTAATCTTGCAGTGATTGATTCATCTGGTATGGCATAGTCTTCTTGTAACATGTCAATTGTTTTAATAAATGACATGTGGTCATATTCACCTTCTCCTGTGAATGTTGGCCATTCCTTAAATTGAGGTGCTTCCTTCATTAAGACTTGGTTATTGTCTTGGTGACTCAAGTCTGTTATGAAAGGATTTGACAATTCCTCTTTTGTTTTAACAGGGCTTCTTATATGAGAAAATGGTGTTGATAACTTTGGCATATTTAAATTAGCCTCATTAATTTTATCCATTTTTTCTGTAATAAGCCTTATTTCACTTTGAATATCATCTTTCAGATGCATTCTTGCTTCATCACTTTTTTCACATGGTCCAAAAGTAATTTTTGGTGAGATGAAGTCTTTTCTTCAAATTTTTCTACAGAAATACTTAATTTATTTAATTTTTCTGTAAGATTGTCAATACTCACATCATAATTGATTGTCAAAGTCTTGTCTTTGATATCTTTTATGTATTTATACAATTCTTGTTGTCCTTGTATTAATTTTTGAGTATTGTCAATTAAATTCTTTGGTTTATTATTTTCAACAATAAACTTAATGTTGTCAATTTCTTTTTTGTTTTGCACAACAATTTTTGTTAAAGAAGATAAATTGTTATTTATTTCTTGTAGTGATAATAAACTATCTTTAATTTCTTTTAGAGGTAATATACTATTTTTAATTTCTGTTAAAGTATTTACAACATCTTTGGACAAGGTTATTTCTTTGGGAAATGAGGTTGTCTCATTCTTTGCTCTTCCTTGTCCTTGAATTCCATCAAGGTTCTGGCCATGTTGAAAACATTGTCCATGGCATCCTTTTGGATTCTTGGGATTCTGTAGCTTGGGGAATATGGTTTCCTCCAATGCTTTTTCTTGTTCTTCTTCCCTTCTTGGGGAAGTGGGTTGGCTTGAGGCTTGCTGGTAGAGGCTACTGGGGCTTCTTCCTTGGTTGCCGCCCTCTTTTTGGCATGATAATCCTTGATTTTTTTGATTTGAGGTTTGGATGACAGTGGATTCCATCCATTGGAGTATTTCACTATCTCCTCCTCTTTGAGGAACTTTTTCAGGATGTGCCAGGAGTTCATCACTCCTTGGTGTATTTGAGGCAGCATTTCCCAGTCTTTGTCCTTGTATACTGTGTAATACTGCTTGTACTGGCTCATGTAGATGTCTATTTGAGCCCTCTGAATGTGATTTGTACCTATTTGAGTTACTCATACTTAGTTCCAATTCAGGCTCAGATATCATGGGCATTTCTGGGACTTGCCTTTGGGATAAGGCACTTCCTTGTGTGGATTCTGTTCCACTGGGGATATTGCCCTTTCTTTTCCCTTTTGAGGGATCAATTCTACCTCTGAGTCCAGCTCCATCTGATTGGATGGAGTATTGGGAACCTCTTCTGGTAGTCATAATTTAAAGAATAAGAAAAAAATAAAAGTATTTTAGAATAAAATTCTTTTATGGCAATTTAAAAAGAGGTGCTCACCTTCAGAGTCTTGAATGGTGGGCCCTGGAAAGTCTAGTTTCTTAGCTTTCTTTCTTTTGGTGATGACTGGTGTTGGAGAACTTTGACAAGTTTCTTCCACCAACCTCTCAACAGTAGCTTGGTTGTCTTCTGTTGGGTTATCTTCAAACACTAAAAAAGACAAATAAATATAAGTCTTTTCATAAGAAGTGTTATTTTTGGAAAGATATGGCAATTTTCCACATAGAAATTGCTTTTTTATCTTTGAAAAATTGAAATAAATAAAGAAATGAATAAAAATGAATAAAAATAACTTTTTTATTGGTTTTTAATTTTTTTTTTAATATTTTATATATATTTTTTTTATTTTTAAAGAATAAAAAATAAATATGATTCTTATAAAATTAAATTATAATAAAAATTATTTTTAATTTATAAAATATCTCTTTTAATCACTAGAGTCACTCAAAGAAAGTTCTTGCAAGTCTAAGGATGTGAAAAACCACGTGTAAGACAGTACAATTGCTTTCCAAATGCCTCAATAGCTTTTAAAATCAATAAAATATAAAATTATTATATAATTTATTATTGGATAAACCCAAATAGAATCTTTTTAAAGGTCTTTTAAGTAAATATCACAGCCAGGCCCCCAAATGTAAGGTTTGACTATGAAACAATAAGTAAAAATTACTAATTTATTACTTATTGTACTCTGAATGTCCTTATAATTGAAATAAATAAGATTAAAATAATAATAATAATAAAGAAATATTATTATTATGGCGTAAAAATATTATATTATTAAATAAATATAATAATATAATTAATATTATATGAAATTATAATATTATAAATAATATATTAATATAAAATAATTAATATATTATAAAGCTCTTTATTATTGTTACCAACAAATAATAAAGGCGTAAAAAACTGTTTTTTATAAATAAAGAACAATTAATAACAATAATATTACTAATATTAAAGTTATATATTAATATAAATACTATTTATATTAATTAAGAATTATTAAGAATAATAATAAGAGAGAAATTATTATAATAAGATGAAATAACCTACTTTTAACACTTAAAATAATAATTTTGAGATATTTTATGCGAAAAGAATATAATACAACCTTTTCAAATTGTATTTACAATAAAAAATAAAGAAAATTACTAAATTTCTTGATTTTACGTGGAAATGAGTTTATAGAGAGATTTATGACAAAAACAATTAGAGAATTGATTTAATCACGTAAAAATAGTGATTAATATTAAGATAGTCTTTGGTCTCTAATAATATAAGAGTTTTATATATAAAGAATAAAGAAATTACCTTTTATTCAATTGATTTAATGTTTTTGATGCGTCTGAGGGGTAAATAGAGTAAAAAGAGCTCTATTTATAGTAAATACCTCCCTCCTAGAGTCCAACAGGCTTCTAGTAGACGTGTACTGATCATATCCACTGGAATTGATCAATATTTTAAGGTTTGAGGGTGATTACATCATGATCAAACCATATTACATCATTATTACACCATTATTTAGAGTTATCACTATAACTCTAAGTTTGATGACATCAGAGGCTTGGCAGAACCCCAAATTTCGTGGATTTTATTAGTTTTAATCATAAACTAATAGTATTCACCAATTTTATCACTCTTAAGACTGTTAAACTTAAATTAAGGTTACAGTATGTGATCATAACTGCTCAAATTAAGCTCAAACTTTGATCCTCAATAACTTTTAAGATTTACACGCTACAGCAATTCAGAGAGTGAATTCTGATAGCCTGGCATAACCTTATTATGCTGCCAAGAGCTTTTCATTACATCATCAAAACTCTAATTTTGATGATTTTTCTCGTAACTCATCTTTTCTGTCAAAATTCAATATTTTAAACTTCAAACCTTGATTTCAGGGGGTTATACCCTGAATTCAATAATAAAAATTACATCATTCTTCACGAATGAACTAGGAGAATCCAACTGTGTACTTTTTTCAAGTTTGGAACACTTTCACAACAAAGTGGTCAACAGCTCTGTTGATTTTTATCAATAATTCATCATAGGTTTTAACCTTGTTTATAATTTGTAAAATAAAGTTCATATCTGTGTTCTTACAGTAATTACGTGGTAACTTTATTTTTGGTTCATCATTCTATCATGTATAGTTTAGAAGATATTAGCTATGATCCTTGAATATATGCGTTGACCAAAAAAGTGCATATATTCAGGATAATTCCTTAAGTATTAACATTGGAAATTAGCTTATTAATTGTTTTATGTGTGGATTTTCATGGGGAATCCACTGGTACAATTTATTTTACATGTTGTTTCATTAGCTCTTGAGATAAATAAGGTTTTATGATTTTTATAAGGTATTATACCTTATAATTCATTAAATATTGACTTTACAGATATGCCATAAAAATGGTATATGTGTATTTTTCCATGGGGAATCCAATGGTATAATTTATTTTACATGTTGATTCATTGGTTTTTAAGTTAAACCAATTTTTGTACCAATTTATGGTATTTTTTGTATATTTAAGTAATTATTCTAAGTAATTTTAATATAATTATATTAAAGGTATAATTGTTCTGAGTCTTTTTTGTGACCTTATTGGGTATGTGGTCATATCTCAAAGGCTCACAATTTGTGTCTTAATTTATCTTTTGTGGTCTTTTGGGTATATGAAAATACATCCAAGACTCACACAATGCTTGATTGCACTTTTGTGTTGAATGCATTATTAATTTACTTTTATGGTCAAAGGAGAAATAATAAACAATGGATTTCATAAGTATCAGGCTTAAACATACTTACTGATTCATCTTGAAGGTTTTCTGCTTGAACCAAGTCATCTTCATTATGAAGCAATGGAACCAGATTGAGTGGTGATTCCAGACCATTTTTCTCCTTTAAAAATCAAATGAGGATTAATTATTGCAGGTCAACAAAGGAAGAGACAATAACTTACCTTATCAAGCAAAACATCAACACCATCATCACCATTGAAGCTGTCCTTTTCTTGTGAATCATAGCTTGCAATGGGAGTGACATTGGGCTTGTGGCCAAAGAGAACATCCATTTCAGCATAGCAAGGACACATACTTTCAAGATTTTCACTCATTGATTTTATTCCTTTACTATCACCTTCTTCCGTTATTCCAGCCCCAGTTAGATTTTCAAATTTTTTTGCTGCCATATATTCCTTTTTATATGTTTTCCATTGATCTCGCATGCTGCTTGAACTAAGGTTTAGGCGATTTCATGAATTTTTGTTGACCTCAATGGCCATAAGCTGAAATCCATGCTGCTTTGATGAAGGAGGTCTTCCAATAGATGTTGAGCCACTAGTACCAAAACATGACTCAAAATTGGATTTGACTGAAAGTCAATTAATTATGGTTAAAAGATCTGTATGTATTAAGTGACCTGATGGATGTGGCAGGTCAGAGGTGATCTTCATGTGTTACTTGATGTTTCTTGCTTTGGAACAAGGCATTATTATATGGATGAAGAAGTATAAATGGACTGTAAGCTGTTCGGTCAGATTTTCCAAAATGGAGTGTAGAAGAATATGTTGTACAGGTATGAATTGTGAGTACTCATTTGGGTTAGGTTTCAAACTCAAATCCCAGATTCATGGGATTTGGTCAAAATACAAGGGGACTCAGCTAAAATTCCATGTGATTTACACATCAAAAACACGGGATTTAGTGTTGGGATTTGGGTTCCAAATCCCATGTTATTTTAAGGCGGGATTCAGTGACTTTTACACCCCCTATTAAAAAATGATCACATGATATATAGCTCATGTGTTATTTCTCATTTATTAATGTCAGAATGCATTCCAGCTTGGAAATTGGCCTGCTTGATGACAATGCCACTATAGTGAGATCCATCTGGAATTGCTTTTCCTTAAGTTACAATTAACTATTCCATTTTTATTTTTCAAATTCATATTTCTTGTTGTGTTTTTTTTTCATCAAAATCCATTTTCTTTTGTAATTTTGCTTTTTCAAACTGTTGGTTTTCCATATTCCTCACTTTTTCTTCATGCCACCTCTCCTTGTACCATTCCAAACAAGCATTATAACTGGATTCATGGGCTCAATATTATGACTATGGTCAGTAGGATTGATCTGAGTAACCATAAATTAAAAACATACCCTTTTTCCATGATTCAACCAAATTGGCATATGTAGGTGCAAACATATCCATCAACCTTTTCCTAAATCCACTCTTATCATTCAAGTTGGGAATCAATGATTGATTGTGATTTTGTGTTTAATGTGTTATGGATTTAATTTTCTGGTCAAAGAAGAAATAATCAACATTGGATTTCCTAAATATCAGGATTACACACACTTACTGATTCATATTGCACATTTTCCACTTGAACTAGGTCATCATCATTATTAAGCAAAGAATCAATGTTGAGAGGTGATTCCAAATGCTTATTCTCCTTTAAGATTCAAATGATCTTTATTTATCTCAGGTTGATAGAAAAAGAGATCATAACCTACCTCGTTAAGAAGAATATAATCATCATCACCATTTTAGCAGTCTTTTTCTTGTGAATCATAGCTTGAAATGGGAGTGACATTTGGCTTGTGGAGAAAGAGTGAATCCATTTTTTCATAGCAAGGACACATACTTTGAAGCTTTTAACTCATTTTTTTGATACCCTTACCCTCATCTTCTTCTGTTATTCCAGCCCCAGTTAAATTTTTGAATTTTTTTGCTGCCATATACTTCTTTTTATATTTTGGCCATCAATCTCAGATGATGCTTGAGCTAAGGTTTAGGGGATTTTGTGATTTTTTGTTGACCTCAATGGCCATAAGTTTAAATCCATGCTACTTTGATGAAGGAGGACTTCCAATTGATGTTGAACCACTAGGACCAAAACATGACTCAAAATTGAATTTTATTGAAAGCCAATTAATGATGGTTCAATAATCTGTACGGATTAAGTGACCTGATGAATGAGGCAGGCCAGAGGTGATCTTCATATCTGACTTGATGTCATTTTCTTTGGAATAAGGCATTATTATATGGTGAAGAAATATAAATGGACTGTAAGCCTTTTGGTAAGATTGTCAAAAATGGAGTGTAGAAGAATATGTTTTACAACTGTGAATTGTGAATACTCATTTGGGTTAGTTTTCAAACTGGAATCCCATATGCATGAGATTTGGTCAAAATACCAGGGGAATCAGTTAAAATGCCATGTGATTTACACATAAAAAACTCAGGAATTAGTGTTGGGATTTGGAAGCCAACTCCCACTTTATTTCAAGGCAGGATTTGGTTCCTTTGACACCCCCTATTACATACAAGCTTTGGAAGCCAACTCTTATTCTGAGACTGAAGAAGAAATCCTTATATTATATTAACTTTGTAAAATCCATTATATTAGGCCATCTGTCTTGAACCCTGAGGTTTGCGTACACAAATCTGATAGCCTGAATAATTCATCATTTAATGAATTTAGGAAATTATGTTAAAACACCAATATTTCATTTGACAGATTGGAATATATGGCTCAAGGTTATTATCCCATTTTCCAAAATTCCTCAATCTTAAAGAAAAAAGATTCATTAATTTGATTGACTATAGATCTATAAATACTAGTATCAAATGGAAATTTCTCATAATTGTGTAAGATAAGGATGCTCTTTGAAGTTAACCAAGGTACCATTATGCTTTATACAAGCAAAATGATTTCATTTTTACTAAATTACAGGAGAGAGCTAATTTCATGGCCTAGTTTACAAAATAGGGTTAAAATTTCTGAGGTAATTATAGAGGGGGAGTTTACAGTGTGTATTGTATTAATATATGATTGATTGTAAAAAACATTATTCATAATTTTGAAATAATTAGTGAATATGTAACTAGCTCTGACTTTGGTGGATAAATTTACTACATTTCAACCCATATGGATTTCGATAAATAAATATTTAATTGAATTAAATGATGTTTAAACTGGTTCATTAAATAACTCCATAATTCATCAAATTATGAGGATTTCAAGCTACCCTGGTGATTATCATTCAAAAAATGAATAAATTCTTGTGGCTTAAGCTTTTGAAAGATCAAAATATATATTCATGTGATATAAAGAGATTTCTAGTAAAGAAAAATGCAAAAGTACTTTTTACCTTCTTCTTTGAAGATCTGTGGTTCATATAGAAAATTAAATTAAAATCCTGCAGGGATTCTGGTATTAACTAAGAGAAATGATAAATAAACCTCAAAAAAACAATAGGTGGAAGCTTGTGTGAAATGCACTGTGACCTGTGTTTTTCAAGTAAATATTTATATCAACTAGGAGATCAATTGGTTGAAATTTTTGAGGAAAAAGATTATTCAGAATTACATAATATTAAATAGGTTTAAGTATTGAATCAAAATTTTAATATGTCAAAAATAATGAAATCATTTAACTTAAAAAAATGGCATAGCTCACAGTAAATATATATCAACTGAAGGCAGAAATCTGATTATTATATTGTAGCTTTGTGTTTAAATGAAATAGGACTAAAGATATAGAATAATAAATATGGAGCTAGCTATAGGTTTTATTTCTTTAGCACTCTGTTTGTATTTTTGGCTCTTACGTTCTTCATAAAATTCTTTTTTTCCACTTCAGAAGATGAAATTTGCATAAAATTACTACCCAGATCAAGTAATCTCTGATTAATTTGAAAAGAAAAGAAAAAATGATTGGTTTATTCATCTTCATTTATTTCAGGTGATGGTTTTGATTTCTGATAAAGGATTTCATCTATTTTCAAGAGAAATTCAAAGATTCCATGTTGTTTTGAGAAGTCTAGATTGAGTTTAATTTGATGGAAAATGAAACCATTTGTTGTTGAATTGAATGGTGTTGCAACTGGAATACAAAAATATCTTTTAATAAATGGAGAATCACCATAAGTATATTTATTGAGATAAATTTAATATTTATGTGATTTATTAAGAAAGGAATCTATGGCTATGATAAAATTTGAATTATTTTTGAGATTTTTTGGATAGCTTGTTTGAAAAACGCAGATTTACTACAGTTTTGTAATCTGGCTTCATTCAATAACTTTGATTTTGTGCTTTTTTGGATAATCTTTAAATTTTTGGAATAATGAATGAATAATATTGATTTATTTAATTAAAATTACTATTATATCCTTCAATATACTCAATTTTCAGATCAGCTTTTCTTGAATAAACTCCAAAACATTTTTCCTGAAGAACATACTTGTTTGAAATAGACAACTTCATTTATTTCCTAGGATAAGCTTTTATTCTTCATTTGCTCTCTATTGTTTCCAAATGTAAATACAACGATAATAAGCTCTTTTAGCTGTTGTAATATTTAATTTATATTATAAAATGAGCTATTTTGATAAATCATTACTGGAAGGTTTTTGAATTTGGTTCAACTAATCAACATATAGAGATTCTGATGAATATTAATAAGTGGGAGTGTTAACCATGTTGAAACTGGTTTTTTTGGTAATTTTTGAAATTGGGTATTATTTGAATGCTTAATATTGAAATTCAATTTCATCAATGGAATCAATTCTTAAGTGTTTAATTATTCTAACTTCTCTGCTTCCAGCTTTTGTTTATTGGTGTTAATTTTTATTGATTAATACTTTGATCATGAAAATGATTTTTTCCTAACCAGCATATCATAGCAATACTTGGATGTGGAAGTGGTAGGGGAACTTTATTTTGATTTTAAGGATTATGGTAAAGTAGAAAACAGAATTTTTCAAGAACTGAATTGACAGCCAAAATGATCCACAATTATAAGGAAAAAAACAATCAAATTAGTAAAGAAGTTTAAAAAAATATAAGAAAAAAAGATCATTGGTATTAAGGAGCTTCAGGCCATTAATATTTAAAGAAAATGAAATAAAAATAATCTTGGAGGATTCAATATCCTTGAATATCAAAATAAAAAAATCAGATTCATTTTAAATTTCATTCTGAATTTATTATAAAAGAAATTTAAAATTGATATAGGAGATATGAGGAGGCGAGTGGAAGAGGTTTAGGGTGGTTAAATTCAGGTGTTTATGAAGAGAAATATGTTAGAAAAGATAGAATAAAATAAACACCTACATATGTATAAAAATGAGTGAAATGCAATTACTTGATTAAAACAGACTATCAGTCAGAGTTTTGTGATTAAATTGAAAGAAAAGTGAAAGGATTTTGAAATAATAATAAGCAGACTTTACTCTTAGAAAAAAAGGTTTTATTTTAATTTGATTTTAATCTGAGAATTAATATTTTGAAGGATAAAAAATTAAATTTGCAAAATTTGATGATTAAATTTGAGTTGAGAAAGAAATATTCAAATAATTAAACATTTAATTAAAAAAACTTGATTTAAGTTTTTTTGAACTAACTTTAAGTTTAGTAAGAAAAAATTTCTTGAGGATTTGAAAATTGAATTTGAAAAAAAAACATTTCACTTTTTTGATTTGTTTATTTAGGGGGGGGGGGGGGTTCTGGAAAAACTTTAGGCCCCATGTGCGCCTAGAAAGTAGCAGTTTTAACCTATAAAACAATAATTTTAGAGGAAACTTGAATTTTCTAGGTTCATTCTGAATTTCAATTTTTGCTTGAAATATCCTCTTAAAGCAAAAATGGCAATAATATGCCTTCTTTTTACCTTCATTTTTACCAGTAACAACATAAAAAGAAAATAATTCTTCCTCAAAATTCCCAAATGAAAACATTATGTTTTTTTCAAAGAGAAATTTTAATAAAAACACCATTTTTCTACAGATTTCAATGAAGTGTTATCCTTTAACCAAAATTTAGCCAAACTTTGGGAGCTCAAGGAAGGAATTTCAACATAAATTTTCCAGTTTTAGGACACTTTTTGAATATCAAAACATTTTCAATTCCAAAAATACTAGTAAAAAAATACTGTTTTAGTTTTTCAATACCTCAAGAGGTGGCCTATAAAATTGTGGCTGAGGTGCAAACCCTTTTATATTCAAAATTCTGTGTCTATAGTAGATTGATTCCCAGAAAAATACCTTGTGTTTTAAATTTCTCTTCCGTTGAATTTTTGGATAAGTTATTTTGAAGACAGAGTAAGTTTTTGGGTACATAGGAACAAAATTACAGCCATTCAAAGGACAAAACTAAACTGGGATATTGCTATTTGGGGGGTAAAATGAGGAAATGCAGATTCATACAAAAGCTTGGAGTAAAAAATACTCGTATTGAATGTAAATTAGAAATGAAACTATCAATTCCTTGAATTTGTATGCAATATCTTTTAGATTATTTGGTATTTTAGCAATCTAATGTTTCCAAGTAGTGATGCACTCCTTCTCACCTTGTTCCTAATATTTAATAGAATTTCTTTTTATTCTCTAATTCTTATACAATTTCACCACTAACACTACTTCATTGGTCTTAATTTTAATGTGTCATATTGCATACTACTTCAGCCTGAATTTACATCCCCAAGGACATTGATTAGTTTATTGAACTATGAAGCCGTAAATTCAGGTTAATCTTCTAATTTTGGAATTTGGTTTTTCAATAATAGAAATTAGAGAAGTATTATTTCTATAAAAAGCCAAATAAACTGAAATTTATTTGGGAGAAATATTTTTTTAAGATTTTTTCTACAAATTATTGAAATTTGTAATCCAATTATTCAATTTTTTTCTCCAATTTGTGACTCAAGGAAATTATTATTATTTAATTTCTATATGGGGGGTCTGCAGTCCATATCTATGTACTTCTGAGCTCAATTTTGCCTTTGGTGTAAGATGTGTCTATGAAACTGTTGATAATATTACCATTAATCAACAGTAATATGGCTTTTCTTATGAAATATAACAATAAAAAATTATTATCACCACAATTAAACAATGCATCAATTAATTATTTCTTTTACTTGTTATACACTACTAGTGATCATAACAGTAAGCAGTAATTGTCTACAAGAATAAATTACAAGAAGTATTTTATAATTAAAATTCTTTATTCAAAAAATAAAATTATTTCAATATATGATTATCTTTTGCAAGAATAACTATAAATATTATTCTTGAAGAAAACTATTACTAGAGAAAAACTTTAATAATTAATAAAAAATCACTCCCTAATACTCCAATGAACCTTGGAAAGAGATTGGTAGAGATATTCGATGAGTAAATTGTGGATTTAAGGGATCAAAATTAATTTATAACAGTATTAAAACAAATTATAGTTTATTTCTATGATTTAATGTCTTTCTGATTGATTTTTAAAGAATAAAACAACTAACAAATAGTTTTAACTAATACTTATTTGTTGGTAATAAAGGTATAATTAAATAACAATATTATTTGGAAAAAACAGCAAAAGGAGGCCTATTTTAAGTCAAAAACAGCTCACAGAGGCATTCCATGAAGGAAACTTAAAAACAAGTGAGTGAGAAAGAAATAATCCTTTTGGATTAATGATTGCATCATCTGTTGTAATCTAAGATCTATCATAATTCCTTAATTAAAGATTTTACATGAATACCAACCCATTTATGGTTAAGAATAAAAGGGGTAACAACTGTAAATATCATTCCCCTTAAAAAGAAACATTAATTTATCAAAGTTATCAATTTTACTTGAAATTCCATGACAGTTTGTATTTTCTGTGAATTCTTGATGTTTCAGTGTTTCATGTGGAATCATCAAAAATGGACTGCAGGTAAAACTATTAGTTTTACTTGTGAAAAATTATTCTTTTTGGTTTATTTATGAGTGATACCATTTTCCATTGGTCCTTAAAGCTTGATAAATATTAATTAAGAATTGTATTTTGAATGAATTTGTGAAGTTTTTAACCCATTTCTACATAGAATTGCAAATGGTTTTTATGAGGTAAATCAATGGATACTAGTCCAAAAAGGGTTTCAATTACTATTTTAAGACTTATAAATGGAAAAGAATTAATAATTGACATGTTTACAGGAGTCTAAGTTGCTCATTATCTTATTGTCATGTCAAAATAGCAGCTTATTTGCAATTTTGTTATGATTTAATGAGATTTCAGCTTGGTAGCCAGGTTCCCAAAAGGTTTTAGTATAGTAATTGGGCCATTATCAGAAATGAATCCAGCTTTAAGAGCTATACATTCCTCAGAGGCCTCAGAAGCTGGGTACCCTGGCTCTCTTTGATGTCTTTTGCCCCCCTTAGCTATTTTCATGACAAAAATAGTAATTTAGGCTTCAGGACTGATATCTACTATGGGTGCACCAGAACTGTATGGAAGAATACCATAGCTTCAAGTTCCAAAAACATGAATAAAACTAGGGTATTGGTAAAAACACGTAATAGCTTACGTGTTTTTACTAAAAACCTGCGTGATTTGGCCATAAATTGGTAAAAACACGTAAAGGGTTCCATGGGACCATTTTAATTAAAAATGAAACATAACATGCCTGTATTTGGCCAAAACATGTCCCAAAAAGGGTTTTTCTCCCCAAAACCCCTCTAACTCCCAATTTTATCAGATTTTTTTTGCCCTGCCCCCCCCAAAAAAAGAATAAACACCTCAAATAATCCACATTATCCCCACCCCAAACAATTTTTTTTGAAAAACAGAATTATCAAAGAGCTTTTGCAAAGCTTTTCACACTTTTCTTTCTTTTTTTCCCCCAAAGACTGCATTTACCACCACAACAAACTGCTTTCAAGCCTCTAAATTTCCAATTTTTTACCTTCCCTCATCCATTAATCCTACAATTAAACCACATCTTTTAATTTTTCATACCTTTTTTCACTTCTTTTTCACCTCTAAAAAGGTTTGTACCCCATTCCAAATCCCCAAATTCCCTTCTTTTTCAAATTTATACATCTTTTTCCCTCAAAAATGCTGCAATCCCCCACTGAAGGTGAATTTCAGACCCTTGAGCTTCTTTGGAAGCATGTGCATAATGTTTCAAGGGCTCAGGGGTATCCTGTGTCCATCTTGAGGTCCAATATGACCCACAACCAAATTGAAATAGGTTGTGACAGGTCTGGGACCCCAAATCCCAATGAACACCCCTCAAAAACAGTCACCTCAAGAAAGCTTGACTGTCCTTTTAGAATTTATGCCATAAAATATGCCAAGAGTACTACTTGGACTATTAAAGTCAAAAATACTGAACATAGCCATGATGCCACTGAATATATCATGGCACATCTTGCTTTCAGGAAATTCAATGAGCAAGAAACATCCCAAATTGCTCAAATGTCTGAATCACTGCTCATGCCAAGGAAAATTCAGGCCCAATTATGCAGCAAGAGGGAGTCTGACAGGCCTGTAATCCTTCAATACATTTAAAACCAAGTCAAGAAAATCAAGGAAGAAAAACTGCAAGGCAGAAGGCCCATTTATGCTCTTACTGACACCCTCAAAGAAGAAAATTTTGTTTGGTCCTCTGCAAGGGATGCTGAGGGACACATTACCTCCTTGTTTTTCACTCACCCCCTTGCAATAAAACTCCTTCATGGCTTTTCTCATGTCATTCTTATGGATTGTACTTATAAAACCAATAAGTACAAAATGCCCCTTTTTCATATTGTTGGATTAAGCTCAATCAAAAAGACTTTTTCTGGGGATTTTTGTTTGATGAAGAATGAAACTGAACCCTCATATATTGGGGCATTAAATAAATACATAGAAAAGGTCCTCAACAACACCAATCTTGTTCCCCCTCAAGTTATTGTTATTGACAGGGATATGGCCTTGAAAAACTCTTCTAAGAAGCTCTTCCCAGACCCCAAAGACATGTTATGCATTTGGCACATCAATAAAGATGTATCTGCTCATTGCATGAAGAAAAGTTTTCATGGAACTGACTTTGAAAATTTTATGGGCCTTTGGAATCAAGTAATATACTTTTATATTTTACTTTATTTCACTTTTTTCACTTTTTTTCTTATTATTGTTTTTATTAATGACTTTGGGATTCATTTCTCAGGTTATGTATTCCTCCACTGAAAAGTCTTTCAAAGACAACTGAAAGAATCTTCAAAAGAAAGTTAAAAATAATTAAGTCTTGCAATATTTGGAAAATACCTGGCTTCCTCTAAAGGGGTATTATGTGCCAGCCTGGACCAACCACCATTGCCACCCGGGTGTGGGATTCACCTCCAGAGTTGAAGGTTCCCATGCCATGGTTGAGCTTTGGCTACAAAAGTCCACTGGTACTCTCCTAAAGGTAGTAAGGGCTCTCCACATGGAATTCAGAAAATAATCTATTGAAATCATCAACAGAATCTCCAAAGAAATAATTTTCCATGTCAAGAATTTTCCTCCACACATCTGTGCTCTCAATGGAAAGGTGTCTCATTATGCTATTCAGATTGCCTTTGAAAATTTCAAAACCAAATTTCCTCCCAATGAAAAATGCACCAACAAATACAACAATTATCAAGGAATTCCTTGCAAGCATAAGACCCAAAAGGAATTTTCCAGGTGCCAAAGGCTTGAGATATCAGACTTCCATCCTCAGTGGCATTTGAATTTTCCTGTGTGGGTTTTTTAACTTCAAATTCTTACTTTTTTCCTTATTAACTGATTTTCTTTGTCATATTTTTCTCAGACTGGTTTTCAAGGTGATGATCAAAGTGTTGAAAACAAAAGAAATACTGAAGCCAAGAAAATATTTGAAGATATTGGGGAAGACCTTTTTCAAAGACCAATGGCAGAAATCACCCCAATTATTCAACATTTTCAAGATGTTCTGACTGGAAAGGTCCATTTGATAAAATTACCAATATTCAAGAGGATGATCAATACTATGAAGACCCACTAGAATGCAAGAATATCTGTGGAAGACCTCAAGGAGCCATGAATAAAAATAAAAATACAAACAAAGTAGAACCATCAAGATTTGAAATTATTGAAAGTCAATCCAAGAGAAGAGGAAGACCTCCATCAAAAGTGACCAGTACAACAACATCAAGATCACAGTCAAATGTCCCCTCTCCAATTATAGAAGTGGACTAATCTTAAGATTCTGAAGATTCTGAGTACTAATTATATAAATCAATCAGTTCATCAGATTCACTACCATTAGCACCTGAATTAAATAAATCAGAAGTCATCTTTAGAAGGTTAAGAAGATTGGAAATTGGAAGCAAAACCTCACAAGGAAAATAACACAAGCCTTCCACCAGTTTGAAGATATATGATGCAATTGACTTGACCTTTGAGCATTGTTAAAGCAATTATCACACAATTGATGAATGCTCCAAGCTTTTTGTGAGTTTCTGATTCTTTTTAATGTATACTTCTCTTGTTTATTTTGATATTTATTCATTTTTTGACCTTATTTTATCAGATACCTGGCTCAGAAGACTTGACCAAGATTATATTCAAATACACCTTCAAGGCCATCAATGTCTAGGGTGATGGAAACTGTGGCTACAGAACAGTATCCCACTTCTTTTACAAGACTCAAGATCAATGGGCTTATGTCAGAGGTGACTTGGCTGAAGAAATTCCACAAAATCAAGACCTTTATGAAGCCATGAACACTTTAATTCCCTCAGTATCCTCTTATTTGGAAAGAATTGAATGGTATGAAGATGTTGGCCAGGCTCCAAAATGAAAGTGGATGTCCATTCCTGACATGGGGGATCCAATTGCAAATAAGTATCAGAGACCAGTTTTCTTTTATTCCACAGTAAAATATTTTTCTTTTTTCCCTTATTTCTGTCCTCCAAATGATCATCCACCGATTTTCATCTGCTTCTTGGATAGCTGTTCTCATTTTGCTCCTTTGGATATATATACTCATTTCTAAAGCTTATCCAGTCCCCCCCATTACTGTGAATTGGGAATTTCATGCCCAACCACAAGCCCTGGGGTGGGCTGATAAATTTAAGAAACACAAGATGTTATATTTGTCCAATCTTCCTCTCCCCCTCAGAAAAGACCAACTATTTTGCAGGTTGATTCAGATTTATTTATTTTTGTATATACAATTTATGCCAATTATCCCCCTCCTCAGTCCTATTTTTTTCTTAAATCCCACTTCAGTCCCCTTTTTTATCAAACATGTGGCACTTTTGTACTTAAAAATAGTCATATTACAAACAAGAAAAAAAACATTTGAGAAAAAACACTCATTGCGCCTTCACTTGTTGTCCCACCAAAAAAATTCCCCCAATTAATAAGCTTCTGGTTCTTTATTTTCCATATTGAACCCTTCATTTTTTAAAAAAAATTAAGGAAATTCATAGGTTGGAATTGTTTAGATTAATTTATTAAAAATAGTCATATTACAAAGATGGGAAAAAACATCTCAAAATAAACTCTTTTTGCGCCTTAACTTGTCCCACCAAAAGAAATTCCCAAAATTATGGGCTTCTGGCTCTTTATTCTCCAGATTGTCCCCTCAACTTCCAAAAGAAAATGAAGGAAATTCATAAGTGGAAAGATTTTAAATGAATTTTTTAAACAAATATGCCATTTTGTCAAATTGGCAAAAAAATATGATAAAATCTGTGGATATTGACATCCCATGTTGGGAAAAATCAAAAAAACCTCAAAACTGATCCTGAGGAATTTCCTTAGAAAATGGGGTCACTTATGTGTTTTTACTAAAGCTTACATGTGTTTACCAACACCCTAAAACTATTCTTAGTGTATATGTAACATGGTATTTCTCACATTCCCATTATTTTGGCATGAAATCCAGAATTTTTTTTTCACAATTCTTTTATGTGGTATTGATGATGTTTTGTTGAGTTTTTTTCCCTATTACCACCTAATAGAGTTAATTTAAGATTATTCACTCTTTTGAGCTACCTTAGGTGAACTTTTGTGTAGAATCCACATCTGGACGTAAATCCATGGATTTACTTACTTTCAAAAAGGTTATTCATCATTTCTGAAATTCAAAATGATTAATTTTGAATATATGCATGACTTGTAAGTTATTCATATTTCAGAATTCACTTATAAAGATAATTGTGGCCTATTTGGGTATGTAAAATATACCTCAAGGCTCACATTTGGAAACTTAAGTAAGACTCATTTAGGATTCTAAGAATTTTGATGAGAATGAAGATGAATAAATATATTCATCAGATTTCTTTTATGAAGTGGAAGAAGCTATATTCTGGTTAGAGAATTGGAGATGGTTGGGTTTAAATTATTTCCTTCGAGAGGCCTTCCCCCTTTTTTATTTGATGATCTGATGACCTCAAACAAGCTTGTATCTCTAGTAGTATTTTTTTATTTCTTTTGGTCTTTCAAAGATTAAATATGTTTTTGAGGCTCTTTAATATGATTTAATTGGGTTCTTCCATTCAATAAGTATTCAAATAACCTGAGAAACTAATACTTTGATTGAAAGTCTTGGAAAATTCCTCCCAATTTCTTTTTGATTAATCTTTTCTCTCTTGAGACAACTCCAAATCTGCAGATATGCCCTGTCAAAGATAAGACCAAATAAGCAAATACCCTTAACTTCACCTCTCATCTAGCTTATTAATAGTTAATTCAAACAAAAAAATGGTATTTTTCTTTAAGCTCTCAAAGAGAGCTATCAAATGGTACCATACAGTCCTCTGTAGACTTCTTACTTCAGGAGATACCACTATACAACCTTTTTCACTAAGAACCCCTCAAAATTCAAATAGGGATTGTATAGAACTGTACAAAAGTACAACCAACTTGAAGATATGAGCTAAAGACTCAATTTTAGATACCCCTTACCCCTTTACCTTCAAAACTGGAAGGGAGATCTTGGATCCAAGGTTCAACTAACCAAATACAGGTTTTCTGAAAACAACAATATAAAAAAACCCCTGTATATTTGCTATATATTCATAAAGCTGTAAAGTGAAGTAATTCCAATTTTAGAGATAATAAAGAGATACAATTATGTATCATTAAAGCTTTTATCCATTCTTAATTTACAGAGATATCTGTCTTGGAAGTTTACCAAGCCATATACTGATGTACAAAACTACATCCAAAACCTACAAACCCTTATAACTTTCGAAGTTTTTGAGAAGGGTAAAAATGAATAATACCAAATTGAAGAACTGATAAATTCATTCAACAATATGATATTGGATTGTTTATATCTCAAAAACTGAATGAGATATCTTGGTTGGAAGTTTTTTGACTAATACTAGCCTGTACCAAACCTGTACTAACCAGTACTGGCCTTATACTTAAAATAATAGTAGTTTAAAGCTTAAACCCTTTCAGAATGACTAATATTAGTCATTTGAAAACCTGAGAGATTTCATAAAAGTGCTAAAATGGCCTGTGAAAAAGTTTTTCACCCTGTATTGATCCAGAATGATCATTTGTGGTCCCCAAGCCACTATTCTGACTATACTGACATCAGGATTGATGGTATAGACCCGCAATTCAGCCTCCAGAGTGAAAATTTTCATTCTGAAGACGTGTGAAGAGCTTACCAGCCCTTCAAAGTCTCCAGATGAGATAAAATAAGGTCTTTACTCACTGGCAAAGACCCATCTTATTATCCTATTAGTATTCTTACATGAAAAAACTGTTATTAGCCAGTAGTGTCCTAAAATTCTACCTGATATAATCAAAATATTAATTATTTTAGTAATATTTACAGTCAGAGAGATTAGCTTGCTGCAACCAAGGTCCTCAGTAGACTAATAACCACTGTTACCACATAAAAGAAGGAGCTTTTTTATTTTAAATTAATTAATTTTGACATGTCACAGTCATAGTACCAGCTTGTATCTACTGTATTATAGCTTCTAAATAGACTCAATCTGACACTAGTACAGTGAACATTAACCAATCTCTCAGGCTAAAGCTAACACATAATTCCCATAATCCATTATGATACTGATGAACCAAGTGATGAGCCACCAATTTTGATGGCTCATGAGTCTCTCATTGGTCGTGTGGATGACTCCCACCTAAAAATTAATCAACTAATAAAGATTCAACTGGTTAATCCAAATATACTGTGTCAGTTATTTTATGAACAAGTATTTAATATCAGGGCCTTCCTTTTCCACCTCAGACTTGACTCCCAATGACTGGTCCTCTCACTCCATTAATACCTATGTGTTGTTCATGAAAAGTAAATGATATTGCATGGAATGAAATAGGGAGAAAGAGATATATGAGTTTTATTTTACCATATCAATTTTTGGAGACATAGGTTATAGTGGAATGCCACTGTACATGAAGTATCAAAGCACCCCAAATGATCATATTACATTTGAAAATATCACACAATTTCAAAATAAAACAAGTCCACTGATCTCAAAAAAATGCATACCTTTCATGAGCTGTGTGTGCCTCTATGTCCCATTCTTTCAGGAAAGAGCCTACCATGTAAGCTGTTAGCTACTTCATGTCATGTGAAACTGGTCCTGTGCCTCTTTTAAGATTTTTGTTTCACATGAAATAATCCTTCACACCATGTGAGCTTGGCGTTCTTTTCAAAAAAAAGTATGCCAAGATGTTGTGTGGCTGTTTGCCCATGTTCCACATGCACCCAGTAGATTTTCGGATAACACAGGAAAGTATCATTCCCTTCCTGTGAAGTGGAAATACATTCCACATGGAGTGAATCTTAATAAACTCTTTAATGAACAATGAAGACATACTATCATTTCTGTGTATAATTTTGATTTTGAATTAATACTATGCCCTCAGATAAGTATACTCATATTAAATGAAGGAAGAAAACGTTTTGTTATATATATATACATATATCCTTAAATATAGGCCCATGAATGTGAGAAAATGGAAATGGCTTTCTGTTTGAAGATTCTAACTTTCAGACAAAAAAATTGGTATTGCATTTTGTGGGGCTCTCCCCTATATGATCCATTCATAAGTGAAATATTTCTTATAATATTTGAGCTCGTGTATGAAAAGTATGAAAAAAGTCAAAATATAAAATCATTGGAGGGGTTAGAGGAAAGGAATAGGGCTATAGTTCCTTTAAATTCAAGCTCAAAAAAAATATTCTACCAAAAAAATTGACAAGATACAAAAATCTGTGATCATTAAAGATACATTAAGAATAAAATGTGGATTTTAACAAACAAAAAAATTATCAAGAAGTCAAGTAAAACCACATGATTATTTTTTTTTGGTTTCAAATTTTTAAATTATTTTACACACTGTCATTTCATCCAAGGTATATATTCCCAATTACTTTCCCAGAAGTGTTTTTAGTTCTTCCTTATATTAAAATTTAATATTGCAGCTTATGGCTCCAGAAAAGGTAAAATAATATGGAGAAATAGATGATTATCTTTTTCTTAAATTAACTCTTTGATTCATGTGCATGGAATCAGATGTGGGTGTTGTGTGATTTCTACCAACCTTGAGGGAAGGTAATGGTGTGAAGACAAAGTAGGGGGAGGAGTTTCAGTGGAAGGCATGGAGAAACGAATCTGGGTGTATGTCATAGGATTTGAATTTAAGCTAATACTTTTTTGCTATATGATATTACTGTGATGTATGATTAAAATTACCTTCATCTTGAATTATAGCTTCCTTTACATTTGATTGATGTGAAGTCAGTTACTGGCAATTGACATGAATTTTTCCCTAAGCCTTCCAAAGTTGATTACAATCCTTGATTACATACAAGATACTTTTATCTTAGTAGTTTTGACTTTGGTTTTGGAAGGTAAATCATGAATGATATAAGTATAAACACATTTTTCATTATTTTCACTTTTCTCTTTGGCTTATTTCTGAAAATGTTTAAGGGAAAACTGAGATATTTATCCTGAAATATGAGTGAAATGAGATGAAATATTTATAAGGTTCTTGAATTTCTCATGAGATATTCTTTGAATTGATTTAATTTAATTATTTTAAATTTCCAAATTAATATTTTTTCACCACTTCTTAAAGGGTTCAAGCTGAATTTTAAAGTTACATCTCAACCATTCAATGGGCCCCTTAACCTCTTGATGTGGCAGAGGGGAAAAGGTGAGTCAACTTGTTCATCCAATAATTGATTAATAATTGTTTTTATGGAATAAAATTTGTGGAAATAGAGCTTATTATTCCTTCTGAGATGATATTTTGAAACGTCTTCCAATACTCATTAAATTCTCCTTTATTATAGTAATAAATAAGCAATTATATAGCTTAAAAGCTGAGTATGAAGTTTTATATTAAGAAAAAGTGGATGAAAATTCCTTTTTCTAATTATCTATGTAAAATTTTGATACAATGTGGATGGATATTTTTTCAAATTTTCCAAATGAATAATGATATTTTTGAGCTTTTGAATTTCCCTTTAAGTGTATTAATAAGGGAAAAATCTCTGTCAATAAAAAATACAGGTGGTGGCTAAATATAGGATTATTAAAGGACATAGTTTCAAAGGTTTTGAGAGCCCAAAAGTAAGAGATTTATGTCTTATCTCTAACAAAACAGAATATCACAGAAAGGGTCTTGTTTTTTGAGGCAAATGAAGATATGTAAAGAAGGGTTAGCCTGTATCTACTTGTATTGTAAATGGAATAAATAAGAATAAAATGATTAAAAAGCTTCCATTATTTAGGATGGAAGAGAACTAGGAATGTTATTTGACCCAATTCATCAGAACTGGGTTTAAAGATAAAATTTTGTAATTTGAGAGAGTCAAAAAGTTCTACAACGGTCTTTCTTACATAAAGAAGTTCCTTTCTATTTGTGGATTTATTATTAAATATGTCTTTTATTAGAATTGGTATTTGTCCATAATTTTGGAAAAGAAATGTTTCTTGAATTGAATTAGGCTTAATGTTTGAAGAAGTTAAGTAAGTGGTTTGTGATTTTTCTTCTTGATTAAAATTTCTGTAAGATGAATGAACAAATATACTATCTGAAGGAAGATGTTCATTTTCAGGATTTAGAACCATTGATTTTGAAAGCTCATCTTAAGAAAAAAAATCATGAAAAAATGACAATAAAGCTTTTTTTTATTTGAAATGTCTTTTCTCAGATCAGCTATAACATATTTCTCCTGATATTTCACATCTTATCTCCCTTAACCTTTCTCTTGATTTGAAAAAAGAATTACCTTTGGCCATGGCCCCTTCTTTGAAATGTTGAATCCAAAGCTCATCTGTTTTGAAAGTTCCCTCTATTGGAGGATGGCAAATAATAAAATTTGTAAATTGAAATAATTTTTTAAAAAGAAAACCAGATGAAAAATGAGTTCTCAAAAAAAAAAGATTGAAGGTGAGGAGAGGAATAAAAGAAATTGATTTGTATGTGGAATTTCAAAAAAGGTGTGAGTTTTTAGAGGAAGACTTAAGAGATTTATTATCATTATTTTTGGTTGAGTAATTTGGTTATTGAGGGTTAATAATAGTGTTTTGTGGTTTTTTTTGACCCCAGAACCGTTAGAGGAACCGATACAGTGTGTCTGAAAATATTCCAAGAGTGGATTTAGAATATGGATTTTCTGAAAACATTTTGGCACTTTCTAAATACAAAATATATCTAGAATTTATATAGCAGGTTTTCAGTGTGTATATAAAAGCCCTTTATCTATCTATCTATCTATATATGTTTGTTTAATTATTTACTTATTAATTTATTTATTAATTTATTTATTTATTTATTTATTTATTTATTTATTTATTTATTTATTTATTTATTTATTTATTTATTTATTTATTTATTTATTTATTTATTTATTTTTATATTTATTTATTTATTTATTTATTTATTTATTTATTTATTTATTTATTTATTTATTTATTTATTTATTTATTTATTTATTTATTTATTTATTTATTTATTTATTTATTTATTCATTCATTCATTTATTTATTTATTCATTTACTTATTTATTTATTTATTTATTCACTTATTTTATTCAAAAAAATCACAGTTCAAATTAATAAAAAGCTGATTTGGTTTTATTATTTGTATTTAAATTAATTCAATTGTGTCATAAATGAAAATTGAAACTGTTCATTCTTTTTGAAAGAAAGACTGAACCTAAAAAAGTCAAGAAAAAAAATGAGTCTTCAATTTTAAGAATTTAATCTTAAATCTAAATTCAATTACACAAAAAATAATTTATGCTTAAACTTATGTTATTTTTCATTCAGGACTCCGAAAAAGAATATTTCATAATGGAGTCTTAGTTTTAGATTGAATGGATTTTTGTATCTCATAATTTTCACTCAAATTTGATTTCAAAATCAGAAAGAACAAGAAATTATTAAAAAATAGAACATAAACTTATGATTTCTGCATTATAGGAAGAAGATTATCAAAATATGAAGGTGGTTTAGATGAGCTCAAAGATGAGATAGTAAGGTCCATAAAATGTTTATTTATTTTAAGCTTTATTATTTTGTCCATTTCTTTTTTTATAAGTAATTTTTTCTCAGTTTTTCATCTTCGAATTCCATTTTTCACTTTACTTATTTCTCCACAAAAACTTGGTATTCAACTTTCTTCTCACGTGCATATTTGAGTTTCATTTAATAGAAAATCTTCTTTTTTTCAGTATGTTTTAATCCTGTTGAGATTTCTTCCTTGAATTTGTGTTTGTACCATTCCAATTAAGAATTCTCTATTTCTTCACAACATATGAAAGGAGAATTTCGAATTTAAAGTATACAATATAAAATAAATCAGACTAAATACTTTTTTAAAAATGAATCTTACATTCGAATCAAAAGTATCTTTTGCCTCTGTTCAATATAGATATTCTGGCTCACTATAATAATCAACTCAAATAATATAATTATAAAAGGAATATTATATGATGAGAATTTCTGATAATAATTAAAAATATAAATTATAAAAAGTAAAGATGGAGGAATTATGTCTTCATTATTTTCAATTGATTCAAAATTTTGATAATTGTCAGTTGTGATCGTAAAAATGCCAAGATTATTCCCAAATAATTATTCCATTCAATCATAAAACTGACGCATTATTCCCAATTTTTTATAAATTGTTTTCAATCAATCATTTTTGTCTTTTTTGTGGATAAATGCTTTGTTATTGTGTTCAAATTTTATTTATGAGGATTTCTTATTTTTTCTCCATTGGTCATGAATTATTTATTAATTAAAAGTCAATATTTTTTAAGGATTATTATTATCTCCAAGAGAAACAGTCTGGAGCCTATTTTATTTCTGTATGGAGTCTTTTAAATGGAGGTTGAGTGACTAGTTCCAAAGAAAACATCAAAATTTGCTTTTATATTGAGATAATTGTAAGCATTTAAATAATTGGTCTGGGTTATATGAAATTAAGGTTGTTAAGATTATCCTTCATATTATTAAAGAGCTTATTATTAGTAATTCAAGAATATAGAATAAAAAAATCACAAAAATAAAAGATTTGAATCTGACATGATTTACAAAAAAGCCAATATTTTGATTTCATATGGTTGATAAAACAGAAAAATTGCATTAATTATATTCTTCAAAGTTGAGGAATTAAGTTTTGGAAGGAATTAAAATAAGAAAACACTGAATTTCAGGGTGATGGCTTAAATTCATTTTTTTGTGAAATTTCAGGATTAGGTTGCAAATTTGACATCACAAATTTCCTGAAAAAAGAAAAAAGTAAGAGTTTTCATTTAGAAAACTTTTGTTTTTATGGTTTTGATTTAGAAGAAAATGATTTATTATTTAAGCAACAAGATAGAGTTATAATTTTGATTAAAAAGAGATAAATTAAATAATAAACAAGAAATAGGCTTAAATAGTAAATCCTTCACTATTTTTATTTAGACCTGAAAAGGTTCAAAAAAAAATTAAGATATGAAATAAAGCTTTACCTCATGATGAGCTAAAAATTCATTTTAATAATAAAATCTTCATAATAGGGCATCTCAAACCTTCCAAATACCACATTAAATTTTTTTTTGTAAAAAATACCACATTAAACATTATGAGTTTTTCAAATTTTAAAAACCAATTTTTCAGCTGAGTGACATGACATGGTATTCTGAGAAAGCTTGAGGATTGAAGATTTGAAACCTAATTAAAATATAATTTATATTAAAACACACAATTCAATTACAAATTTTCTCCCTTTGAACAAATTCTAAACCCTTTTTATAATCTACTAATCCTACTTTTGACCATTGAAATTTTTGTTATTTTTTTCACAAGAAACTCATTCAAAATTGAATTTTTAGAAATACCTCTCCATAATAACTGAAGGTCAAATTCAATAATAATTAATGTTTTGGTCTGAGTGGGACAAATGAAGTGGGAAGGACTTCATAAAGAAAGCAAAATAATATTCATCTGATGGTGGTTATTGCAATGAAAATTTCCAAAATTGTTTGAATATTGAATATTCCAGTAACAAATTAAATATATGAGCATATAAGAATAAAAATACTTCAGACAAAAAATGAATAATGCAACAGGAGAAGGTAAAGCAGAATATAATGGAAAAAGGAGGATAAAAGCTATGGCATAAAAGATTTAATTTATTTTTCCATTTTATCATGAAATGATTTCATTTTTTGGCCACAAGAAAAATATCATACCAGCTGAAACCTTTTATCTTAAGGATAAAAAGTAAGTTGGAATTAATCAGGAGAAAATTTATTCCAGCTTAGAGGTGAGTGAGCATACTATTCCTTTTAAAATACTTAGGCTACCCATTTTTCATCAATTATTATATAAACCAAGGATACTGGTGACAACTCAGGAGCCGCATAATTATATTCAAGAACTATTAGAGGATTGAAATATGAGAGACCAATTAGTGATCTTATAATTACATAATTGATAAGAGACTATTCCCTGAGGAAAGAGGAGGCTTGAGTTTTGAATTAATTTTCATAATTATTTGGAAGTGTTTTCTATTATTATATTACGTTGAAATATTTTTCAGAAAATTCTGATATTGAATACTGTAGAGATACTTTTATTCTTAGAATTAGTCTTGTACTGAGAGCTACAGATCTCTGTTCTAAAAGACTGTGAAAAAGTTCTCTTTTAAATGATTTTTTTGAGTTTATTGACTGAGTTGAATAAATCCAAGTGAATTTTCCAGTATCTCAGTGAGCTTATTGTCAGTAGATATCCAGTAAATATTTATTTTATATTGTAAAATTTATTAATTTATAAGGTTTAATTTACAAATATCACTTTAATTTTTCCTTTGGAAAACTTTATTTTCAAAAATACTTCTTCAAGCCTTGTTTTCAGGGTGTGGCTCTGGGTACAATATATGGGATATCCACATACAATATTTTTAAGCCAATGATAATTTCATATGAATAAAGAAAGTTCTTCTTGTAACTTTTATTTTCAAACTATTTGGTTTCTATTGTATGATGGCATGCATTAATTCCAAGATTCCTTATCTCCACTTCCCCAATTTGCATCAATATAGCAGTTTAAATATGAATAAGACTTTCCTATTCAGATAGAATTTTCTTTTGGAGATTTCTGCATATAGGAAATGAGGCTTCCAAGTGCCACAAAGTGTTAATTATTTTCTACTGACAGAAATTTTGAAAGAGAATCAGAAGAATGATCAATTTTGAGTTTTAATACTTAAGAAATATACAGTAGATTCTTGACCCTTTTTAAGAAGAGAATATTTGATCTCACAGCTAGCGTCTGAAGTCAGAGTTTTATTTTGTGGGAGAGGTGACTTATGATTTGAATTCATTTTTGGGTGATAGATTGATTAATTTCTTAATAAAATCTGGTTGAGATATGAAAATTGAATCATTCTATTTCATGATATTTAGTCCAATGAAGCCTAATATAAAATAATAACACTGCATCTTTGGACTAGAGATCATTTTCAAAGAGATATATAGCTTAATAAAATGGGTGAATAATGATTCAGTACCCTTTAATCAATGTTAATTCACAGTCAAGGCTTCAAATTGTGTGAAGAAAAAGCATAAGTACTTGGGTACTCTTAATGGTCTGGAAAGCCAATATCACTGATGAAGGCTTATATGTTTAGCCACCAGAATATTTATGCCTTCTTGCTATTGCATAAATCTTTATTGAGACCAATAAACCTGTGTTATTTTGTGACAGTTACTTGTGGTTTTCACATATACCTTTACATGTTGATAAGGTTATGCAATAAGGCTAATTTTATGTAAAATGTTTGATCTTACCATTTGCATCTATAGGTGATATGAAACAGAAGGGTAAAAGCAGTAAATTTTTGAGTATGAAAAAAAGCTTCAAAAAATTTCACACCTCTTATTAGACAAAATCCTCTCTCCACAAGTATTTCTTTGAGTTCTTTTAGGTTTTGATTCTTGATGGAGACTTGTTCAGTGTGAAAAATCTCAATTTATTTTACCCTTGATATTTCATTGTTTCTATTAATTTTATCATGAAAATTATTCCTTCCAATAATTTTTAATCAAAAAATTGTAAATATTTAAGAGATGGTTTGTTGGAAAAACAATTTGGCAGGTTTTTATGACTGTTGACATAAAGGAAATGGTGAAAAATCAAGATATAAATGTTAATGGCCTGTGGAAATAATGAAATAAGAATATTAGTTTATATCTGTGAGCCTTAGAGGTATTTTCATATACCCAAAAGAACACAAATATCAAATGATGTTATAATTATGAATAAATAAACTTATTTATATGATAAAAAAAATTGAAATCCAAATATAAAATCTATATACAAATTTAGAAATTTTATTATAGTATAAAAGCAAAATTACATTGAAATTTAAAATTGTGAAAACATACTTTTACTTGAAAAAATTAAGTAAAAATAAATTTTCAACAAAAAAATTAAAATTACACTATTTTTGAAAATAAGTTAAATAAAAATTATTATGACTTTTTATCCAATAAATAAACTTATTAAAATGATTAACCATTGGATTCCTCATAAAAAATAAGGTGGAGTCACCTCTGGGTGAAATTTCTGTAACTAAACTCTAAATAAGCTTAAATTAAGAGTTGATTACTTTCTATATAAAAATTGAAAATCCTCAAAAGCTTAGTTTAATTCAAACCACATGTGGCTTTAGCCATCAATCTTTGTGTCAAAACTGAGGTATTGTGGGTAGTTGAGAAGTTATGACAAATTGAAGTATTTTCAATTGAAATGTCAAAATGTGCATGGTATTACATAAGTGGTCTTTGATTTACATATGAGTTATAAATTATTGCATTTGTGTACTGTAAAAACTCAATTGAATTACATATGTAAATTAAAAGTATAATACATGATGAGGAATTAAAGAAAAAAAACTTGGAAAGGAATCGTGGCTCCAAGGGTGCAAGACTCCCCCAAATTCCTTGCTGATAAGCATGGGATGTCAAAATTCATGAAAATTTTCATCACTTTTGGCCTGGAATTGAGTAACAGGGTCTGTAACTCAATCAATGATGAGGTTTTAATACCAACCAGGGAGGTTTTAACCCTTTCCAAGAGGGTAAAAATACCGCTAAAGAAATTTTAGTGAGAAAATTCAAACTGGATTTAATTTCTCTTACACACATTCTGACATGTTTGAAGGCTTTAAACCAGATATTACTATAGAAATGGCTGAGTTAAGGGTCTAAAATGGCTAAAACCATCCCTTTTTTTGGTCCAAACCAGGGCTCATTGATGCCATCATTGACTTTTATGTTGTCAGGGTGTTTCTCAAGACTGAAAAGAGTGAGTTTTACTTCTTTAGTAAGAAAATTGGTGGCTATAAAAGAATGTCTTCTTTGCCCCACTTTTTTCTTCAAGTTAGAATATTTTCTTTTATAATTAGCTTAAGCACTGTTAAACCAATCAAGGAAAGATTACAACCACCACTTTTATATAATTTTACACCTTTTGGCCATGTGAAAAGTCATTATAATCATTGTTTGTAACTCTCGTAATCATTTTTAACCTTGAACCACCCCATAAGTGAATTAAAGCATCTTTCATCACTGTTAGCTTTGTCACTTTGTCTCCAAATTCACTCTGGTCACTTTTGGGCACTTTTTCTCTTTAAGAAACCTTTTTAAATACTTTTTTCTTATATTAATTGCTTGAAGTTCCTTTCTAAGTGAATTCCAATTGAAATTGCTCTTGAAGAAATTTCTTTTGTGGCCTTAAACATCTCTTGTAGAGTATTTTTGGATAAATTTTTATTGTTGGTAAAATAATAAATCTTTATAACATTATTGTTTTATACTAAAAAAGTTAAAAGAAATGAATTTGGTGTGTTTTCTATTAAAAATATTAAATTTCATTATTTTTAATTGATTTCTACCTTATACAAATTTGAGGACAGCAAAAGTACTTGATTTTTAATCAAATTTTCATATCTACACCTTACAATATCAAATGATATATTGTTTCATTCTCTCCATTTTTCAAATTTGATAATTCTCATATGGAGTTAAATATCCATCTGTGATGCCAAATTAAGCAAAGGGACTGGAAAATATTCTTTTACAAATTCAGTTACATTGTTTTACTAATCATTTTAATTTGAATTCAAGTTGAATTACTAAGGTTAGGCATTAATAGCCCAATATTCTTTTTTGAATTTAGCTTTACCAGATATTGAAGTTTCAACCATAAATATTTAAAAAGACTCTTGGATAATCAATTCACATTTCTTTTTATCAAGAATCATTGGAAGTAGCCCAGTAAGATCTGAAAAAATTAAGTATCCCATAAAGGAGATTTATAATTTCATTAATTTACTTAAAGGATTATAATCACTCTTTTATATTGAGTATGGATCAAAAATATTGATTTTTTTGGCTTCCTGTATAGGTATACATATAGATCCATTGAGTTTGACTAGGCATATAAGTATTTGGAGGGAAGAATTACAAGTTCATCAATTCCATATCTCATTTGTGTTTGCTTTTATTCTTGTTGGACTGGATTAAATATTGATTGATGGTGAACAAGGTTTATTTGTTGAAATTTGTATAGTTCTGTAAGAATATGGAACAGAAGAAGGTTAAGATCAAGGAAAAAAATTGATTATTAATTTTTTTGATATTATAGTAATGCAAAAATTATTTTGAAAAAAGGAAATAAAGCACCAATGCGATCTTCAGGTAGTATTCTTATGGATGTTACTTTGTCTGGTATTGACTTGAAGTAATGTAATTTTCTAAAGTCTCTAATATATCAATAAATTTCTATTTACAGAAAAGTACTAGTCATATGAAAACAATAAAGCCCTATTGATAGGTTTTAATGAGTTTAAAAACAGAAATTTTCTAATACTTAGTGAGTAGAATTAAAATATAGTTCCAGATGATTGTTTTATAGACTTAGTATTGTATATATACTAGAGATTGAATCTCCTTGCTGTTATTGTTTATTTTTTTGTTCAGCTTAAATCCTGACAGGGAGGTGAAGAGTCTTGTGAGCCCTAAAGGTATTTTCATATACCCAGATGACCACTAAAATAATTAAAATAAGATTCACTCTTTCTCAAAGTGAAACTTAATAAAAAAGCTAAATCAATATATTCATTTTGAAAATTGAAAAAATTAAAAAAAAAATTGAACTATTTTTGGGGAGAAATGCACAAGTTTTATTCCACCATTGGATTTCTTATGAAAAAAATACCTTGGGCAACCTATAGGAAAAAATCCTGGAAATAAACTCCAAATAAGAATAAAATGACTTTGAAGGATATAAAGTGTGAAATTCTGAAAATAAGAGAACTTAAATTTAGTTCAAACCACATGTGATGTTAAGCATCAATTTTTTTGATAGAATAAGTCATAGTCCTTTTATTGGAGTCTACAAGCCATTGAAATAATTTAATGAAGTTTTTGAAATTTTCATGTTTATTAAGGCTTCAACCCAGCCCTGGAGATACAAGGAATTTTTGTGAGTATCCCTTTTTGGGTGGAGACACAGGAAGCAGCTTTTGGGGGAAAATGATTGGGGAGGCAAGCCAAACAGGACCTGGGGTTATCTTTGGACCATAGCAGCTCCCCAGGTCAAAATGAAGAGATATTAAACTTTATTTAATTCATAAAAATCCTCAAAAACATAATAAAATAGAATAAATTCCCCTATAATATAATTATTAGTCGTGATAGAATATTCTTCTAAAAGGCTTAGAACAATATTTGATACATGAAAGCTTCTCAAAATGCATGGAGTAGACTATCTTGCATGTATTTTAGTATCATTATTCCAATGGAGAAGGCCTTTCAATTTGGGTAATTTGTTTCAGGTATCTTCAAATATTTTAAGGCCATTAGTAAAATCTTAGGAAATAGAATACCTCTTTAGCTTGATAATAAAGATATATTGGTTTATTTGGTTTTGAGAAGTTGAGAATAGATCCTCTTGAGTTATAGATCCATATTACCACCCTTGTTTGAAGAATAAGGGTAAATTCCCTCAACTAAGCCAAACATCTGAGTTGGTTGATTCATTTTTTCAAAAAATTTCCTTTCCTAATATTCAAGTATAGCCATTACTTTTGAGAAAGTAACAAACTGAGTGAATGTTGTATCATGTTTTTGGAAGGAATTTAGATTTTAGAAAGGTCCAAAAGTATTTCAAGGAACACTGGTGTCTATAAAAGAAAATATTTTTTCTTGTTATTCCTGTTGCAGCTAGCACAATTGTTCCCAAACTGTATTTCCCACAAGACTACAAACCCAGCCCAAAATCATTTTAGTAATTATAAATTGAAATTGGATAAACAAGGCAGTTTTCTCTCTTTTCTCTTGGTAAAAAGAATTTATAATAAAAGGGCCTAATTTATCTTGGGATAACTGGATCCACAGACTAATAATGTAGCTTTCGGAAAGTGGCTGAAGAAAATGTACCATGACCCAAGTATTTTTCCATTCAACTGGGGTGAGCTGATAAGGTAGAATTCTTTTGGGGTGAAAAAATGGTGTATTAAATCATTCTGAATATTCCTTATTCTAAAATATTATATTTAGAATTCCATAGGACCATCAGGTTACTTTATTCGTTGGATTTTCACCATAATACACAGGATTCACTGTGGTTTTAGAATTTTAAAGTCAGGACTTTCTTATATATATGAGCCAAGTCACAAAAGGTTTTAAATAATTTAATCATAACTTAAAGAAGCAAAATTTGGAGAATTTAACATATTAGGAAGGGTGAAGGGATGAGCGGGTTCAGGTGATTAAGTCTCCATGAGTCTGTAAGAAAGGGAATTTAATCTATATTTTTCTTTGAGATGCATAAAATGGGCCAAAAATTTACTTTAAATGTTCCAAAAAATGAATTTTGGGTACTTCCGTCAAGATTTCAGGTACATGTAATGGCTTTTCCAGCCATTATTTCTATTAAATTGATTACTCTTTAAACATTGTATTTTTTAGCGTCTTGAGGAAGTTTTTTTCAAGAAATTTACTGGAATGATCACGTACATAAAAAGGGAAGCTCAGTAATTCAGCTAATTTACAAAAAATCCTTAATGTACCTTTGATTTTATTCAGGCCTAGAAGGATAGATCTGTGATGGAAGTCATTATCCAATATGTGACCAGCAATGACCATGGAAGCCTCAATTTTTTGGCTTGCCCATGAATTGTGTAAGATTTGTCTATGAAACTGTTGATAATATTACTATTGATCAACAGTACTATGACTGATCTTATGAAATATAATAATAAAATTATCATAACCACAATTAAATAATTAATTAATTCATTATCTCTTTTACTTGTTATACACTACTAGTGATTATAACAGTAAGCAGTAATTTTCTACAAGAATCAATTAGAAGAAGTATTTTGTCAGGATGAAAATATGATAAGGGTGTAAAATAGACCAATTACAGCTTTAACTATGTTTGTGACACGAAAAAAGTTTAGAATAAAGATTTTAAAGATAATAAGGGTGTTTAATAGAATAAAAGGGCTTTACTATCAAGAGATAGTGGTGGTGAGCGCTGCTGAAAGCCCTGGGTGCAGTCTTACCAGTTGGATTACTATAATAAGAGCTACAATACTAAGACTTATAGTATAACCTGATTATTTTCCAACAGTAAAACTGTTGTTGACAGTTTACTATGTAGGAATTCAAGAGCAGGATGAGGAAAGCTTTTATGGTTGTGAAAAGCCCCCTTTTTATCCTGAAATGGGGTGGAAAGGTTGCTAGACCTTTCCATGTAGAGGAAGTGAAGATTTTTCACTCTCTAGGACAAGCTTGTGGTTTGAAAAAGGCCTGTATAGCCTGTATTGGGCTCAGATGTGGTTTTGAAACCACATCTGGGCGGTTTTCACCAATACAGGGTGAAAATTTTCATCTGGAGACCACACAGCCTGATTCTGACATGTATGACATGTAGAATGCTGTACAGAACCTGTATGGGACCCCAGTATTGAAGTAAGAACAAGCCTCTTTGTCAGTTTGACACCTCACAATCATGGTTATGGGATATTATCCCATGGTAAGGCTGTATTGGTCAAAGTGTGGGATTTTGACCTTGAAACAGCTATAGCTTTGTCAGTTCTTGAGATATCAACCTCAAAATTGAATTTCTGTGTATCCCTGTATGTGTTATCCACAATGGTACTCTATTTTATGTGGTTATCATTAAATATGGCAAAGTTATCCCATGTACAAGTCTTTTGTACATATGCATGTTTTAGGCAAAAAGCTGTATTGAGCTTATTTGCCTCATAAATTTTGTTCTAGATTAGATATGGGGAAATTTATGGCACCATCAGATAGCCCTGATTGTGCGCTTTCTAAAAAAACCCCACTTTAAGTATCTCACACTAAAACTGTAAAAGTTAGATGAGAGGTGAATCTTTTATTCACCCTTATTTGGCCTGAATTTGACCATAACCTTTGTAATACTGGTGATAGCTCAGCTTGGTTGGTACCATTGAATAGCCCTGGCTCAGAGCCTCTTTTTGAATACCCATTTGATGGGGTTAGGCCTCTTACTCTGTATTTCAGATGAGAGGTGAAAATTAAGGTTTATGCTCAGCAACAGCTTTGAGCAGGAATAACTTTGTTATTCTTTTTCCTATGATGATGGGACTTATATATTTAGAAAGGGGTGAGTTTCCTTTTTCCTTTGATACCTTTTGAGCTGATTTGGCTCAGCTTCATGGTTTGGTGGTATTTTTGCTATACCATTGGTTTATGGTATTTGGCTGGCATGCTTGTGCTCTGGTTTTGAGTCACAGGCTGACATACCCTCCCTCTGAAAAAAGGCTCATCATTGATCAGACTGTTCAGTCCTCCTTGAGGCTCTGAATCTCCTTAAATGAAGGTTCCCATCTGGTATGGCATTTTTTGCCAACCACTTGTCTTTATCAGCTGTCTGGTTCTTGAATCTGACTAAGTACTGTCTCTGATTCTTACCATTAAGTCTGATATTCCTGGCCTTGATGATTCTCTTCACTTGTCCAGGGGAGTCTTCCACTTCCACTATTTCTGGTGGTGTGGGGTTCTTCTTCCTGGAGGGGAATTTATCCTCCTCTGTCTGGAAGTATGGCTTTACTAAGCTCACTGGAAAGACTGGGTGTTTCCTGGAAAGTTCTTCTGTGAGTTTGACTTCCACTGCATTTTCCCCTATCAATTTAATGATAGTGAAGGGCCCTACAAATGAGTCTCTCACCTTCTTAGGTCCTTTGAGATTATTAAAGTTTAGTGTAGACACCAGCACCTGGTCCCCTTCTTTGAAGTCAGGTTCCATGTGTGACTTGTCCCACCTCTGCTTATTATACTCCTTTGCCTCAGCTATGCATTTGGAAGCTGTGTCACAAGCCCTCTTCCACATTTCATGGAAATCTTTGGCTGTGGGGTGGATGGTTAGAAGACTTTTCTTCCAGTGGTCCACAGGTAAAAGGGGATTCCACCCTTTCTGTACCAGTGCAGGTGTTTTTCCTGTGGTAGAGGGTTGACTTGTATTATAGGCCAGTTGGACAGCTGGTAGGAGGGTAACCCAGTCATGGGTGTATCCCTCATGGTCCTTGTATTCCATGCCATAGGCACAGAACCTTCTAAGGATGTCCTCCATTGTCTGTATCATCATTTCAGCTAGGCCATCTGTTTGTGGATGGTAATCTGTGGAAAATGAAAGCTTGGTGCCAAGTATGTCATATAAGTTGGTCCAAAATTCAGATGTGAATTTTGGGTCCCTATCACTAATGATGATCTTAGGGACTCCACAGGTAGATATGATGTTATTCCAAAATAACAGAGCAGTATCCATTGCTGTGTCTTCTTTATGGCATGGCAGACACCTCATACTCTTGCTGAACATATCAACTATGATTAAACAGGAATTGTAGTTTTCTTTTCCTCCTGGGACAAGTCCTGTAACCCAGTCCATATTGATGGTTTCCCATGGGTGTTTGGGTTCTTCTATGTGTTGAAGTAACCCATACTTCTTCCCATGTTTCCTATTTTCCTTTTGGCATCTTTCACAAGTGTTGATGTATTAACTCAACTCTTGTTCCCACTTGGGCCACCAAGCTGTGCTTGTTACCCCCTCTTTGGTCCTGTCTTCACTCATGTATCCCATATAGGGGCAGTCATGGCATTCCTGCAGGATCAGGGAGATGTGGTCCCTGTCTACCATTGGTAGTGCACTTGTGTGTCTTTCTCTGTGGTAGAGAAGGCCATCTATAAGGAAGAACTTGTTATCCTTATAGTATCTCAACCAGATTTCTTCAAGCTGGGATTCCAGGTCTGGACTCCTGTATTTTTGTTGTAGGAGTTGTAGTAAGATGCCACACTGTTTGTTCTGGGCATAAGACTTTAGTACTGCACTGAAAAATTCATTTTGCAGTTCTGAGAAGATTATTCCCAGTATGGGATTTTCTGTTACTTCTGAATCAGTATTTACACTGTCAAGGGTACCATTTTCTGGTGCCCATTCAGAAACTCTGAAGTTCTTCTTGCTATCTATCTCCATGAAATGGATAGGGATCTTGGCTGCAACTTCAGGGTCATAAGCTGGATTTCTTTTGACATTATCCAGTGGCCATCTACTGAGGCCATCTGCATTGGTATGGCTTTTACCTTCTTTGTATATGATGGTCATGTTCCCTCTATACTCCTGGATGGCTATTTGCAATCTCAGCATGTGTCTATTTGTAGTCTTCATGTTTAGTAAAGACTTCAAAGACTGCACCCTCCAAATAATAATGAAGTTTTTCCAGAGCCCAGACTAAGCATAGACATTCAGTCTGGGTGGCCCCATACCTGGCTTCTTAACCTTTCAGTTGCCTAGAGATGTAACATATTACCCCCTCTCTTGGTTCACCATCCACAATTTGTCTTTGGTGAAGGGCTGCTCCTAAGCCTTGGCTACATGCTGCATCTATGTATAACTTGAATGGTAGTTCAAAGTCAGGCAAGATGAGCACAGGTGCATTTGTGAGTTCATTCTTGATCCTCTCATATGCATCCGTCCTTTCCTTGGTAATCTCACAAACTACATATTTTGAACATAACTTGTATAAACTACTAGTTATGTGGGCAAAATTCTTGATGTCGTTTCTATAGTACCTATGAAACCCAAGAAAAGATTGCATCTCTTTGATGCTCTTTGGTACTGGCTTTTGCAGTACTGCTGCTACTTTATTCTGGTCAATTGCCAGACTAAGACCTGAAGCTTTATGTCCTAGAGCTAGTAGCTCTTTTTGTCCAAAATTACACTTTTTCAGTGAAATGTTTAGATTGATGGGTGTACATTTACTTAGCACTCTTTCTATGTACTGTACATGGTCTTCCCATGTCTCTGTGTATATAATGATATCATCAATATATACCATCATCCATCCTTCCAATATTTCTTCTTGAAATATTGTGTCCATCATCCTTTGGAAGTGGGCTGGTGCATTTTTGATGCCAAATGGCATATTATTCTCATTAATTTCATGGAATTTGGTTTAACCCCATTTTGTTGGAAGCCTTTCATACAATCCATTTTGGTTATGTATTTGTCTTTTGCCAGTTTATCCAAGGCATGAGGTATCCTGGTTATAGGGTACCTGTCTGCTTTTGTGTAGTTATTCAGAGCTCTGAGTTCTCCACACAGTCTAGACTTACCATCATGCCAGGTGATTAGGACAGGAGTGGTTATCTCCACTATTTCATTATGTCCAATCTTCCTGATGACATCCATTTCCATGAGTTCATTGATATGTTTTTCAATTTCTTTCCTGGTTTCCAGACTTGCTGGATAAGAAGGTCTCCTGAGCATGGGTGGATAAGGTCTTTCTAAATCCAGATATAGTTTTATATCATGGCCTTTGATCTTTCCTAGTGGTTCTTCACCAATGGCAAATGCTGGTCTATTCTTCCTCAGCATCCTCAGTAAACTTAGTTTTTGTTTACTGGTGAGGATAGTGCTAAACTGGGCCTCCCTGAATTCATTCAGTAGCTCCTCCAGTGGGTCATGGGCAGAGATTTGGTATATATCAAGTGAAATTTTCTTCTCCTTGTTGGTACCAATGGTAATATTCCTGTTTTTACTATTGTAAGTATCTATACCATACATCCTTTGGTAATCTATTCCCAGCAAGAACCCTTGGATGTGGGCATTATCAAGCACTACAAACTCTGGGTTGAGTCTGATATTACCCTTCCTATGAGTTATAATTATCTCTTTAATAATTGTACCAATAGAAGTCATCTTTCCTGATGCACTCTTGAAGTTTTTTGCCTTGGTTGGCAAGAGCTGTTTTTCCCAATTTGGGAAGTGGTTATCCAGATATTTTCTGGCCACTATGGAGAAGTGTGCCCCACTATCAATGATCAATGGATGTTGAGCATTGTCAATACAGACAGTCATTTTTGTGGCTGTTCCATGTATATATGCCATTCCTCTGGTTGGTTTAACCAGGAATTTTTGTGCATCTTGGGTATGTTTTCACAAGTTTTTGTTGGCAGTATCCTGTGGCATCCCTGCTTCTAACTGTATGTCCTGAATTTCTAGTGGGGATTCCTCTTGGTATTCCACTATAAATTCTTCTCTTGGGTCTTGGTCATCATCAGATGGTTCTCTGATGGCATCACTCATGGAGTCTGATTCAGAATCCTCTGTTGGGGATTCCTCCTCTGGGACTTTCTCAATGGCATAGACTTTTTTCTTTGCCTTTGTACAGTTGTTGGCATAGTGGTCTGTTGAACCACAATTGTGACAAGAATTCTTCTTATTTGCCACTTCTGCCACTTTGTCTCTGGGTTTGTCTTTAAACTCTACCCTGAGAGGTTGTTCCTCTTTGAAACTACTGCTTCTATATAGGGTGAATTTCCCTATATTAGTTCTTTTCCTTATATCCTGTAAGGTATTAGCAATCTCATCAATAGTGCAATTTTGGTTGGATCTGCATTTTACTGCATGCTCTAGTTCCCCTGGCAGTTGTGTCAGAAGCTTGTGATTCCTCATTTGGATGTTCATTTGAGGATCAATGGCTTTAAGTTTGTTAGGATGTCTAAGACACCACTCATATGGATCTTTGTCCACAGAGTATCTGTCATTTTCAAATGACATGAATTTTTGCCATATCCAAGGACCATTACTGTAATTCTGGATGATTTGACTCTTCCACCATGGCCAATTTCTTCTGCCATGGATTTCTTTCATTTCTGTGTACCATATACTAGCATGACCTTTAAATGCTGTATTTAGTCTAGCAGTAATCCAGTAATCTGGTATGCTTGGTACATAAATGAAGAGTCCATCAATATAATCTATGAGTTCCATATGATCATATTCTCCTGTTCCAGAGAATTTGGGCCAGCTTGAGGCCTCAGGAAGCTGTTTCAAGGCTTCCTTCTCAGAATAAGACATGTTATCTCCATTGTGGTATTGTGATGGAGATCTTGCCTTATTCACCAACATGGTATCTGTTTTGATGTCATCTGGGTGATATGGATTTTCCATAACTTGGCCTTGTGGTTGGGGCTTCAAGGTATGGTAGACATTAAACAATTTGTTTATGTCTTGGTCCAGACAATCCCTGTCCCTTTTGCTGTGGTGTTGTTCTTCAAAGACTAGATTCAGTCTTTTGTTGGTTTCTTCAGAGGCTTTTCTCAGTTGAGCATATCCTTCTTGAATATTCTTAACTATCTGTTCCAAGGATGCTTGTGTTTTTCTCATCCTCTCTTGGCCAGCTTCAATTTCTGCAAACTGCTTTTGGGTTTGCTCAGCATATTGGGACATTTGTAACCAGAGTACATCACTTTTCAGGTTACTCTCAGGTGAGACAGAATCATGTTCTATCTTAGTGGGGGTAATATTTCTATTAATGGGACTACTGATTCTAGAGTGGCTTACAACTACTTCTGGCTCTTGTGCACTTCCTTCACCAAATCCAACAACTTCTGGATCGTTGGGTCTGACTCTCTCTTCCTTTGATTGAAAGAGGTCTTGTTTTCCCCTTTGTATCCTTGTCTTCTCCTGGAAACCTCCTGGAATTGTGAAGAATGGTGACTCCTGGTCACTGACTTGTTGGTTTATGAGTGGTGTGAGGCCACTGGAGAGCTGATTTGGCCTGCTCCTTGTGAGCCTGAAGGAATCTGAGTAGGCCCTGTCTGGGTTAGCTGTTCTTCTATAGCTTGGATAGTGGCTTGATTCTCCCTTATCCTGTTTGTCCTTGCCTCCAGGAGTCTGAACTGCCTGGCAGGATTCCAACCTTTGGTGATTACCATAAGGTCCTTGAAGTCTATCTCTTTGAGACAGATCCTCTGAAAACTTGCTCCAAGTTCTGCCCAGTGAGATGCTAGGTTGAACCTCTTGTTGTCCATGCTCCATTGAAATAAATCTTTGAGGAGTTGGTGGAGCTGATGAACTTGATCCATATCCTTCCAGTCCTCTGGTTTGAGGTTCCTGTTGAATTGGAGTGTGAATGGCAGGGTTGATATTATCTCCCTCATTGTTTTCCATCCACCACTGTGTCCAAGGTGTCCTCTTCCAGGTCTTCTGGTTCTAGAAAATCCTTCTCTGTCCTCTGGCTGGTTCCTTTGGAAGCCAAGGTCTCTGAGGTATACAGGTGACATATCAGTGTTTGCAAGAAGTCAAAAACTTTATGTTCTTAGGGTATTTACCTTTGATTGTGCCTTGTACAAATCTGTTGTCTACTGATTTGGGGAATTTACCTTTGGAGGTTACAACTGGGTTAATTATAGTAATCTTCCCTGTACAAGTTGTCAAGGTTGGCTTACCTTGTATTGATTCAGAGTTTTGTGGTTTTCTACTCCTCTGGGTGGCTATTGGTGTCCACTTCTTGGCTGTAATCAGGCCTTCACTGTGCCTCTTTACTTTGTCCTTGCTTCCCTCTGGTTCTGAGGGTTTCACTGGTGTGTTGGCCTGTGACTGGGTCTCTAGTGGGATATAATTTTCTTCCACTGAATCAAAACAGAAAAAGAGGGCTTAATGTCAGTTAAGACTTCTTAAAATGCTGTTTGCACATCTAAGAATGGCCTCTGGGCTTTGTATATTACTACAATCTTCCCTGTATAATGACATTGTAATTGAATTAACAATTCCACATCAGAATTACAGCTGTTGGTACCCTGTTACACTGTTTGTGTACCAGTATCCCCCAGATTGACTTGTGGTTTTCAAGTACAATCTGTATGGAGTGGTGCTGTGTAAGCGTACTTGAGTCAACAATACATTTAACCACACCTCAACTGTTGGTTTCACAGCCAGAGGTGCCCTTATTCAGTCAGAAATATAGGACTTATTAATGGCTGAAGTGTTTTTTATATGTAAAACATGCCAAAAATAAAGGTCTTGTGGTTATTAGCCACGTGACAAGTACTCTTATAATATGAGTGTAAAATGGTATATACACCAATTTAGAAATAAAATATATGATATATATATATATTTAAGAAAAAATGCGCCTAAAAAACATAGAAACAATTGTCAGAAAACAATAAAAAGTGAAAAACTTACTTTTAAGGTCCAAAAATTTCAAAAGAACATGGCCAGGCCCCCAAAATGTCAGGATGAAACTATGATAAAGGTGTAAAATAGACCAATTACAACTTTAACTATGTTTTTGACATGAAAAAAAAGTTTAGAGTAAAGATTTTAAAGATAATAAGGGTATTTAATAAAATAAAAGGGCTTTACTATCAAGACATAGTGGTGGTGAGTGCTGCTGAAAGCCCTGGGTGCAGTCTTACCAGTTGGATTACTATAATAAGAGCTACAATACTAAGATTTATAGTATAACCTGATTATTTTCCAATAGTAAAACTGTTTTTGACAGTTCACTATGTAGGAATTCAAGAGAAGGATGAGGAAAGATTTTCTGGTTGTGAAAAGCCCCCTTTTTATCCTGAAATGGGGTGGAAAGGTTGCTAGACCTTTCCACGTAGAGGAAGTGAAGATTTTTCACTCTCTAGGACAGGCTTGTGGCTTACAAAAGGCCTGTATAGCCTGTTTTGGGCTCAGATGTGGTTTTGAAACCACATCTGGGCGGTCTTCGCCAATACTGGGTGAAGATTTTCATGTGGGGACCACACAGCCTGATTCTGACATGTATGACGCGTAGAATGCTGTACAAAACCTGTATGGGAACCCAGTATTGAATGGACTATGAGGTATTGAAGTAAAAACAAGCTTCTTTGTCAGTTTGACACCTCATAATCATGGTTATGGGATATTATCCCATGGTAAGGCTGTATTGGTCAAAGTGTGGGATTTTTACCTTAAAGCAGCTATAACTTTGTCAGTTCTTGAGATACTAACCGCAAAATTGAATTGGTGGGTAGCCCTGTATGTGCTCTACACAATGGTACCTCATTTGATGTGGTTATCATTAAATATGGCAAAGTTATTCCATGTACAGGCTTTTTGTACATATGTGTGTTTTAGGCAAAAAACTGTATTGAGCTTATTTTGCTCATAAATTTTGTTCTGGATGAGATATGGGGAAATGAATAGAACCATCAGATAGCCCTTATTTTTCTCTCTCTAAAAAGACCCCACTTTAAGTATCTCACACTAAAACTGCAGAAGTTAGATGGGAGGTGAATGTTTTATTCACCCTTATTTGGCCTGAATTTGACCATAGCTTCTGTGATACTGGTGCTAGCTCAGTTTAGTTGGTACCATTGGATAGCCCTGGCATAGAGCTTCATTTTTCATACCCATTTGATGGGGTTAGGCTTCTTACTCTGTATTTCAGATGAGAGGTGAAAATTAAGGTTTATGCTCAGCAACAACTTTGAGCAGGAATAACTTTGTTATTCTTTGTCCTATGATGATGAGACTTGTGTATTTAGAAAGGTGTGAGTTTGCTCTTTCTTTTGATGCCTTTTGAGCTGATTTGGCTCAGCTCCATGTTTTGGTGGTATTACGGCTATACCATTGGTTTATGGTATTTGGCTGTCATGCTTGTGCTCTGGTTTTGAGTCACAGGCTGACATATTTAATAATAAAACTTCTTTATTAAAAGAAAAAAAATTATTTTAATATATAATTATCCTTTGCAAGAATAATTATAATGATAGTTCTTGAAGAAAACTATTACTAGAGAAATACTTTTAAGAATTAATACTAAATCACTCACTAATACTTCAATGAACCTTAGAAAGAGATTGGTAGAGAGATTTGACATATCATTGTGGATTTAAAGGATCAAAAATTGATTTATAAAAGTATTACAGCAATATATAGCTTCTTTGTATGATTTCACGTCTTTCTGATTGATTCTGAAAGAATTAAAACACTTAAGAAAAGATTTTAACTAATACTTACTTGTTGGTAATAAAGATATAATTGGATAAGAAGATGATTTGGAAAAAAACAGCAAGAGGAGGCCTCTTTATGTCTAAGACAGCTCACAGAGGCCTTTTTTGGAGAAAACTGAAAAACCAGTGAGTGAGAAAACAATAATCCTTCTTGTATTAATGATTGAATCATCTGTTGTCATGTAAGATTATCATAATTACTCAATTGATGCTTTTATGCAACTACCAACCAAAATATGGTTAAGGATAAAGGGAGTAAAAACCATAAATCTTCTTTTATTTCAAAATAAAAATTCATTTATCAGAGCTATAAATGTTATTGGAAATTTCATCACAGGTTGTATTTTCTTTGAATTTTTCAAGATTCAGTATTTCACATGGAATTATCAAAAATGGACTGTAAGTAAAACTTTTAATTTTACCTATGAAACTGTAATTTCTTTTTGTTTCTTCATGGTTAATACTGTTCTCCACTGGGCCTGAATGCTTCAGGAATATTTGTTAGGAATTGTATTTTTAATGAATTTTTGAAGTTTTTACCTCATTTCTATGTAGAATTGAAAATAACACTATATAGCAGGTTGCTATGAGGTAAATCAATGGATAATAGTCCAAAACAGGTTTCAATCAGTCTTTTGGGGTTTATCCATGGAAAAGCATTACAAATTGAAATAGTTAAAGGAGTCTAAGTTGCTCTTTACCTCTCTGTCATTTCAAAATAGTAGCTTATCTGCAATTTTCTTATGATTTAGTAAGATTTTACCTTGGTAACTAGGTTCACAAAAGGTTTTAGTATGCTAATTGGGCCAAGAGCAGCCATGGATCGAATCTTCAAAGCTATCTATGCCTCAGAGGACTCAGAAGTTGGTTACCCTGCCTCTCTTTTATGTCTTTTGTCCCCCTTAGCTGTTTTCACATCAAAAATAGAAATTCAGGCTTTAAGACTGATATCCACTATGGGTGTATCAAAGCTTTATGTAGGAATACCATAATATTAAGTGCCACAAACATGCATAACACTATTCTTAGTATATATGTAACATGGGATTTCTCACATTCCCATTATTTTGGTGTGAAATTGAGAAAAACAAAAATTTTCACAATTCTTTTATATGATATTGATGATGTTGTATTGGATTATTTTCCATATTACCACCTCTTAGAGTTAATTTAAGCTTATTCACTCTATGGAACTACCCTAGGTGGATCTTTGTGTGGAATCCAAATCTGGCCTTAAATCCATGGATTTACTTAATAACACAAAAGTTATTCATCTTCCCTGAAATCAAAAATGAGTAATTTTGAATCTATGCATGACTTATGTGTTATTCATAGTGCAAAATATAATTTTCAAGATATTTGTTGCCTATTTGGGTATGTAGAATATACCTCAAGGATAACATTCCCTCCCACCAAAAAATAAAATTGTACTACAATTTTATTAATGATATCAAGAAGAAAAAGGCCCCAAATGGTGTTAATGTCCACTTTCCAACATCTTTAAATTACTCATATGAAGTAATTTAAAGCACATTTATAGAAATATTCAGGCTTGTGGCCTTCTTTCTTGTCTAAATCTTCTTAAGAGTTTATCTGAGTCGGGTATTCCTGATTCTGCCAGCCATTCACATTCATGTACTGGATTTCTATATCTGACAAGATATCCTCTTTGATTTTTACCCCTAATTCTCCTTTCTTTAATGACTTTCTTTTTATTTTTGTCGCCATTCTGTTCCACTGGTGGTACACTCAAAGCAGTTGGGTTCCTTAAAGGAAACAATCCTTTGTCAGCTGGTTGATAAGGTTTTATCAAGCTGACTGGAAAGGTGGGGTGTTTATTTTATAATTCACCACTTAATCCCACTTGAACTTCTTTGGTTCCATGTAAGGCAACAATAAAAAAAGGTCCTACATAAGAATCTTCAGGTTTCTTTGGGCCCTTGATATTATTAAAATTCAAGGTTGAAACTAGAACTAGGTCCCCTACATTGAAGTCTGGTACCTTGTGACTTTTGTCCCACTTCTGTTTTTCATAGTCAAAAGAATCATCCATACTCTTTTTTGCATGATGTTTCACTTTATCAAGCATTATCTTGAAGCTGGAAGCTGTAGGATGGATGTCAATCAAGTCTTTCCTCAGTGTTTCTGTTGGGAGTCTTGGATTCCATCCTATTTCTAACATTGCAGGCGTTTGACCTGTAGAAGAATGGACTGATGTATTATATTCTAATTCTAACACAGGTATTAGAGTGCACCAGTCATGGGTCAAGCCATCTGAGTCTTTGAATTCTAACCCATAAGCACCAAATCTCCTGATCATGTCTTCTAAAGTTTGAATCATTCTCTCTGCTAGTCCATCTGTTTGAGGGTGATATGCTGTTTAGAATGATAACTTAGTCCCAAAAAATCTATGAAGATTAGTCCAAAGTGAAGATGTGAGCTTGGGATCTCTTTCACTTGTGATATTATTTGAAAAATCCTGTATGAGAAATAACTCTACTTCATAGAAGAAGAGCTGTATCCAAAGCAGTGTCATCTTTATGACATGGGAATATGGGAGTATTGCTATATCTGTCTACAATGACTAAACAAGCATTATAACTTCTGTCACCACTTGGAGAAAGTGCTGTTACCCAATACATATGAACAACTTCTCAAGGAGATTTTGGTTCTTTAATATGAATCATCAGTCCAAATTTCTTTCCTGTACTCCTGTTTTATTTTTGGCATCTTTCACAGGTATGGCAATATTCAATGGTTTCTTTTCTCCAAGATGGCCACCATGCACAGTTTTTCACTTTTTCAAGTGTCCTGTCTTCTGACAGGTGTCCAGAGTAGATGCTATCATGGCATTAATGAATAATGGTATTGATAAGCAATCTGCTACAATTTGTCATTACACAAGAATGTTTAGTTCTGTGGTAAATTATTCCATCAAACAAGTGAAATCTCCCTTCAGAATAGGAATTTTTCCAAACCTCATGCAGTTAATTGACTGAAGATGTATCTTTGCAGTCTTTATCTAATAAGAAAGTCAAGATATGGCAATTCTTATCCCGGTTATAAGATTCTTTGACTTCTTCACTCAATTCAGTCCCAATATCAGTTAAGTTAATTCCTTCAATTGGAATATGTGGTTCTGCTTCCAAAGGTACATAAGCTGGGTTATCAGGAGTATTGGCTAATGCCCACCTGCTAAGTCCATAAGAATTCTTGTGAATGTTTCCTGCCTTATGGGCTATAGTCATGTTACCTCTATATTCTTGAATGGCTATTTGCCATCTCAGCATATGTATGTTGGGAGTTTTCATGTTAGGAAGTGATTTCACAGCATTACAGTCAGTTATTACTTCAAGAACACTGCCATCAAGAGAATAGTGTAATTTCTCAAGTTCCCATACCAAACATAAGCACTCCATCTGGATTCTGTTGGTTTGATTTGTCTTCAGATGTAACAAACTGGTCCCTCTGTAGGCTTGTCATCAATAATTTGGACCTGATCTAGGGCTGCCCCTAATCCATCTCCACATGCATCAATGTACAGTTTAGAAGCTATATTCCAGTCAGGAATGAGGAGTAAAGGTGCTTCTTTAAGAGCTTTCCTTATCTTCTCATAAGCTTTAATTCTTTCCTGTGTCATCTCAACTACTGTCTGTTGATCACAGATTCTATAAAGTGATTTGGCTAGAATTGCAAAGTCTTTCAGGTGCTGCCTGTAATAACTGTAAAATCCAAGAAAAGACATAATTTCTTTCTTATTCTGGGGTATTGGCTCAAGTAACACTTCTGCCACTTTATTTTTGTGAATTCCCAAGCTTAACCCAGAAACAATATCTCCTAAAGCCTTAAGTTATTCAAAGCCAAAGCTACATTTCTTGAGTGAAATCTTCATATTCACCCCTGTAACTTTGCCAAGTACTCTTGCAAGTCTTTCAAGGTGAAAAGACCTTGAGTCATAACATATGATAATATCATCAATATAAATTATAAGCTATCCTTCAGATAATTCTGTGGGGAAGATAGTATTGATCAGTCTTTTATAATGAGATGGTGCATTTTTAATACCAAATGGCATTCTAGGATACTGATAGATACCACAGTGAGTGATAATTCAAAGTAATTTCTTAGTTTTGGGCGTCAAAACATTTTGATTAAAGCCTTTCAATCCATCCATGGATGTTATATACTTGGCTTTAGATAATTGGGTCAAATTTTCTTTGATTCTAGGAATTGGATACCTATCTGGAACTGTTTAGGTATTCAGTGCTCTAAAATCTCCAACCATTCTAGATTTATCATTGTTGCAAGCAGTAATAACAGGTGTTTTCACCTCAACTTCCTCATTATGCCCTACTTTCCTTAGTACACCTAGTTGGATCAACTCTTGGATATTTTTTTCCAAGGCTTCTCTAGCTCTGGGACTGGCTGGATAAGCTGGTCTCCTAAGTACTGTGGGATATGGTCTGTCAATATTAAGAGTAATATCAAATTCATGCCCTTTATTAGCGCCTAATTGTTCATCATCCAAAGCAAAAGCATTTTTGTATGTGTATAATACATTAATAAGTTTCTTCCTCATTTTGGGTGAAAATAATGGATTAATTTGTGCTTCAAAAAGTTGATCTGTTGCAAATTCTTCCTTATAGGTATCTTTATTTGAAGATACTATTGATATTTGTTTTGGCATATTTTAAAAGGAAAATTTTTGTCTTTTATTTTCTCCAATTGTAAAATATCTTTCCTTATGGTTATTGATGTCAATACCATAAATATTCAAGTAATCATTTCCAAGAATGATCTGTTGAGATGTACAATTGTCTATTACTACTATCTCTGTCTTCATTCTTTCACTTCCTGCAGGATGTGGAAATAAAATGCTAGTTTCCAATATACCCAAAGAGTACATATTATTACTGGCACTACTAAATTGCACACCTTCTATAGGTAACAGATGGTTCTTCCATTCAGGTAGTATGATTTGAAGGTAGTCTTTTCCTATAAAAGTTCAAAATGCCTCTGTGTCTAAATTGACTTTATCTTCAACATAATTTATTAAGACTGATGTAATACATGATGCTCTAGAAGTGTATCCTTTTTCCTCTAGCAGGTTTAGTCTTACACATTCTGGCATCTTGGATATTGATCAAGTTATAGCACTCCTCACTATACTGTGGTAAGTGAGTATGGACTTCTGTCACTTAAAAGAAAGCTGTAATGTTCTCAATAGAATAATATTCTACTTGTGTTTCTTCAGAGACTGCAGAATCTTGGTCAGATTCTTCTTTCTCTTCAGTTTACTGAACTTCTTCAATGATTTGAACTTCATTGATTTTTGTCTTTTTGGTGCACCTGTTGGCTAAATGTGAGGTACTCCCACATTTATGACACTTCAAGACAGTTTTTTCAGGTCTCTTGTCATCTCTGGAAATCTTTGGGACCATCTTGGACTCTATAGGGGCTCTAGTCCAAGTTTTTCCAATTCTTTTTCTAGTGATGATATCTTCCATGGAATTAATGTACTCTTTTGATTGACAGGGTTCTACACATCTGCACTTGATAGAATGTTGTGGTTCTCCTCCACATTTTCTTAATATTTTCATATTAATCATTGAGTCAGAAATATCTGGTTGTAAGTCAGACAATCTGTCTTTCTGTTTTAGGAACCAAGTAAGTGGTTTATCTTTTTCTGATTTGAAAATTGCACTTTCAAAAGCATTTTCCATTTTATACCTCCAATAATTGTTGGCCCATTTGGTTATTAATTCTGATTTCCACCAAGGCCAATCATGTTTTCCAGGATCTTGTCTTATTTTGTAATACCATTTATTTGCAGTTCTGGTAAACAAGGAATGCAATTTACCCACTATTAATTAATCAGGTATATTAAAATATCCTTGCAACATATCAATTGTTCTTATGAACTCAATATGGTTGTATTCTCCTTCACCAGAGAATGTTGGCCATTCTTCTTATTTGGGAATATCTTTTGTAGAGATAGCTGTAACAACCACTAAGCAGAGGTAAGGGTATTCATACTTACACCCACTCAAAAACCTCAAACCAGCAAACCCACTGCATGTATCAGCATTCAGTTTCAGCAATCTTCTTTTTCTGAAACATGCATACAGCCTGTTAGCTTTGTTACAGGCTGGAATTAGCCAATACAGTTTGGATACACCATCCCCAAACTGCATGATCACTCAATACCACCAATACTCTTGTACAGATCCTGTGCAGCCATAGAGGACCTGTATTGGCCAGACTCAATTCAATCATAAAGTCTTATCATAAAAATTCTATGTCTGTATCAGGGCTGGTGATTCTTACATATACCAGCCCCTCTTTCTCCCCCCTGGGGATTTTTCCCCAGTTAATTAATTTAGTATATTTATTATTTTATAATTATTCTTATCCTTATTTTGGGGTATTATAATTATTTGATTTTAAGTTAGTCTTTGCCTGTACAGTATTAGTTGGGTGGCCATATCCTTATTAACCCTTCTCTTTCCATTATGACAAGTTGAAGTAGTGGACTTGGACTTGTTTGTGGTTGTGTAAGGTGTGGATATGAAACTTTGATTAAAAATCAAGTACTTTTCCTGTCCTCAAAATTTGTATAAGGTAAAAATAAACTAAAAATAGTAAAGAATATTATTTTTAAGAGAAAACATGCCACGTTTATTGCTTATAACTTTATTAGTATAAAACAATAATATTATAAAGATTTATTGTTTTACCAACAATAAAAATTTATCCAAAAAATACTCTACAAGAGATATTTTAAGGCTACAAAAGAAATTTCTTCAAGAGCAATTTCAATTGGAATTAATTGAGCAAAGAACTGCAAGAAATTAATTAAAGAACAAAGTCTTCAAAAAGAATATTAAAGAGAAAACACGCCCAAAAGTGACCAGAGTGAATTTGGAAACAAAGTGACAAAGTTTACAGTGATGAAAGATGCTTTAATTCCCTTTTGGGGTGGTTCAGGGGTAAAAATGATTATAAAAGTTAGAAACAATGATTATAATGATTTTTTCACATGGTTAAGAGGCTTAAAATGATTTAATAAAGGTGTTTGGAATCCCTTATTGATTGGTTTAACAATGTTTAACCTAATTATAAAAGGAAAAAGATTCTAACATGAAGAGAAAAGTGGGGCAAAGAAGACATTCTTTAATAGCCATCAGTTTTCTTACTCCAAAAGTAAAATTTACTCTTGTCAGTCGTGAAAAACAGTCTGATAACAGAAAAGCCAATTATGGAATCATTGAACCCTGATTTAGACCAAAAAGGGCTGGTTTAAGCCATTTTTAGCCATTTTAGACCCTTAAATCAGCCATTACTATAGCAATACCTGGTCTAGAGCCTTCAAAACATGTCAGAATGTGTGTAAGAGACGTAGAAACCAGTTAAAACTGTTTTTACTATGATGGTTTTTTCTTAAGGGTAGTTTTACCCTCTTGGCAACAGCTAAAACTACCCCAGTTGGTATCAAAACCTCATCATCAATTGAGTCCACAGACCCTGTAACTCAATTTCAGGCCAAAAGTGACAAACTTTTGCGTGAATTTTGACATCCCACGTCTGTCAGCAAGGATTTTGGGGGTCTAGCTCCCCCTTAGAGCTGGAGTTCCTTTTCCCCCCCACATTTAATCTTTCCAATTTATTTTTCCTTTAATTCCTCATCATGTATTATACTTATAATTTACATATGTAATTCAATTGAACTGTACAGTACAATACAGTAATAATTGATACCTCATATGTAAATCAAAGTTCACTTATGTAATACACGCGCACATTTTGACATTTCAATTGAATTCAATTGAAAATACTTCAATTCATCATAACTTCTAAACTAAACACAACACCTCAATTTTAACACAAAAATTGATGGTTAACACCACATGTGGTGTGAATTAAATTAAAGTTTTGAGGATTTTCAATTTTGTATTGAAAATACTAAAAACTTAATTTAAGCTTATTTAGAGTTGAGTTACAAGAATTTCACTCAGAGGTGACCCCTCCTGATTTTTTATGAGGAATCCAATGGTGAAATAATTTTTATTTGTTTATTTATTGGATAAAAATTTATAATAATTTTTATTTAACTTTTTTCCAAATTTATTTAATTTTTTCCAATTTTGTTAAAAATTCATTTTTACTTAATTTTTTCAAGTATAAATGTAATTTTATAATTCCAAAATTTAATATAATTTTATTTTTAAATTGTAATTAAATTTTTTTATTTTGAATATAATTTTATATTTATATTTTGATTTTTATTTTAATAATATAAATAAATTTATTTTATTTATATTAATATGTTAATTTTTTATTTGTGGTCTTTTGGGTATATGAAATTACCTCTAAGGTTCACAGGTTGACTCTTTTATTCTTACTCTTATTCTTTTTTGCTGCCTTTCTTATATTCTTTTATATAGTAATGCATCTCATAACACTCTTAAGTTTATTCTTTCTTACCATATCCTGAGCCCCCATAAGTAAGTCCCAGTTTACTGAGTACCAGGCCCTCTTCACTTAGAAGAGCCCCTGTGACAATAACATTTTCTCCTAGAAAAGGGTTTAGACTTCCTTTTACTGAAGGTTTCTCTTCCGTCAAATGTGTTGAATGTCTTGGCATATGTGGATTTGGTTCATAACTCTTATGAATTTGTTCTACATGTGAAAGAATTTCATCCTTTAATTTATGCCTTTCACTGTCACTCCTTGCCAAATGTATGGCAAAGTGATTGGTAATATCAATTACTGTTAAGACATGATTTTTCATAATCTTAAGCGGGTCATTAATATTTTTAGTGGAAAGATCTTCCATTTCATCATCTTGGATTTGATACTTACTCTCAATTCTGTCACATGTATTGGATATTAATTCAAGTTTGGCAATTGTAGACTTATGCAATTGAGCAGAATTTTTGTTATTATTTTTAAGGTCATTAATATACAATGTTATTTGAGTTAACTTTGCATCAATTTTACCAATTTCTACATTAATTCTGGCTCTAACAAATTGTATTTCTTGTTTTATTTGAATTGAAAAGTCCTGTTCATCCTCTCCTGCTCTTTGGCTGTGAATTCCATAAGAGTCCTGGCCATATTGAGGACACTTTCCACTGCTGAAGGCTCCAATTTGGGGATCCTGTACCCCTGTGGGTAAGGTCTGTGCCAATTGGCTTTTCCTTTTCCCTTTCCTTGATGGTTCTTGGGACCTCTCTGCTTTGTCTGAGGTCCTTTGGGCTTGTATTTGGACACTTCTGGAGCTGGTTTGGAGCTGGTAGATGCCACTGGGCCTTCTTTCTTCAAAGCTGGAGTAATTTCCAGTTTCTTCTTCTGGTCTATGGATAGAAGAAGTTGGTTCTTCAACCAGTTCTTTATCTTTTGACCTTGTCTTTGCAAGAAAGTGGGCTCCACCCTCCTAAGAGTTCTATGGTATTCTCCTGACCAAGAAAGCTCTTGATGTGCAAGTAGGAGTTCATGGCCCCCTGCCAAAGGCTTGGGCATATTTCCCACTCCTTTTCTGCTGCTCTGAACCAGTTTTTTTATTGGGACTGATATATTTCTATTGCTGCCACCTGGAAATGGTTCAGCCCTTGATATTTTACCTTCAATTAGTTCAGGCTCAGAGTTCACATCAAAGCTTTTGGGTACAGACCTCGGGGAATGGGGGCCAACTCTGGCATCCTCCAGACATGTCTTTCTTGAGGAATAATTGCCATATATGGCCCCAGTCTTGCCTCTTCCTTGTGCACATCCATCTGGTTGGATTGAATAGTTTCTTTCATTTCTGGTATGCACCATTTTTCATGTCAATTGAATAGAAAATGAAAGATAAAAACAGAAAAAACAAAAACACACCTTTTGGTGGTTGTTTGGATTGCTCTGTTCTAAATAAAGTGCATCTCTTGAAAATTTTTAATTCAATGCTTTCTTCAGATTCTGGACTAGTAATATATCTCTTACTGAGCTTATTACCAGCTGAACTGTACTTGATTAACGACACTCAAAAAATTGATAAAAGAAAGAAATTTGTTATTTTTTATGCTTTTAGGATTTTTTTATAAGTTTTATTATTTTTAGATGTAAAAGAAATGATTCTTTTTAAAGAAAAAGAAGTAAAATTTAATAATTTGAACTTAAGATTAATTCAGAGTAGCTCAAAGAATAATTTCATATGTTTTTGGATGTGAAAAAAGCCATGTGTAAAAAAAGTATAAAATTAAACCAAATTCCTCAATGAAAAATATTTCAAAGACAATTTCAAAAATAAAAATGATTTTAACTTCAAATTGAAAGAAAAAAATTATCAAATTAATATACTTTAGAGCTTAAAAATATATTAATTGAGGGTACAAGGTTCAAAAAAACATGGCCAGGATGGCAAATGTAAGATTTTTCTATGAAACTGTTGATAATATTACTATTAATCAACAGTACTATGACTGTTATTATGAAATATAATAATGAAATTCTTATAACCACAATTAAATAATTAATTAATTGACTATTTCTTTTACTTGTTATACACTACTAGCTATTATAACAGTAAGCAGTAAATGTTTACAACAACCAATTACTAGAAGTATTTAATAATAAAACTTCTTTATTAAAATAATAAAATTATTTTAATATATAATTATATTTTTCATTAATAATTATAAGTATAAATCTTGAAGAAAGCTATTACCAGAGAAAAAACTTTAAGAATTAATAATAAATCACTCACTAATACTCCAATGAGCCTTAGAAAGAAAATGGTAGAGAGATTTGACATATAATTGTGGATTTAAAGGATCAAAAAAATGATTCATAACAACATTAAAACAATATATGGTTTTTTTCTATGATTTCAAGTCTCTCTGATTGATTCTGAAAGAATTTAAACACTTAAGAAAATATTTTAACTAATACTTACTTGTTGGTAATAAAGATACAATTGGTAAATAGATGATTTGGAAAAAAACAGCAAGAGGAGGCCTGTTTTAAGTCTAAGACAGCTCAAAGAGGTGTGCCATGGAGCAAACTTAAAAACCAGTGAGTGAGAAAGCAATAATCCTTTTTTTAATGATTGCATCATCTGTTGTCATGTAAGATTATCATAATTACTTAATTGATGCTTTTATGTGACTACCAACCAAAATATGGTTAAGAATGAAAGGAGTAAAAGCTTTAAATCTTCTTTCATTTCAAAATAAACATTAATTTCTCAAATTTGTCAATTTTATTGGAAATTTTATCACAGTTTGCATTTTCTGTGAATTTTTGATAATTTAGTATTTCACATGGAGTTATCAAAAATGGACTGTAAGTAAAACTTCTAATTTTACTTATTAAGCTATAATTCTTTTTGGTTTCTTTATGGTTAATACTTTTCTCCATTGTTCCTGAAAACTTCAGAAAGATTAATTAATAATTGTATTTTTAATGCATTTTTGAAGTTTTTACCTCATTTCTACATAGAATTGCAAATAACACTATATATCAGGTTGCTATGAGGTAAATCAATGGATACTAGTCCAAAAAGGGTTTTAATTACTCTTTTGGGGCCTTTCCATGGAAAATTATTAAGAATTAACAAGGTTACAGGAGTCTAAGTTGCTTGTTACCTCTCTGTCACATCAAAATAGTAGCTTATTTGCAATTTTCTTATGATTTAATGAGATTTTAACTTGGTAACTAGGTTCCAAAAAGGTTTTAGTATGCTAATTGAGCCAAGAACATCCATAGATCTAAGATTTAGATCTATGCATGCCTTGGAGGCCTCAGAAGCTGGGTTACCCTGGCTCTCTTTGATGTCTTTTGTCCCCCTTAGCTATTTTCACGTCAAAAATAGAAATTCAGGCTTCAAGACTAATATCCACTGTGGGTTCATCAAAACTGTATGTAAGAATACCATAATAGCAAGTGCCACACACATGCATAACACTATTCTTAGTGTAGATGTAACATGGAATATCTCACATTCCCATTATTTTGGCGTGAGATTAAGAAAAACAAAAAAATTCACAATTTTTTTATGTGGTATTGAAGTATCTTCCATATTACCACCTCTTAGAGTTAATTTAAGCTTATTCAATCTATGGAGTTACCCTAGGTGAATCTTTGTGTAAAATCCAAATTTGGCCTTAAGTCCATGGATTTACTTGCTAAAGAAAATTTATTCATCTTTTCTGAAATAAAAAATGATGAATTTTGAATATCTGCATGACTTATGGGTTATGCATAGTCCAGAATTTATTTTTAAAGATAGTTGTGGCCTATTTGGGTATTTAAAATATACCTCAAGGCTCACACATATTTTATGAATGAGATGAAATTAAAACATTGATTTACAAGATCCCAGATGTGATACTGATGGAAGAATAAAATTCTTTAAATATGATCTGTAATTAATTTTAATCCTACTACAATATTTAAAATGGATGGATTGCACATCTTTAACCAAGCTCAGGAAGATTTTGGCTCAGATATGGAGAATGGGAAATGCAATTTGGGTATAAAGTAAGAAATTGAATCTTTAAGTGACAAAAGTGACAATGAATAGCAAATGACACATATTTAGTGACACTTTATTTTTAGAAATACTGGAAAAATCCAAGACAGAGTTTCTAGAATCCAAATTCTGAACAAACATGTCAAGTTTCCCATGGTCAATTTCTGCCTTTTTGGGATTGGTGACACAATACAAATCAGCCAAGCAATTGCTAATGGATTTTTTACTCCAAGTTCAATAAGACTTTACTCATATCTTTCATTAATTTCTTGATTAGTCCACAAAATCACAATCCACAAACTGGTAATTGAGACTGGAGAAATAAACCCATACCAATCAGAATTTCAGGATTTTTGTGGCCTTTATTACTGCTTTATGTGTTGAAAGCTCAGTTTCACCTGGGTTAATTTGAAAATATGCAGTTACGGATCAAATGAGTAATATTATATTTCTGTAATAAAGGAATGACTTGAAGATGAATGGAGGATGATAAAGGTACCAAAATATGAAATACAAACAAAAAAACAATATGTAGTAAATGAAATAAAAAGTTGGAAATCATATGGAGATTCAAAAAAAATGTAATGAAAAAATATTTGAGAAGTTTGAGAAAAAAGAGATATTAAAAAGGTTGAAATTATGGGAGGGATGAGCTAGAAAGAGGAACATTGATTCAAGAGCTTAAAAACAAAAATATAAATAAATGGGGGAAGACTCAAGGAGAAAATTCTCAAAAGATGAATCAAAAAGAAAAAATATGGAGGTAGAAGGGTGATGTGGGGGATAGGGCCAAAAAAAAGAAGACACTTTTCTCTCTTCCCAGCCCCTATTGAGATGATGGATAGCTGAACAGGGTAAAAAAAAAGGCAGATATTTCCCTGGATCTGAATATAAATGGGCTTACAGGGTGGGGATGTGGGTGGTATATTCCAATGGCAGAAGTCTTGGGGTAAGCCATTGGTTCATTTGGTCATTTATTATTACCCTTATGCCCCTGGACCATCTCTTCTTGGCTGTTAACTTTAAATATTGTTATTAGAAGCTCTTTAATCATAACATTTCTTTTCAGTTCCCTTCTCAAAAAATCCAACAAATAATAATTGTAGAAATCCCTTGGTAGCATTGAAAATTCCTTTAAAATCTCTCTTGTATGAATATATATTTCTAGTGAAAAAATAAATATCTATACAAATAACCATGAGCAAAGTGGCTACACCTGACAGCAGGTGTTGAAATTGGAGACAGATTGGATTCAGGTTGGAGTTAGGGAAGAAATAAAATTTGGAAATAGAATTTTTGGAACAAATTCAAGGCACATATTCAAGCCACAAAGTCTCAATTCAAATTTTTAATCTCAGTGTTTGGTTAGGATTTCCAAAGTTTAATAATTCAACAGCACATGATAAAAGGAATCATTTACATTCTGTAAGGTTTGACTATGAAACAATAAGTAAAAATTAATAATATTTTACTTATTGTACTATGAATTTCCTTACAAATGAAATAAATAAGATAAAAATAATTCTAATAATAAAGAATTATTATAATTATGGCGTAAAAAGAATTATATTATTAAATAAATATAATAATATAATTCATATTATAAAAAAATGATATAATAAATAAATATATTAATATAAGATAATTAATATATTTAAAAGCACTTTATTATTGTTACCAACAAATAATAAAGGCGTAGAAAATTGTTTTTATTAATAAAAAACAATTAATAACAATAATATTACTAATATTCAAGTTATAAATTAATATAAATACTATTTAGATTAATTATAGAATTATTAAAGTAATAATAGAGAAAAATTATTATAATAAGAGAAATAACCTACTTTTAATACTTAATATAATAATTTTTAATAATTTTATGTGAGCCTGCAAGCTTGTAAATCTTTACCTGCTATACAGACCCCAATCACTTTCTTTAAGATTTTGTCTCATTTTCTTTCATTATTTTGTATAAATTCCAAATACTTAAATTTATTATGTTATAATATGAATTTCATCTTGTTGCTATGACTGATTCCTAAATATGTCATAGTATAAAGCTCCCACTATGTCATCAATCTTGTTTCTATATCTGCTCATGTTGCTATAACAAATCTTACCTCATTAGAACAAAATTATTTCATATTATTTTGATTTCCAATTTGTACTTACAACATTTAAAGAGGATTAATTCTCTTTGAATTAATCCTCAGAGCTCTTACCAATTATCTTTTTACATTTAAAATCATTTACATTTTTTTTTAGAAATATCAAGCGCTCTCACTTAGAAGTGATTCAATTCACTTTACCCTTTATAGTACTGTTGAAGCTTGAATACCAACAGTACATCATATTAAAATTAGTGAAGCATCTATTAAATTAAAATTAATAGTATTCCACTTCTGATTAGTTTATTAAAATTCCTAATACTTTAGTCTGGAAGCCACAAAAGAGGCGCCAGCTAACATTTTAGGCCAAAAAATGTAAATACAACTTGTTTAAATTGTGTTTACAATGAATTACAAGAGAAATTGCAATTTATCTTGATTTTACGTGGAATAGAGGTTTTTAAGAGAAATTTAAACAAAATAATTAAATAATTGTAATTATCACATCAAAGATGATTATTATAATACAATTATCTTTGGTCTTTAATAATATAAAAGTTTTATATATAAAGAATAAAGAAATTACCTTTTGATTTAATGATTTAGTGTTTTGTAAGCGTCTGAGGGGAAAACAGAGTAAAAAGAGCTCTATTTATAGTAAATACCTCCCTCCTAGAGTCAAAAAGGCCTCTATTAGACGTGTACTGATTCGTTCTACTAGAATTGATCAATATTTTAAGGTTTGGTGATGATTACATCAAGATCAAACCATCTTACCTCATAATTACGCCCTTATTTAGAGTTATCACTATAACACTAAGTTTAATGACATCATAGGCTTGGAAGAAGCCTAATCTTTGTGGATTTTATTAGTATCAATCATATTCTAATAGTATTCACAAGCTTTATCACTTATATGACTGTTAAACTCAAAATAAGATTACAGTGAGTGATCTTAAATGATCAAATTAAACCTTAAACTTTGATCATTAATAAATTTCAAGTTATACACGCTAAAGCTATTCTGAGAGTGGATTCTTATAGCTTGGCATGTCCCTATTACATTTCCAAGAGCATTTTATTACATCATCAAAACTCTATTTTTGATGATTTTTCTTGTAACTGATCTTTTCTGTCAAAATCTAATATTTTAAGCTTCAAGCCATGATTTCAAAGGGTTATACCTTGAATATTGTAATAAAAAATTCGTCATTATTCACAAATGAGCTAGTATAATCTGACTGTCTACCTTTTTTTAAGTTTGGACCACTTTCACAACAAGGTGGTCAACAGCTCTATTGATTTTAATCAATAATCCATTATAGTTTTTAACCTTGTTTATGACTTATGAAATAAAATTCATTTCTGTGTTCCTACAGTAATTACGTCATGACTTTATTTGTGGTTTATCACTCTATCATGTATATTTCAAAAGATATTAGCTAAAATTCTTGAATATATGCGTTGACCAAAAAAGTGCATATATTCAGCTTAACTCTTTAAGTATTGACTTTGGAGAGTAGCTTCTTAATTGTTTTATGTGTAGAATTTTATGGGGAATCCAATGATCTAATTTATTTCACATGTTGTTTCATTGTTATTTGAAATAATTAAGGATTCATGTTTTTTATAAGGTGTTATTACTTATAACTCATTAAATATTGACTTTAAAGATATGCCATAAAAATGGTATATGTGTATTTTACCATGAGGAATCCAATGGTGTAATTCATTTCACATGTTTATTCATTGGCCTTTAAGCTAGACCAATTTTTATGCCTATCTATGGCAGTGTTGTAGTTTGAAGGTAATTATTTTAAATATTTCTTGTGACCTTTTTGGGTATGTGGTCATATCTCAAAGGTTCACACATTCCCTCTTTTTTTAATCCTTATCATAATTTTATATAATCTCATTAACCAAAAAGTTTAAATTTTGAGGTCTTTCTTTTATTTTTTTACATACATATTACAGTTTAAATATGAATTATCCCTCAAACTCACTTACAGAAATTAATAGATCAATATTATTAAAATTGGGACCATGTTACTTTTAAATAAACTTTTCATCAATGAGAAAATGGTTTGTGAACTTTAGTACTTTCTGAACAGATTGGTATTATAGCAAGATACCCTACCATAAAGGTTTTTTATCTTAAAAAAAATGTATTCTGTAGAAGATATTTTATCCATTACTCCCATCCCTTCTTAAATTTAGTCCTTATTTGAAACTGAAACAAGCTTTCAAGATCTATGATACAAAGTCATTTTAAGGAGTGGCTCACCAAAATTCTGGGTAAATTAAATGGATTTCACAAGTATTTCAGCCCATGAAACTCTTGAGAGGAGTGCTTTAGACTTATATCTGGAAGCTATAGATATTCAAAGTAGAATATTTTTGTCTCAAATATAGAACTGGGGACTTCTTCATTATCTGATCCAAAAAAAAATACATTTCTTACTAATAGCATATTCAATCTTCATAACTATCAAACTTTTCAGGTGATTAAATGTTTTTGTTTTTTGGTACCAATTTGCCTTTATGTTGAATACTCCTGTTAAAAAATTATGGAGTATGAATTAAATATCTGAATTTTATTCATTAATTTAATATTTGAAAATATAATATAATGTAAGTTATAATTTAAAGGAATTCAGGGTAGGAGCTTTATCAAGAAGTAAAACACATTTCTCATGAATAGTACCTCTAGGGCTTCAATTCAATTATATTTTCAAATTCTAAGAAAAGGTAATATTCATATATCAATATGGCTGACCCACATTTTCATAAATTATCATATTATTCAAAAAAATCATTATAGTATCTTTCTAAGTCATTCATTTTGAGATCATTCTGGTTGTAATTCATAAGAGTTTCTATTTTCCCTTTAACACACTTCAACTTTGTTACATTTTCTAATTGTTAGGAAATATGGATGGCTCTCTATGCACTCAAACATAAGTAATTCAAGCTTAAATTTATAGGTTAATAATTTTAAATATTCTAAGATAACTCTATGAACTTAGTAATTCTGCACAATTAAAAAAAACTATAACAGCTAATGGAGAAAATAATTCTAGAATTCATTTGAATAGAATTTTTCTTAAGCTTATTAATCCTTATTAAGATCTGGATTAAACCAGCTGCATATATTAAATAGAATTTCAGATCAACTAAAGTCCACATCTTTATGAGGAAATGAAACATTTAATACAATTTATTTCAAATAATGGGAATTATATGTAGTATTAAGTCACAAAAGCTAAAATAAAAGATCTCTTTTATCAAATTCATTCCTCAAAATTAATTTGTAAAGATTCTGGGAGGTCTGTGAAGTTAAAATCCCTTTGATAAACTTATTTAGCCTAGAAGAATAATAAATTGGCAAAAATAAGGTGTTAATAAATTGTAGCTAATTAAGTTACACATGTAGCTCTTTTCATTCTTTCTGAAATAGAACATCAGAAGCATTCTTTATCTCTTTAAAGATTGATTCTTGAAAAAAACCTTGAATCATTTATTAGGGTAATATTTACAAGAAAGGGACCACATAAATGAGATGGAAACTTTTGGGAAGTAATCTTGAAGTAACACAAATACGACTTCAAAGAAATGTCCAATTAGATTCAAAATGTGGTCCAGCTCACTTTTCAAGGATTCAATTCTTATTATTGAAAACCTCTCAATAAATTGACACATCTCATCTCTTTTTTGATTGGGATACATGAATAGTGTATCAAAAAAGGTCTTAAAATTGAAAATGAAATTGGTTTCAAAAACTGTATTAAATATGCACTTATATCATGATTAATAGGCTTTTATCTGTAAAATTTAATGTAAATTTTCAAAATTATATATTGTGAAAATGAATTAAAATTTCAGTTAATCCTAATATTAATCTGAATATTTACTATGATTTAATAGAATCATAGGGTAATAAAGCTTTCTGGAATACTTATAACAAACACCTATGCATGATATGGGGATATAACCCCCAGAGATCCATGAACTTCATCCTCATTTATTGAAATAGAAAATATATCAATCTCTTGAATTAGTTTTATCAATATCCTACTTAGTACATATAGCTCATTTTTTGTCTTCCACATGTTTTTCTGTTAAGTTGAACTTTTTTTCTTGACTTTTGGAAGAGAAAAGAAATAAAAAACTCACCAAAAATATTCAGTACATATTCTTAAGAATTTATTAATAAAAGAGTTCAAATAGAAGGATAGCTTGGCTTAAAAGAAACAAATAAATAAAGGGTGTTGGTAAACACATGTAAGCTTTTAGTAAAAACACGTAAGCCCTTATGTGTTTTTACTAAAAATGTTAAGGCCAAAAATGACAATAACAATGCCATTTTTGGAATTTTTAAGGCTATAAATGCCATTTATGGAATTGGTAAGGCTATAAATGACATTAACAATTCCATTCATGGCATTTTTAAGGCCATTAATGCCATTTATGGAATTGTTAATGTTATTTATAGCCTTAAAATTTCCATAAATGGCATTGTTAATGTCATTTGTGGCCTTAACAATGCCATAAATGGCATTAATGGCCTTCAAAATACCATAAATGGCATTAACAATTCCATTCATGGAATTAATAATGCCCTTTATTGCATTTATAATGCCATTAATGGCCTTAAAAATGCCATAAATAGCCATATTTCATTTAAAAACCACCCCTTATGTCTTTTTAACACAAAATTACGTTTTTTTACCATAGAATGGTAAAAACACGTAAGTTTTTAGTAAAAACACGTAAGGGCTTACATGTGTTTACCAACACCCTAAATAAATATTTTACAAGTTTTGAGCTTAATTTCTTTTTATTATGACCATTGGGCCTTTTTTGTAGAATTTTTGAAAGAAAGAAGTAGAAGAAACTGTCTTTGTGAGCCTTAGAGGTAATTTCATATACCCAAAAGACCACAAATATAAAAAATAACATATTAATATAAATAAAATAAATTTCTTTATATTATTAAAATAAAAATCAAAATATAAATATAAAATTATATTAAAAATAAAAATTAATTATAATTTAAAAATAAAAAATACATTAAATTTTGTAAATATAAAATTACATTTATACTTGAAAAAATTAAGTAAAAATGAAATTTTAACAAAATTGTGAAAAAATAAATAAATTTGGAAAAAAGTTAAATAAAATTTATTATAACTTTTTATCCAATAAATAAACATATAAAATTTATTTCACCATTGGATTCCTCATAAAAAATCAGGTGGGGTCACCTCTGAGTGAAATTCTTGTAACTCAACTCTAAATAAGCTTAAATTAAGTTTTTAGTATTTTCAATACAAAAGTTGAAAATCCTCAAAACCTTAATTTAATTCACACCACATGTGGTGTTAACCATCAATTTTTATGTTAAAATTGAGGTGTTGTGTTTAGTTTAGAAGTTATGAGGAATTGAAGTATTTTCAATTGAATTCAATTGAAATGTCAAAATGTGCGCGTGTATTACATAAGTGAACTTTGATTTACATATGAGGTGTCAATTATTACTGTATTGTACTGTACAATTGAATTGAATTACATATGTAAAGTACAAGTATAATACATGATGAGGAATTAAAGGAAAAATAAATTGGAAAGATTAAATTGGGGGGGGGAAAAGGAACTCCAGCTCTAAGGGGGAGCTAGACCCCCAAAATCCTTGCTGACAGGCATGGGATGTCAAAATTCACGCAAAAGTTCATCACTTTTGGCCTGGAATTGAGTTACAGGGTCTGTGGACTCAATTGATGATGAGGTTTTGATACCAACTGGGGTAGTTTTAGCTGTTGCCAAGAGGGTAAAACTACCCTTAAGATAAAACAATCATAATAAGAACAGTTTTAACTGGTTTCTACGCCTCTGACACACATTCTGACGTGTTTTTAAGGCTCTAGGCCTGGTATTGCTATAGTAATGGCTGATTTAAGGGTCTAAAATGGCTAAAAATGGCTAAAAATGGCTTAAACCAGCCCTTTTTTGGCCTAAAACAGGGTTCAATGATGCCATAATTGGCTTTTCTGTTGTCAGACTGTTTTTCACGACTGACAAGAGTAAATTTTACTTTTGGAGTAAGAGAATTGATGGCTATAAAAGAATGTCTTCTTTGCCCCACTTTTCTCTTCATGTTAGAATCTTTTCCTTTTATTAATTAGTTTAAAACTGTTAAACCAATCAATCAAAGATTCCAACCACCACTTTTAAATCATTTTAATCCTTTTTAACCACGTGAAAAAATCATTATAATCATTGTTTGTAACTCTTATAATCATTTTACCCCTGAACCACCCCAAAAGTGAGTTAAAGCATCTTTCATCACTGTAAACTTTGTCACTTTGTTTCCAAATTCACTCTGGTCACTTTTGGGCGTGTTTTCTCTTTAATATTCTTTTTAAATACTTTTTTCTTTAATTAATTGCTTGCAGTTCTTTGCTCAATTAATTCCAATTGAAATTGCTCTTGAAGAAATTTCTTTTGTAGCCTTAAAATATCTCTTGTAGAGTATTTTTTGGATAAATCTTTATTGTTGGTAAAACAATAAATTTTTATATTATTTTTTTATACTAATAAAGTTATAAACAATAAAATTGGCGTGTTTTCTCTTAAAAATAATATTTCATACTATTTTTAACTGAATTTTACCTTATACAAATCTTGAGGACAGGAAAAGTACTTGATTTTTAATCAAAGTTTCATATCCACACCTTACATTTGGGGGCCCAGCCGTGATATTTTACCTGTGACATATTTTTTTTACTCTTTTTAAATCTTTTTTCTTATATTGAAAAATTTAAAAACACATAAAAATACTTATAATTCAAAAAATCCATAAAAAATAATTTTTTTTCATATTATAAGTGAGGCTTAAATTTTTATTTCTTTTTTTGAAATATCCTTTTTTTTTACTTAATTAATTGGCTTTTTCATTAATTTTAGTGTCTGACAACGTGGTAAGACAAGAAAACATTGAAACAGCCTCAACAGTAACCAGCATTATCCCTGCCAGTACTGTTAATTCTGATCATTATAGTACTGTTATTGTGACTCAAAATAACCAACCTGAACCAATATCTTCTGAATTAATTAAGTTGGACATAAGTAATACCCTTCAGAAAGCTAAAAATTTGGCCAATAGTAAGTTTTTTGACGTAAAAATACTATTTTTAGCCTTTTTTAACCACAACTATGCCTTCAACCAGGTCAGGAGCCAGCTACAACCCCTCAAGCAGCTCCCAAAAAGGTAATAGATGTGATTATGGCAGAGGCCAACCAGGTACAGAAGGAAAAGGGTCAGTTGATGACTTCCAAACAACTAAAATGGGTCATTCTGAAGCTGATAATACCACTTTACCTTCAAAAAGAGCTGACACCGCCACAACAAGCCTCTGTGGACATATACAAAGCCACCCACAGTGCATACAACAATGCACTTCAATTCAAAGAGTACCAGATCCTTGCAGACCTGTGGAAGAATTGCATGAATTCTTACCTGACAGTAAGAAAATTCTTGGGCCATCCCAACACTTGCAAATTGCTCAATGGATGGCATCCATTGATGGAGAAGAAAAACATGATGCTTTTGACACTAGAATGGAGGAAAAACAACCCTCCACCACCAAAACCAGTGCCAAAACCAGCCCCAGTGGCCAGCAGCAGCAATTCCAACGTGAAAAAGCAGCCACAAGCTCCAAACAAGGGCAAAGGGAAGGCACCAGCCCCAAAACCTTACAGCCAGGGCTACAGAATCCCAAAGATTCAGCAGGATGCCATGGAAAATGTATTTCAGATGGCCAGAACCATGATGGAATTACAGAAGAAGGAGGAAGCCAGATTAAGGTTCCAGAAATGATTTCTGACATATTTGATTCCATCCCAGAGTTGTATAATGCTATAAATGACGTGAAAAAACATCTTTCTGATAAAAATGACACCATTTGTAACAACATTAAAACAAACAACCTGAGTCTGTGCCAAATTAATGAAACACTTATGTGTTTTGAAAAAGTTTTAAGAACAATTAAAAATTCTAATAATGACAATTCTTCTAACATTAAAATAAATGAACAATATGCCATTATTAAAGAATTAACAGATAAATATTCTAAATTCAATATTGATGACATGATTGAAACAAGAATTAAACAAGCCATAAATATTATCAAAACAGATAACAAGAAAGTCCTTGATGACGTTTCAAATTCATTTACTGAAGTAAAGACATATACCATTGCCTTGAAAAAGTGTTTTGATGCTTCACAAGAAGAAGTATCAAAATTATCAATGAAATTGAACCAAGTCACTTCTGATAATACAAGACAGACAGAGTTATGGCAAGAACTGACACATAAGGAAGACATGTATAAAATTGAAATAATAAATTTAATACAAAGCTTTCAACATGAATACAGAAATTCCCAAAGGTGTAGCAACAGTAAAATGAATGACATTGAACAAATACTGAACACCTTACCAAGAATGTCTACACCTCTAAATCAAAATGAGGGCACAAGAATTTCAAATCCACAAGTATTGGATCCTGATAATTCACAATTAAAAAATGAATTATCCACTTCTTTTCATAACTTGGAACCATCAATGGGCCAAGCACTCTTGAAAGAAGTTCCAAAACTTAAAGAATGGCCTCACTTCAGTGGTGAAGGAGAGTATGACCATATGGAATTCATTAGAGGTATCGACATGATCAAAGAAGATTTTGAATTACCAGACAGATTGGTAACAGCCAGGTTTAACACCTTGTTTACCAGATCAGCTCACAGATGGTACATCAAAATAAGACAAGCACATGGACACCAGAGTTGGACTTGGTGGAAAACCCAAATCATCAACAAATGGGCAAATGATTCTTGGAGGTTTAAAGTTGAAACAGCCTTTGAATCTGCCAAATTTAATGCTGATAAAGACAAAGCTTTACCATGGTTTTGCCAACAAAAGGACAGATTAACAGCATTATATCCTGACATGTCAGAATTTATGATCCATAGAAAAATTCTGAGACAATGTGGAGGTGACTTAGAGCATGATGTCAAAAGCAGGACTACTGAACAATCTTCAGCAGAAGATATTATCAATATACTAGAAGAAGTAACCACCAGAACCAAAATTGGTTCTAGTAGGGTGAATCTCAAAACAAGGTTTAATACACCTTGGAAAGATTCTGTGGACAAAAACCCCAAAGAAAATTCTAGTAATATTAAATATAAATCTGCAGATACAGTCAGAAAATGCCATATTTGCCAAAGCACCACCCATTTAGCCAATACATGTCCAAAGAGGGGGAAAATCAATGAAATTGACATTGAAAAGGAACCAGATGTTGAAAAAGAAGACATAATTGAAGACAATTCAGATGATAAGTCATCCATATTTTCTGAATCTTCAAAAGATATAGAAAATATCAATGCCACTTTTGACATCATGGAATCTTATTCCCACTTACCACAATTGAGCAATGGTCAAGTTGATTTATCAAAAGTTCAAGATGCACAACTTATGAAGACAAAACCAAACAGAGGAAAAGGTTATACAGCTGGTAACTCCTGTATAACAGAAGTGGTGATTGACAACAAGCCCACCAAACTTTTGCTTGACCCAGGAGCCTTCTGCTCTTGCGTTGGAAAATCCTTTCTTAAGACTTGTGTGCCAAATTTTGAAGACCAATTGTTACCAATTGATGGTATAAAATTCAACAGTGCAAGTAACCCAATGAAAGCATTGGGAATCTTTGAGACCAATGTCATATTCCCACACATAAATGGGAATTTAAGGATCACAGTTGAATTTGATGTTATGGAAAATTGCTCTAGTACCCATTTTATATTGGGAAATGACTATTTGATGATGTATGGGATAGATTTACATAATAACAAAGACAGATACTTTACAATTGGGGACAATAAGCGCCAGAAATTTGCCTTTTTACCATTTAAAAGACAAATTACAGTAAACAAAGTATCACCAGTCAACTTATAGTTAGAAAAATTCAAGTCTGAACAGTTAAATGAGGCTGAGATAAGCCTTCATCTGACTGATAAACAAGAAAATGAACTTTCTTCCCTTTTGTATGACCACAAAGGAGCATTTGCTACAGACAAAGAACCTCTGGGAGCAATTATTGGTCATGAAGTTGACATCATTCTTAACATTGAGAGACCTTATCCACCACTCTTAAGAAGACCTGCTTATCCAGCAAGTCCAAAATCAAGAGAAGCTCTAGAAATTCATATCAAAGAACTTCTAGACCTTGGTGTAATAAGAAAAGTAGGCCACAATGAGGAAGTAGAAATAACTACACCAGTCATAGTGGCGTGGCATAATGGAAAATCCAGAATGGTTGGGGACTTTAGAGCTCTGAACACTTACACTGTTCCAGACAGATACCCAATACCAAAAATCCAAATTGCCCTTACTCAAATATCTCAAGAAGTATATATAACCACTATGGATGCCCGTAAAGGATTCCATCAAAATGTGGTAACACCAAGAGCAAGAAAATACTTGAGAATTATTGTTCATTGTGGAGTGTATGAATACTTAAGGATGCCCTTTGGTATCAAAAATGCACCTTCACACTTCCAAAGAATGATGAATGAAATCTTCCCTGAAGAACTCTCAGAGGGATGGTTAATCATTTACATTGATGACATTATTATCTGTTCAAAGACTTGGGAGGAGCACATGTACAGATTATCAAGAGTTTTGACAAAAATTCAATCAGTAAACATGAAAATCTCCTTGAAGAAATGTCATTTTGGATTTAAAGAACTTAAAGCACTAGGACATGTTGTATCTGGTTTGTCCCTTGGAATTGATAAAAACAAAGTTGCAGCAGTATTGTTAAAACCCATGCCTCAGAGTAAGAAGGAAATTCAGTCATTCTTAGGTTTTGCAGGATATTACAGGCAACACATTAAAGACTTTGCATCCATAGCAAGACCACTTTATAAGTTGTGTGACAAAGACACAGTGTTTGAGATGACTGTTGACAGAGTCAAAGCTTTTGAGTCTCTAAGAGAAGCATTGACCACTGCTCCACTCTTACTGATGCCAGACTTTAAATTGCCTTTCAAACTGTATATTGATGCATCAGGGGATGGACTAGGTGCTGCACTTCACCAAGTTCAGATCATAAATGACAAACCTGTAGAAGGACCAATATGTTTCATATCCAGGCAAATCAAACCAACTGAAGCCAGATATGGAGCAAGTCAAATGGAATGTCTATGCCTTGTCTGGGCCTTGGAGAAATTGAACTATTTCTTAGAGGGATGTGTTTTTGAAGTAATAACAGATTGTACAGCTGTGAAATCACTTTTGAACATGAAAACACCTAACAGACACATGCTCAGATGGCAAATAGCCATACAAGAATACAGAGGCAATATGACTATTGTTCATAAGGATGGGAATATTCATAAGAATGCAGATGGACTAAGCAGATGGCCATTACCAAATAACATTGATAATCCTGCTTATGTTCCAGAAGAAGCTTCACCACAAATTCCAATAGAAGGAATAAGTGTTACAGACTTAAACACCACCTTCTTTGAAGAAGTAAGAAATAGTTACACTCAAGATAAGAATTGTAGCATCTTATGCCAATTACTTAACAAAGACTGTAAAGACAACTCTCTAATACATGCCTTGGATGAAGTATGGAGAAAATCTTATAATGAAGGAAGATTTCACCTACTGGATGGTATAATTTACCACAGAACCAAGCACACATGTGTCATGACAGTTGTAGACAGGTCATTAATCAATCTTGTACTGAAAGAATGCCATGATAGTCCCTTTTCAGGACATCTTTCTGAAGACAGAACAAGAGAGAAAGTGAAGACCTGCATATGGTGGCCAATGTGGCAAAAAGATGTTGCAGAGTATTGCAAAACCTGTGACAGATGCCAAAAGGCAAATAAATCCACTGGCAAAAGACTTGGAAATATGATGAAAATCCAAGAACCAAACAGACCTTGGGAAATTGTCCATATGGATTGGGTAACTGGCCTACCACCAGGAGGTGAAAGGAGCTATAATGCTTGCCTAGTAATTGTGGACAGATTCAGTAAAACTCCAATCTTTTTACCATGTCACAAAGATGATACAGCCATGGATACAGCTCTTCTGATATGGAATAGAGTAGTGTCATGGACTGGGATATTTACAAATATCATCAGTGATAGAGATCCCAAATTCACTTCAGCACTATGGACAAATCCTCACCAATTATTTGGCACTAAACTGTCTTTCTCTACAGCCTACCACCCACAAACTGATGGCCTGGCTGAAAGAATGATCCAAACCTTAGAGGACATGGTGAGAAGATTTTGTGCATATGGCCTTGAATTCAAAGATTGTGATGGGTTTACCCATGATTGGTGTACTCTGTTACCAGCACTGGAATTAGCATATAAAACATCAATCCATGCTAGTACCAATCAGACTCCTGCTATTCTAGAAAAAGGATGGAACCCCAAGTTACCCCAAGACTCCTTGAGGAAAGACTTAATTGAAATACATCCCACAGCTGCTAGCTTCAAAGGAATGCTAGACAAAGCTAGAAAGCATGCAGTAAGATGCATGGAGGACTCTTTTGCATATGCTAAAGACAAATGGGATAAATCTCATGCAACTCCAGATTTCAAAGTGGGGGACCTAGTTCTTGTATCCACCACTAACTTCAATAACATCAAAGGATGTAAAAAGTTGAAAGACTCCTTTGCAGGACCTTTTGTGATTAAGGCCCTCCATGGAGAGAATGCTGTTGAAGTAGAGTTATCTGAAGAACTTAGCAATAAGCACCCTACATTTCCAGTGAGCTTGATAAAACCATATAAATCTAGTGATGCTGAGAAATTTCCCTTGAGGAATAAGGTTCCCCAAGTTATACCTCCTATTGAGACATCTGGTACTAAGAAAATAACCAAAGTTCTTAAAGAAAGGAAATTAAGAACCAAGAAAGTAAGGGAATACCTTGTTAGGTACAGTGACCCAACTTGTGAAGATGAATGGTTAGAAGAAAAAAATATACCAGAAGCTACCAAACTCCTGAGGAGATTCAGACACACTAGAAACACCAATATTACAAAGTAATATTCTTTTTTAGGGGGAGGGAATGTGAGCCTTAGAGGTAATTTCATATACCCAAAAGACCACAAATATAAAAAATAACATATTAATATAAATAAAATAAATTTATTTATATTATTAAAATAAAAATCAAAATATAAATATAAAATTATATTAAAAATAAAAATTAATTATAATTTAAAAATAAAAAATACATTAAATTTTGTAAATATAAAATTACATTTATACTTGAAAACATTAAGTAAAAATGAAATTTTAACAAAATTGTGAAAAAATAAATAAATTTGGAAAAAAGTTAAATAAAATTTATTATAACTTTTTATCCAATAAATAAACATATAAAATTTATTTCACCATTGGATTCCTCATAAAAAATCAGGTGGGGTCACCTCTGAGTGAAATTCTTGTAACTCAACTCTAAATAAGCTTAAATTAAGTTTTTAGTATTTTCAATACAAAAGTTGAAAATCCTCAAAACCTTAATTTAATTCACACCACATGTGGTGTTAACCATCAATTTTTATGTTAAAATTGAGGTGTTGTGTTTAGTTTAGAAGTTATGAGGAATTGAAGTATTTTCAATTGAATTCAATTGAAATGTCAAAATGTGCGCGTGTATTACATAAGTGAACTTTGATTTACATATGAGGTGTCAATTATTACTGTATTGTACTGTACAATTGAATTGAATTACATATGTAAAGTACAAGTATAATACATGATGAGGAATTAAAGGAAAAATAAATTGGAAAGATTAAATTGGGGGGGGAAAAGGAACTCCAGCTCTAAGGGGGAGCTAGACCCCCAAAATCCTTGCTGACAGGCATGGGATGTCAAAATTCACGCAAAAGTTCATCACTTTTGGCCTGGAATTGAGTTACAGGGTCTGTGGACTCAATTGATGATGAGGTTTTGATACCAACTGGGGTAGTTTTAGCTGTTGCCAAGAGGGTAAAACTACCCTTAAGATAAAACAATCATAATAAGAACAGTTTTAACTGGTTTCTACGCCTCTGACACACATTCTGACGTGTTTTTAAGGCTCTAGGCCTGGTATTGCTATAGTAATGGCTGATTTAAGGGTCTAAAATGGCTAAAAATGGCTAAAAATGGCTTAAACCAGCCCTTTTTTGGCCTAAAACAGGGTTCAATGATGCCATAATTGGCTTTTCTGTTGTCAGACTGTTTTTCACGACTGACAAGAGTAAATTTTACTTTTGGAGTAAGAGAATTTATGGCTATAAAAGAATGTCTTCTTTGCCCCACTTTTCTCTTCATGTTAGAATCTTTTCCTTTTATTAATTAGTTTAAAACTGTTAAACCAATCAATCAAAGATTCCAACCACCACTTTTAAATCATTTTAATCCTTTTTAACCACGTGAAAAAATCATTATAATCATTGTTTGTAACTCTTATAATCATTTTACCCCTGAACCACCCCAAAAGTGAATTAAAGCATCTTTCATCACTGTAAACTTTGTCACTTTGTTTCCAAATTCACTCTGGTCACTTTTGGGCGTGTTTTCTCTTTAATATTCTTTTTAAAGACTTTGTTCTTTAATTAATTGCTTGCAGTTCTTTGCTCAATTAATTCCAATTGAAATTGCTCTTGAAGAAATTTCTTTTGTAGCCTTAAAATATCTCTTGTAGAGTATTTTTTGGATAAATCTTTATTGTTGGTAAAACAATAAATTTTTATATTATTGTTTTATACTAATGAAGTTATAAACAATAAAATTGGCGTGTTTTCTCTTAAAAATAATATTTCATACTATTTTTAACTGAATTTTACCTTATACAAATTTTGAGGACAGGAAAAGTACTTGATTTTTAATCAAAGTTTCATATCCACACCTTACAGTCTTCCTGATACTCCAAAATATTTTATTTATCTTTTTTTATTTTTTTTTCTGGTGATATTGTGAGCCTTTGAGATATGACCACATATACAAAAAGGCACAAGAAAAACTTTATAATAATTATACTCTTAATAATTATCTTAAAACCAGTGAAAATGCCATAAATAGGTATAAAATTTGAATTAACTCAGAATCTAATGAGAAAAATGTAAAGTAAATTACACAATTATATTCCTCATGGTAAAATACACATATATCATTTTTATAGCATATTTGTAAAGTCAAGAATTACTGAATACTAAGTAATGATACCCTAAAAAAGACATAAAATCTGATTTAACTCGGAAGGCAATGAAACAACATGTAAAATTGATTTCACCATTGGATTACCCATGAAAGACTACACATAAAACAATTGTTTGAAAATTATCTAAAGTCAGTACTTAAAGAATTAAGCTGAATATATGCCCTTTTTTGGTCAATGCATACATTCATGGGTTTGAGGTGATTTCTCTTGAAATATACATGATAGAAATTTAAAAAAAAAAACCAAAGTCACACGTAATTACTGTAAAAATACATATATCAACTTTATTTGACAAGCTATAAACAAGGTTATAACTTGTAAGGGTTTATTGAACAAAATTACTAGAGGTGTTGACCACTTTGTTGTGAAAGCAGTCCAAGCTTACAACAGAGTGGATATTCAGATTCCACTAGTCAATAATTGAAAAATGATATATTTTTTATCATAATATCCAAGGTAAAACCCCCTGAAATCAAGCTTTCAAGTTTAAAATATTGAATTTTGACAGAAAAGATGAGATACAAAAAAAATCATCAAATAAAGAGTTTTGATGATGTAACAAAATTCTCTTGGCAGTTTAATAAGAACGTGCCAGGATATCAGAATTAACTCTCTTGATATCTGTAGGGTGTATAACTTAAAAGCTATTAATGAACAAAGTTTAAGCTTAAAATTGATCATTTATGATCACTCACCGTAATCTTATTTTAAGTTTGACAGTTATATAAGTGATGAAACTGGTGAATACTATTAGATTATGATTAATACTACTAAAATCTACAAATTTTAGGCTTCTTCCAAGCCTATGATGTCATCAAACTTAGAGTTATAGTGATAACTCTAAATAATGGTGTGATAATGAGATAAGATGGTTTGATAATGACTTAATCATCACTAAGCCTTAAGATACTGATAATTTCCAGTGGATACCATCAGTACAAATCTACCAGAAGCCTACTGGACTCTAGAAGGAAGGTATTTACTACAAATAGAGCTCTTCTTACTCTATTTTCCCCTCAGAAGCATCAAAACAATAGGTAAAATCTTTATTATTTATATATAAATCTTTTATATTATCAAATACCAGAGATAATCTTTATCATAATCGTCAAAATTGAAATGATTAATCCAATCATTCATTTGTTTTGTTATAATTCTCTTAACAATCTTATTTCCACATAAAAAACAAGAATATTTGTAATTTCTTTTATTTTTATTTGTAAATACAATTCAAATAAGTTGTATTTACATTATTTGGCGTAAACGCTTTCAAAATTACTATATTAAGTGCTAAAAGTAGGTTATTTTCTCTCTATTATTACTATTAATAATTCTTTAGTTAATATAAATGGTATTTATCTTGATATATAGCTTTAATATTAGTAATATTAGTGTTATTAATTGTTTTTTATTAATAAAGAACAATTTTTTATGCCTTTATTATTTTTTGGTAACAATAATAAAGGGCTTCTAAATATATTAATTATTTGAAATTTAATATATTTATTTATTATTCTTTGATAATATAAATTATATTATTATATTTATTTAATAATATAATTATTTTTATGACATAATTGTAATAAATCTTTATTATTATGATTATTTTTATCTTATTTATTTCATTTATAAGGACATTCAGAGTACAATAGGTGAAATATTAGTAATTTTTACTTATTGTTTCATAGTCAAACCTTACATTTGGGGGCCTGGGCGTGATATTTACTGAAAAAGACCTTTAGAAAGCTTCTAATTGGGTTTTTCTAATAATACATTATAATTATAATCATAAAGCTATATAATAGGCTTATATTCATTAATTTTAAAAGCTATTGAGGCATTTGGAAAGCAATTGTACTGTCTTACAAATGGTTTTTCACATCCTTACACTTGCAAAAACTTTCTTTGAGTGACTCTAAAGATTAAAAAAGGTATTTATAAATTAAAAATAATCTTATATTTCAAATTACTTTTATAAAAGAATCATCTTCATTTTTCTTTTATTCTTTAAAAAAATAAAAAAAATATTAAAAACCAATGAAAAAAGTTATTTTTATTCATTTTTCTTCATTTCTTTATTCATTTCATTTATTATAAGATATAAAAGCAATTTTTATGTGGAAAAATTCCATATCTTACCAAAAATAACACCTTCTATATAAAAGACTTATATTTATTTGTCTTTTTAGTTTTTTCAGACAACCCAGAAGGGGACAACCATACCACTGTTGAAAGATTGGTGGAAAAAACTTTATCAAGTTCCCCAACACCAATTCTCATTAAGAAGAAGAAAGCTAAGAAATTAGACTTTCCAGTACCCACCATTCAGGACTCTGAAGGTGAGTAACTCCTTTTTAAATTTGCCATAAAAAGAAATTATTGTCCTGAAATCTTTTTTTTCTTATTTCTTAAATTATGACTACCAGAAGAGGTTCCCAATACTCCATCCAATCAGATGGAGCTGGACTCAGAGGTAGAATTGATCCTCAAAAGGGAAAAGGGCAAAATCCCCAGTGGAACAGAATCCACACAAGGAAGTGCCTTATCCCAAAGGCAAGTTCCAGAAATTCCCATAATATCTGAACCAGAGTTACAACTAAGTATTAGTGACTCAAACAGATATAAGTCAAGTTTATTGGGCTCAAATAGACATTTAAATGATCCAGTACAAGCAGTACTACATGGCTTACAAAGACAAGGATTGGGAAATGTTGCCACAAATCCACTAAGGAGTGATGAACTCCTGGCACATCCTCAAAAAATTCCTCAAAGAGGAGGAAATAGTAAGATCCTCCAATGGATGGAATCCAATATCATCCAAACCTCAAATCAAAAATATCAAGGAATACCATGCCAAAAGGAGGGAGGTAGCCAAGGAAGAAGCCCCAGTAGCTTCTACCAGCAAGCACCAAGCCAACCCACTTCTCCAAAAAGGGAAGAAGAACAAGAAAAAGAACTGGAGAAAACAATATTCCCCAAGCTACAGGATTTCAAAAATCCAAAAAGATACCATGGACAATTTTTTCAACATGGCCAGAAACTTGATGAAATTCAAGGAAAAGGAGGAACAAAGAATGAGACAACCTCTTTTCCCAAAGAAATAACTTTGTCTCCAGATGTTCTAAATACTTTAACAGAAATTAAAAATAGTATTTTACCGCTTAAAGAAATTAAACACAGTTTATTATCTTTACAAGAAATATATAATAATTTATCATCTTTAACAAAAATTGCTGTACAAAATAAAAAAGAAATTGATAACATTAAATTTATTGCTGAAAATATTGAACAAAAGTTTTAATTGACAATACTCAAAAATTACTACAAGGATAACAGGAATTGTATAAATATATAAAAGATATCAAAGATAAAGCTTTGACAATCAAGTATGACATGAGTATTGATAATATTACAGAAAAGTTAAAAAAATTAAGTATCTCTGTAGAAAAATTTGAGGAAAAGACTTCATCACACCAAAAATTACTTCTAGACCATGTGGAAAAAAGTGATGAAGCAAGAATGAATTGGAAAGATGACATTAAAAGTGAAATAAGGCTTATTACTGAAAAAATTGCTATAATAAATGAGGCTAACTTAAATATGCCAAAGTTATCAACCCCATTTTCTCACATAAGAAGTCCTGTTAAGCCAAAAGAGGAAATAAGAAATCCATTAATAACAGACTTGGGTCATCAAGACAATAACCAAGTCTTAATTAAGGAAGCACCTCAATTAAAAGAATGGCCAACATACACAGGAGAAGGTGGATATGATCATATGTCATTTATTAAAGCAATTGACATGTTACAAGAATATTATGCCATACCAGATTAATTGATAACTGCCAGATTACACTCACTATTTGAGAAATCTGAAAAAGGAGGGAATTATGGCATAAGGCAAACAAATGGCAAAAATACCTGGTCTTGGTGGAAACAAGAAATAGTAACCAAATGGGCTAATGATTCCTGGAGGTAAAAAATAGAGAATGCATTTGAAAATTCCTTCTTTGACCCAGACAAGGATAAACCTTTGACTTGGTTATTAAAACAAGTTGAAATATCAAATGCACTGTACCCAGAAATGTCACAAAAGATGGTACACATGAAAATACTTAAGAAATTTGGAAGAGAATTAGAGCATGCCCTGAGAAGCAGGTGTATAGAACCATGCTCCACAGAAGATTATATCAATGCACTAGAAGACATGGTGACAATGACAAAAATTGGAAGAACTTGGAAAAAATTGGACATTAAAAGTTCAAATAAACAATTTATCAAGAAAGATAAACCAAGAGAACCTTTCAAGCCCAATACATCCAACAGTAGTTATTAAAGAAAGTTCCACAAATGTGGAGGTATTGGACACTTAGCCAATAATTGCCTTAAAAAAGCAAAAATCAATTAAATTCTGGAAACAGAGGACCACAATGATAAAGAAGAAGAATCTGACTCTGAAAAGGACACTGAAGAATTAGAAACTTCTGAAAGTGATGAAATTAATATAATTCATTCATGAATTAATAATACTTATTTAATATATGAATTAATGGATGTCAATTCAAACTTACCACAAGCTATAACATCTGACACAAGCCTGAAAAACATACAAGATGCCAAATTGTATAGAACCAAACCAGAAAAATGGATGGGATATACAGCTGGAAAATCAAGTATAAGTATTTGCATGGTGGAAAACCAAGAGACAAAGTCAAACTTAGATACAGGAGCATATTGTACCTGTGTTGGTAAGAGTTATTTAAAAACAATTGTACCAGAGTGGGAAGAAAAACTTCTATCAATACAAGGAGTCAAATTTAGTAGTGCAAGTGAAAGCATGAAGCCCCTTAGAATAATTGACTTAACACTAATTTTTTCTCATCCTTAACAATTTATCAGATTGAAAGTAGCATTTGTTGTAATGGACAATTGCACTAGTAACCATTTTATACTTGGAAATGACTACTTGTCAATTTATGGCATAGATATCTCTAACCAAAAAGATAGATATTTTACCATAGGAGACAATAAAAGACAAAAATTTGGCTTCTTCAATAACAAAAACCAGATTACAGATATTGGGAATGAAGAAAAAAGCCCAGAAAAATATTTTTTATAGCTGAACAACTTAAAGAGGCAGAATTCAATTGTAAGATGTGACTATGAAACTGATGATAATATTACTATTAATCAACAGTACTATGTCTGTTCTTATGAAATATAATAATAAAAATTATTATAACCACAATTAAATAATTATGAAATTATTTCTTTCACGTGTTATACACTACTAGTGATTATAACAGTGAGCAGTAATTGTCTACAAGAATCAATTACAAGAAGAATTTAATAATAAAAACTTCTTTTATTAAAATAATAAAATTATTTTAATATATAATTATCTTTTACAAGAATAATTATAAAGATAATTCTTGAAGAAAACTATTACTAGAGAAAAACTTTAAGAATTAAAGATAAAAGACTCACTAATACTCCAAAGAACTTATTGATAATAAAAGTAGAGAAATTTGACGTGGAATTGTGGATTTAAGGGATCAAAATGATTTATAACAGTATTACAACAATATATAGTTGGATTCTATGATTTCACGTCTTTCTGATTGATTCTGAAAGAATTGAAACACTTAAGAATAGTTGAACTAATACTTACTTGTTGGTAATAAAGATTTAATAAATTGATAAGATGATGATGCGGAAAAAACAGCAAGAAGAGGCTTCTTTTAAGTCAAAAACAGCTCACAGAGGCGTGTCATGGAGCAAACTGAAAAACCAGTGAGTGAGAAAACAATAAACCTTTTTGGATTATTGATTACATCATCTGTTGTCATGTAAGATTATCATAATTACTTAATTGATGCTTTTACGTGACTACCAACCCCAATATGGTTAAGAATAAAAGGAGTAACACTTGTAAATCTTCTTTTATTCTAAAATAATCATTGATTTCTCAAAGTTATCAATGTTATTGCCAATTTCATCACAGGTTGTAATTACTGTGAATTTTTGAAGATTCAGTGTTTCACGTAGAATATCCAAAAATGGACTGTAAGTAAAACTTTTAATTTTACTAGTAAAACTGTAATTCTTTTTGGTTGTACCATAGATAATACAGTTCTCCTTTAGTCCTGAAAGTTTCAGAAAGATTCATTAAGAATTGTATTTTTAATGAATTTTTGAAGGTTTTACCTCATTTCTACGTAGAATTGCAAATAGCAGTGTTTTGCTGGTTGCTATGAGGTAAATCAATGAATATGGGTCCCAAAAGGGTTTTAATTACTCTTTTGGGGTTTATCCATGGAAAGTCATTAGTAATTGACATGGTTACAGGAGTGTAAGTAGCTCATTACCTCCTTGGCACGTCAAAATAGCAGGTTATTTGCTATTTTCTGATGTTTTACAGTAGTTGTAACTTGGTAACCAAGTTCCCAAAGAGTTTTAGTTTACCAATTGGGCCAAGATGAGCCATGGATCCATTCTCTGGAGCTATCCACGCCTCTGAGGCCTCAGAAGTTGGGTACCCTGGCTCTCTTTGATGTCTTTTGTCCCCCTTGCCTATTTTTTACGTCAAAATAGTAATTTAAGCTTAAAGTGAGATATCCACTATGGGTGTACCAAAAGTCCATGTAAGAATACCATGATATTAAGTGCTCAAAACATGCATAACACTATTCTTAGTGTATATGTAACATGGGATTTCTCACTTTCCCATTATTTTGGCTAAAAATCAAGAAAAACAAAAATTTTCACGGATCTTTTATGTGGTATTAATGATGTGGTATTGAAGTATTTTCCATTTTACCACCTCAAATACTTAAATTGAGCTTATTCACTCTATGGAGCTACCCTAGGTGAATTTTTGTGTAGAATCCAAATCTGGTCTTAAATCCATGGATTTACTTACTCAATAAAAAGTTATTCATCTTTTCTGAAATTGAAAATGATGAATTTTGGATATATGCATGACTTATGAGTTTTGCATAATTCAAAATTTCTTTTTAAGATAATTGTGGCCTATTTGGGTATGTAAAATATACCTCAAGGCTCACATTCCCTCCCACCAAAAAATAAAATTGTACTACAATTTTATTAGTGATAAAAAGAATAAGGCCCCAAAAGGGGGTTAATGTCCACTGTCCAACCTCTTCACATTACTCAGATCAAGTAATTTAAAGTACATTTATAGACATATTCAGGCTTGTGGCCTTCTTTCATGTCTAAATCTTCTTAAGAGTTTATCTGAGTCAGGTATTTCTGATTCTGCCATTCATTCATCTTCATGTACTGGATTTCTATATCTGACAAGATATTCTCTTTGATTTTTACCCCTAAGTCTCCTTTCTTTAATGACTTTCTTTATCTTTCTGTCTTCATTCTGTTCCACAGGGGGCACAGTTAAAGGAGTTGGGTTCCTTAAAGGAAACAATTCTTTGTCAGCTGGTTGATAAGGTTTTATCAGGCTGACTGGAAAGGTGGGGTGTTTATTTTCTAATTCACCACTTAATCCCACTTGAACTGCATTGGTTCCATGTAAGGCAACAATAACAAAAGGTCCTACATAAGAATCTTTAAGTTTCTTTGGGCCTTTGATATTATTAAAATTCAAGGTTGAAACTAGAACTAAGTCCCCTACTTTGAAGTCTGGTACTTTATGACTCTTGTCCCACTTCTGTTTTGCATAATCAAAAGCATCATCCATACTTTGTTTTGCATGGTGTTTTACTTTATCAAGCATTAATTTGAAGCTGGAAGCTGTAGGATGAATGTCAATCAAGTCTTTCCTCAGTGTGTCTGCTGGGAGTCTTGGATTCCATCCTTTTTCTAACATAGCAGGAGTTTGTCCTGTGGAAGAATGGACTGATGTCTTGTATGCCAATTCTAATGCAGGTATCAGAGTGCACCAGTCATGGGTAAAGCCATCTGAGTCTTTAAATTCTAATCCATAAGCACAAAATCTCCTGATCATGTCTTCTAAAGTTTGAATCATCCTCTCTGCTAGCCCATCTGTTTGAGGGTGATATGCTGTAGAGAATGATAACTTAGTCCCAAACAATCTATGAAGATTGGTCCAAAGTGCAGATGTGAACTTGGGGTCTCTGTCACTTATGATATTCTTAAATAACCCTGTATGAGAAATAACTCTACTCCATAAAAGAAGAGCTGTATCCATAGCAGTGTCATCTTTATGACATGGTAAGAATATGGGAGTTTTGCTATATCTGTCTACAATGACTAAACAAGCATTATAACTTTTGTCACCACTTGGAGGAAGTGCTGTGACCCAATCCATGTGAACAACTTCCCAAGGGGATTTTGGTTCTTGAATATGGATCATTAATCCAAATTTCTTGCCTGTACTCCTGTTTGCTTTTTGGCATCTATCACAGGTATGGCAATATTCAATGGTTTCTTTTCTCCAAGATGGCCACCATGCACAGTTCTTCACCTTTTCAAGTGTTCTGTCTTCTGATAGGTGTCCAGAGTAAATGCTATCATGGCATTCATGAAGAATGGTATTGATGAGCAATCTACTACACAATGTCATCACACAAGAATGTTTTGTTCTATGGTAAATAATCCCATCAAACAAGTGAAATCTTCCTTCAGAATAGGAATTTTTCCAAACTTCATCTAGTGTATTAACCAAAGATGTGTCTTTGCAGTCTTTATCCAATAAAGAAGTCAAGATATGGCAATTCTTGTCTTGTTTATAAGACTCTCTGACCTCTTCAAAGAATTCAGTCCCAATATCAGTTATGTTAATCCCTTCAATTGGAATCTGTGGTTCAGCTTCCAAAGGTACATAAGCTGGGTTATCAGGAGTGTTGGCTAAAGCCCATCTACTAAGTCCATCAGCATTTTTGTGAATGTTTCCTGCTTTATGAACTATAGTCATGTTTCCTCTATATTCTTGAATGGCTATTTGCCATCTCAACATATGTCTGTTGGGAGTTTTCATGTTAAGAAGTGATTTCACGGCATTACAGTCAGTTATCACTTCAAAAACACTGCCATCAAGGTAATAGTGTAATTTCTCAAGTGCCCATACCAAACATAAGCACTCCATTTGGCTTGCACCATATCTGGCTTCTGTTGGTTTGATTTGTCTTGAGATATAACAAACTGGTCCTTCTGTAGGTTTGTCATCAATAATTTGGACTTGGTGTAGGGCTGCCCCTAATCCATCCCCACATGCATCAATGTACAATTTAAAAGGAATATTCCAGTCAGGCATGAGGAGTAAAGGTGCTTCTGTAAGGGCTTTCTTTATCTTCTCATAAGCTTTAATTCTTTCCTGTGTCATTTCAAATACAGTCTGTTGATCACAGATTCTATAAAGTGACTTGGCTAGAATTGCAAAATCTTTCAAGTGTTGCCTATAGTAACTAGCAAATCCAAGAAAAGACATCATTTCTTTTTTATTCTGGGGTATTGGCTTAAGTAACACTGCTGCTACTTTATTCTTGTCAATACCCAAGCTCAAACCAGAAACAACATGTCCTAATGCTTTGAGTTCTTCAAAACCAAAATTGCATTTCTTAAGTGAAATTTTCATGTTCACTTCTGCAACTTTATGAAGTACTCTTGCAAGTCTTTCAAGGTGCAAAGACCATGAGTCAGAACATATAATAATATCATCAATATAAATGATAAGCCATCCTTCAGACAATTCTGTGGGGAAGATGGTATTCATCATTCTTTGATAATGAGATGGAGCATTTTTAATGCCAAATGGCATTCTAAGATACTCATAAATACCACAGTGAGTGATAATTCTAAGTAATTTCCTAGCTTTAGGCGTCAAAACATTTTGATGGAAGCCTTTTAATGCATCCATTGATGTTATATACTTGGCTTTAGACAATTGAGTCAAGGTTTCTTGGATCCTAGGGATTGGATACCTATCTGGAACTGTGTAGGTATTCAAAGCTCTAAAATCTCCAACCATTCTTGACTTATCATTATGCCATGCAATAATAACAGGTGTTGTCACTTCAACTTCCTCATTATGGCCTACTTTCCTTAGCACACCAAGTTGGATCAACTCTTGGATATGTTTTTCCAAGGCCTCTCTAGCTCTGGGACTGGCTGGATAAGCTGGTCTTCTAAGTACTGGAGGATATGGTCTATCAATATTAAGAGTAATATCAATTTCATGTCCCCTTATAGCGCCTAATGTTTCATTATCAGATGCAAATGCATTATTGTATGTATATAATACATCAATAAGTTCATTCCTCATCTTTGGTGACAATGATGGATTAATTTGTGCTTCAACAAGTTGTTTAGACACAAATTCATCTTTGTAAGTATCTTTGACAGAAGATACTACAGATATCTGTTTTGGCATATTGGAGAAAGCAAATTTTTGCCTTTTGTTATCTCCAATTGTGAAATATCTGTCTTTATGGTTATTTATATCAATACCATAAATATTCAAGTAATCATTTCCAAGAATGATATGCTGAGATGTACAATTATCCATTACTACAATCTCAGTTTTCATTCTTACACTTCCTGCTGGATGTGGGAATACAATATTAGTATCCAATATGCCCAAGGGGTACATATTGTTACTGGCACTACTGAACTGTACACCTTCTATTGGTAATAGATGGTTTTTCCATTCAGGAAGTATAATTTGAAGATAATCTTTGCCAATACAAGTGCAAAATGCCCCTGTATCCAGATTCACTTTGGCTTCAATATCACTCATTAGAACTGATGTGATACAGGATGCTCCAGCAGTATAACCCTTTCCTCTAGCAGGTTTTGTTTTACACATTCTGGCATCTTGGATATTGATCAGGTTGTAGCAATCCTCACTGTACTGTGGCAAGTGGGTATGGACTTCTGTGACCTCAAAGAAAGCTGAAATGTTTTCAATGGGATAGTCCTCTACTGGTGTATCTTCAGAGACTGCAGAATCTTGATCAGACTCTTCTTTCTCTTCAGTACACTGAATGTCTTCAATGATTTGAACTTCATTGATCTTTGTCTTCTTAGGGCAAGTGTTGGCTAAATGTGAAGTACTTCCACATTTATGACACTTCAAGACAGGTCTTTCTGGTCTTCTTTCCTCTCTAGGAATCTTTGAGACTATTTTGGACTCTATTGGGTTTCTAACCCAAGTTTTACCAATTCTTGTTCTGGTAATGATATCTTCCATAGCATTAATGTAGTCCTCTGTTGAACAGGGTTCCACACATCTGCTTTTGATAGCATGTTCCAGTTCTCCTCCACACTTTCTTAATATTTTCATATTAATCATAGTGTCAGACATATCTGGGTGTAAAGCAGATAATCTGTCTTTTTGTTTGAAGAACCAAGTAAGTGGTTTGTCTTTTTCTGAGTTAAAAATGGCACTTTCAAAAGCATTCTCCATTTTAAACCTCCAAGAATTATTGGCCCATTTGGTAATCACTTCAGATTTCCACCAAGACCAGTCATGTCTTCCATGATCTATTCTCATCTTGTAATACCATTTCTTTGCAGTCTTGGTAAACAAACAATGTAATTTTCCTACTATGATTTCATCAGGTATATTAAAGTCTTCTTGCAACATATCAATAGTCCTGATGAATTCAATATGGTTGTATTCTCCTTCACCAGAGAATGTTGGCCATTCCTCCAATTTGGGAATATCCTTTGCAGAAATAACATTCTCTCCTAAGAATGGAGTCAAACTTTCTTTGACAGAAAGTTTTTCTTCAGTCAAAGGTGTAGAATGTCTTGGCATATGTGGTTCATGATTCTTATGAATTTGCTCCACACTTGCAATTATTTCATTCTTCAATTTCTGCCTTTCACTGTCACTTTTTGCTAAATGTATAGCAAATTGATTGGTGTTCTTAACTATTTGTAAGACGTGGTCTTCAAGAGTTTTAAGTCTATCATTTACTTTAAAGATGGAAAGATCCTCTGTGTCATTATTTTGACATTGGTTCTCAATTCTTTCACAAGCATTGCTAATTGACTCAAGGGTGACAGTTGTCAATTTATGCCAATCAGAATGTTGCTTGTCATTTTTCTTTAAATCATTGATGTCTAATGTAATTTGCTTTAACTTTGACTCAAGTTTGCCAATTTCTACACTAATACTTCTATGTACATCATTTATTTGCGTGGAAAAGTCCTGTTCATCCTTTCCTGCTCTTTGGCTGTGAATTCCATAAGAGTTCTGGCCATATTGAAGACACTGTCCACGGCTGAAGGCTCCAATCTGGGGATCCTGTACCCTTGTGGGTAAGGTCTGTGCCAATTGGCTTTGCCTTTGCCCTTGCCTTGATGGTTCTTGGGACCTCTCTGTTTCTTTTGAGGTCCTTTGGGCTTGTCCTTGGATGCTTCTGGAGCTGGTTTGGAGCTGGTATATGCCACTGGTGCCTCTGTCTCCAAAGTTGGAGTCATTTCCAATTCTTTCTTCTGGTCTATGGATAAAAGACTCTGGTTCTTCAACCAATTCTTTATCTTTTTGACCTTGTCTTTGCAAGACAGGGGGCTCCAACCTCCTAAGAGTTCTATGGTCTTCTCCTGACCCAGAAAGCTCTTGATGTGTAAGTAGGAGTTCATGGCCCCCTGCCAAAGGCTTGGGCAGATTTCCCACTCCTCTTCTTTGGCTGCTCTGAACCAATTTTTGTACTGGCTCTGATATATTTCTATTTCTGCCACTTGAAAATGGTTCAGCCCTGGAAATATTATCATAAATTAGTTCAGGCTCAGAATTCACGTCAAAATCTGTTGGTACAGACCTTGGGGAATGGGGGGCAACTCTGGCATCCTCCAGATGTGCCTTTCTTGTGGAAGATTTGGCACTTCTGGATTTGGTCTTGCCTCTTCCTTGTCCACATCCATCTGGTTGGACTGAATAGTTGCTTCCATTTCTGGTATGCACCATTTTCACGTCAATTTAAAGATAAAAGGTGAAAATATAAGATAAAATACACACCTTTTGGTGGTAATTTAGCTTTTTCTGAGTTGAATAAGGTGCCTCTTTTAGCAATCTGCACCTCAATACTGTCTTCAGATTCTGCTTCTGAAGATTCTGGACTAGTGATATATCTTTTACTGAGTCTGTTGCCAGCTGCACAGTATTTGATTAAAGACACTAAAAGAAATTATAAAAGAGAAAAAATTATTTTTTATACTTTTTAAAATATTTTTTTTAAAGATTTTTTATAAGTTTTATATTTTTTTTAATATTAAAAAAAATTATTCTTTTTAAAGAAAAAAAAATTAAAATTTAAGATTTTGAATGAAAATTAATTCAGAGTAACTCAAAGAATAATTTTATAAGTTTTTGGATGTGAAAAAGCCACGTGTAAAAACAATATAAAATTAAACTAAATTCCTCAATGAAAAAGATTTTAAAACAATTTCAAAAATAAAAATATTTTAACTCCAAATTGAAAGAAAAAAATTAATTAAATTAATATATTTTAGAGCTTAAAAATATATTAATTAAGGGTACAAGGTTCAAAAAACACGGCCAGGCCCCCAAATGTAAGATGTGACTATGAAACTGATGATAATATTACTATTAATCAACAGTACTATGTCTGTTCTTATGAAATATAATAATAAAAATTATTATAACCACAATTAAATAATTATGAAATTATTTCTTTCACGTGTTATACACTACTAGTGATTATAACAGTGAGCAGTAATTGTCTACAAGAATCAATTACAAGAAGAATTTAATAATAAAAACTTCTTTTATTAAAATAATAAAATTATTTTAATATATAATTATCTTTTACAAGAATAATTATAAAGATAATTCTTGAAGAAAACTATTACTAGAGAAAAACTTTAAGAATTAAAGATAAAAGACTCACTAATACTCCAAAGAACTTATTGATAATAAAAGTAGAGAAATTTGACGTGGAATTGTGGATTTAAGGGATCAAAATGATTTATAACAGTATTACAACAATATATAGTTGGATTCTATGATTTCACGTCTTTCTGATTGATTCTGAAAGAATTAAAACACTTAAGAATAGTTGAACTAATACTTACTTGTTGGTAATAAAGATTTAATAAATTGATAAGATGATGATGCGGAAAAAACAGCAAGAAGAGGCTTCTTTTAAGTCAACAACAGCTCACAGAGGCGTGTCATGGAGCAAACTGAAAAACCAGTGAGTGAGAAAACAATAAACCTTTTTGGATTATTGATTACATCATCTGTTGTCATGTAAGATTATCATAATTACTTAATTGATGCTTTTACGTGACTACCAACCCCAATATGGTTAAGAATAAAAGGAGTAACACTTGTAAATCTTCTTTTATTCTAAAATAATCATTGATTTCTCAAAGTTATCAATGTTATTGCCAATTTCATCACAGGTTGTAATTACTGTGAATTTTTGAAGATTCAGTGTTTCACGTAGAATATCCAAAAATGGACTGTAAGTAAAACTTTTAATTTTACTAGTAAAACTGTAATTCTTTTTGGTTGTACCATAGATAATACAGTTCTCCTTTAGTCCTGAAAGTTTCAGAAAGATTCATTAAGAATTGTATTTTTAATGAATTTTTGAAGGTTTTACCTCATTTCTACGTAGAATTGCAAATAGCAGTGTTTTGCTGGTTGCTATGAGGTAAATCAATGAATATGGGTCCCAAAAGGGTTTTAATTACTCTTTTGGGGTTTATCCATGGAAAGTCATTAGTAATTGACATGGTTACAGGAGTGTAAGTAGCTCATTACCTCCTTGGCACGTCAAAATAGCAGGTTATTTGCTATTTTCTGATGTTTTACAGTAGTTGTAACTTGTTAACCAAGTTCCCAAAGAGTTTTAGTTTACCAATTGGGCCAAGATGAGCCATGGATCCATGCTCTGGAGCTATCCACGCCTCTGAGGCCTCAGAAGTTGGGTACCCTGGCTCTCTTTGATGTCTTTTGTCCCCCTTGCCTATTTTTTACGTCAAAATAGTAATTTAAGCTTAAAGTGAGATATCCACTATGGGTGTACCAAAAGTCCATGTAAGAATACCATGATATTAAGTGCTCAAAACATGCATAACACTATTCTTAGTGTATATGTAACATGGGATTTCTCACTTTCCCATTATTTTGGCTAAAAATCAAGAAAAACAAAAATTTTCACGGATCTTTTATGTGGTATTAATGATGTGGTATTGAAGTATTTTCCATTTTACCACCTCAAATACTTAAATTGAGCTTATTCACTCTATGGAGCTACCCTAGGTGAATTTTTGTGTAGAATCCAAATCTGGTCTTAAATCCATGGATTTACTTACTCAATAAAAAGTTATTCATCTTTTCTGAAATTGAAAATGATGAATTTTGGATATATGCATGACTTATGAGTTTTGCATAATTCAAAATTTCTTTTTAAGATAATTGTGGCCTATTTGGGTATGTAAAATATACCTCAAGGCTCACATCAATCATGAATTAACAGAAAAAATGAAAGAAAAATTGATTGACCTCTTATTTAAATATAAGAATTCCTTTGTAACTGACAAAAAGCCACTAGGTGCCATCATTGGACATGAGGTAGACATAATTCTTAATGTGGAAAAACCTTATCCACCTTTATTAAGAAGACCAGCTTACCCAGCTAGCCCAAGAGCTAGAGAAGCTTTAGAGGTACACATTAAAGAATTAATGGACCTTGGGGTATTAAGGAAAGTAGGACATAATAAACAGGTAGAGGTCACTACACCTGTCATTATAGCTTGGCATAATGAAAAAATCAAGGATGGTAGGGGACTTTAGAGATATAAACACCTATACTATCCCTGATATATATCCAATACCCAGAATCCATGAGACATTAACACAATTATCATAGGCTAAGCTCATCACAGCCATGGATACTCTAAAAGGTTTTCATCAAAATGTTGTAGCAGACAATTCCAAAAGACTACTTAGGATAATAGTCCACTGTGGAACTTTTGAATATCTGATAATGCCATTCGGTATAAAAAAATCACCTTCCCATTATCAAAGAATGATGAATACCATATTTCCTGAAGAATTGTCAGAAGGATGGTTTATTATCTATATTGATGATATCATAGTTTTCTCAGAAACTTGGGATATTCACTTAACAAGACTAGAAATAGTCTTGCAAAAGATAGTACAAGTAAGCATTAAAATCTCCTTGAAAAAGTTTTATTTTGCATACAGTGAACTGAAAGCACTAGGACATGTTGTATCTGAACTAAGTTTGGGAATAGATAAGAGCAAATAAGTAGCAGTACTACTGAAGCCAATGCCCCAAACCAAAGAATAAATGCAACCATTTCTAGGGTTTTCTGGTTATTATGGACAGCATATAAAAGACTTTGCAAGAATTTCCAAATCCTTGTATAAGCTCTGTGACCAACAGACACTCTATGAAATAACTGAAGAAAGAGTCAAGGCATATGAAGAACTAAAAAATTTCTTAACAAATGCCCCATTTCTTCTAATTCCATATTGGAAACTACCCTTCAAGCTATACATTGATGCTTGTGGAGAAGGGCTAGGTGCTGCACTACACCAGACACAAATCATCAATGACAAAGCTGTTTAAGGACCAATTTGCTTCATTTTGAGACAAATAAAGCCAACATAATCAAGGTATGGAGCAAGACAAATGAAATGCCTCTTCTTAGTTTGGGCTTTAGAATAACTAAACTATTATTTGGATGGGACAGTGTTTTATGTAATTACAGATTGCAATGCTGTAAAATCTTTATAAAACATGAAAACTCCAAATAGACATATTCTAAGATGGCAAATTTCCATCCAATACTATGGAGGAAATATGACTATAGTTCATAAATGTGGTAATATTCATAAAAATGTATATGGTCTTAGCAGATGGGCTCTGGCAAATACACCTGAAAATCCAGAATGGGTACCACATGAAGAGCATCATATAGAAGGTATATGTGTCACAGATATTGGCACAGAATTCTTTAACCAATTTAAAGAAAGCTATGAAATGGACAAAAATTGCCATATCTTATTCCAACTTCTAATGAAATACTTTAAAGACCCATCACTTTCATCAAAACTAGATGAAATATGGAAAAAAGCATATGATGAAGGAAGATTCCACCTCCTTGATGGAATCCTCTATCATAGAACTAAACATACATGTGCTATGGCTTCAACAGATAGAACTCTGATAAACACTATACTACATTAATTTCATGATAGTGTTTCAGCTGGACATCTCTCAGAAGACAGAACACTAGAGAGGGTAAAAACCTGCTCTTGGTGGCCAAATTGGAAGAAAGATGTTGCAGAATACCGCCAAACCTGTGACAGATTCCAGAAAGCAAACAGAGCCACAGGAAAGAAATTTGCAATGATGATCCAAATCTTAGAACCAAAATCCCCTTGGGAAATAGTTCACATTGATTGGGTAACAGCCTTACCTCCAGGAGGAGACAGAAGTTATAATGCATGCCTAGTATTAGTTTACAGATACAGCAAAACTCCAATGTTCTTACCATGTCACAAGGATGATACAGCTATGGACACAGCCATAATTATATTTAATAAGGTTATTAGCCATACAGGCTTATTCTAAAATATTATAAGTGATAGAGACCCAAAATTTACGTCAGCATTATGGACAAACCTCCATAACCTGTTTGGAACAAAATTATCATTCTCAACAGCTCAAAACCCCCAAACTGATGATCTAGCAGAAAGAATGATACAGACCTTAGAAGACATGATCAGGAGATTCTGTGCTTATGGACTAGAATTCAAAGATTCTGATGGTTTTACCCATGATTGGTGTACATTGATACCAGATCTTGAACTGGCATACAAAACATCAATCCATTCTTCAACTGGAAAAACACCATCAATGCTAGAAAAAGGGCGGAATCCAAGACTTCCTTATGACACCCTCAATAAGGACTTAGTGGATATACACCCAAAAGCAAGTAGCTTCAAATTAATGCTTGACAAAGCAAGAGACCATGCAAACAGGCATATGCAAAAGAAAGATGGGATAAAAGCCATAAACCACCTGACTTTAAAATAGGAGACTTGTTCTTATTTTCAACTCTAAATTTCAATAATATAAAAGGCCCAAATAAATTGAAAGATTCCTTTTCAGGACCATTTATGATAAAATCACTACATGGACCTAATGCTGTGCAACTAGAGCTCACAGGTGAATTAATGGACAAACACCCAGCTTTCCTTGTAATTCTGATAAAACCTTACATATAAAGTGACAAGGAATTATTTCCATTAAGAAATAAACCCCCATTTGAAATACCCCCTTTAGAGGAGGGAGAAGAAAAGAAAATTTTAAAATTCCTTAAGAAAAAAAGGAAAAGAAACAAAAAAGAAAGGGAATACCTTGTAGGGTATAGAAACCCAACTCAAGAAGATAAATGGCTACTTGAGAAAGATATAAAAATTCTGATAAACTATTAAGAAGGTTCAGCCATGAAATAAAACCTAAAGAATAGAAAATTAAGCATTATTAAGCTTCAATACTAACAAAGTTTATTGAAGAGGTAGGACAGTGGATGATACCCTAATTAACTATATCAGATTGTGTTACTTTTTTTTTTTGTGGTAGGGAATGGGAGCCTTTGAGCTATTACCACATATCCAAAAAGGTCACAAGAAAAACTTTATAATAATTATACTCTTAATAAGTATCTTAAAACCAGTGAAAATGCCATAAATAGGTATAAGCTTTGAATTAACTCAGAATCTAATGAGTAAGCATGTGGAATAAATTACACCATTATATTCCCCATGGTAAAATACACATATATCATTTTTATGGAATATCTGTAAAGTCAATAATTACTGAATACTAAGTAATAATACCCTAAAAAAGACATAAAATCTTATTTAACTCAGAAACCAGTGTAACAACATGTGAAATTAATTGCACCATTGGATTACCCATGAATAACTACACATAGAACAATTTTATGAAAACTCTCTAAAGTCAATACTTAAAGAATTAATCTGAATATATGCACTTTTTTGGTCAATGCATACATTCATGGTTTTTAGCTAATATCTCTTGAAATATACATGGTAGAGAGTTAAACCAAAAATAAATTCACCACAAACTTACTGTAAGAGAAAATATATGAACTTCATTTAACAAGCTATAAACAGCTTTATAACTTGTAAGGGCTTATTGAACAAAATTACTACAGCTGTTGACCACTTTGCTGTGAAAGTGCTCCAAACTTAAAAAATAGATATTCAGATTCTACTAGTTGATACATGAAAAAATATGGATTTTTTATCATAATATTCAAGGTAAAGCCCCTTTAAATCAAGGTTTGAAGTTTAAAATATTTAATTTCAACAGATAAGACACAATACAAGAAAAATCATCAAAAATAGAGTTTTGATGATGTAGTAAAATTATCTTGGAATTTCAATGAGGACAATCCAGATCATTAGAATTCACTCTCTTAATAGCTGTAGGGTGTATAACTTAAAAGCTATTAATGAACAAAGTTTAAGCTTAAAATTGATCATTTATGATCACTCACTGTAATCTTATTTTAAGTTTGACAGTTATATAAGTGATAGAACTAGTGAATACTATAAGATTATCATTAATACTAATAAAATCCACAAATCTTAGGCTCTTCAAAGCCTATGATTCCATCAAACTTAGATTTATAGTGATAAATCTAAATAATGGTGTGATAATGAGATAAGATGGTTTGATCATGACGTAATCATCACTAAACCTTAAAATACTGATCATTTCCTGTGGATACAATCAGTACACGTCTACTAGAAGCCTTCTGGACTCTATAAGGGAGGAATTTAGTATAAATAGAGCTCTTTTTACTCCATTTTCCCCTCAGACACATCAAAACAATAAAACAATGAAATCAAAATGCAAAATCTTTATTCTTTATATATAAATATTTTATATTATCAAGGACCCAAGATAATCTTTATTATAATCATCAATCTTGACTTTATTAATCCAATTGTTCATTTGTTTTGTTATAATTCTCTTAAAAATCAAGAATATTTGTATTTTACTTTATTTTTATTTGTAAATACAGTTGAAATAATTTGTATTTACATTATTTGGCATAAGATATTTCAAAATTATTATATTAAGTGTTAAAATTAATTCATTTTCTCTTATTATAATAATTTCTCTCTATTATTACTATTAATAATTCTTCAATTAATATAAATAGTATTTATATTAATATATAAATTTAATATTAATAATATTATTGTTATTAATTGGTTTTTATTAATTAAAAACAATTTTTATTCCTTTATTATTTGTTGGTAGCAATGATAAAGAGCTTTTAAATATATTAATTATTTAAAATCTAATATATTTATTTATTATTTTTTTATAATATAAATTATATTATTGTATTTATTTAATAATATAGTTATTTTTACGCCATAATTATAATAAATCTTTATTATTATAATTATTTTTATCTTATTTACTTCATTTATAAGGACATTCAGAGTACAATAAGTAAAATACTAGTGATTTTTACTTATTGTTTTATAGTCAAACCTTACAGATATTTTATTTGAATCATTTATTCACCTTTTTCTTTTGGATATATTTTCACATTTATTTATGTAATAGTTTTTAAATTCATTTTATGTTTTCTTTCTCTATTGAGATTACAGTTGAAGTCCCTGTAAGCCCTCCTTCTGTAAATGAATTGACAATTGTCATGTTTGTTACAGTATGTGTCCTGTAATTAGTTACACTGTGAAATTGTTGGCAATCATCAAAAATCTTACAGCTACATGAGTCACTGTACATTAATGTAACAATTGATGATCCTTGATTTTTTTACAGTAAAATCCTTATAAATTTATTCTAAATGTCAAAAACTGTCAAAATATAACCTCAAATAATTAGGTGATATAAATCAAAAAAAAATATTCCAAAACACCAGTCAAAAAAAAGTCAAGAATTCTGGTTTTTTTTTTACAGAAAACACTATTTATTTTAATGATTAAAATGAGATAATTGAAGCTTTAGTAACAATAGAAGAAATACTTCAAGATGGAAGGGATCCAGATTATTCTGTAATTGACAAGATTCAAGTCAATAAAATAATAAAAATATCAATATTCTATGTTTTTTTCAGGATTTCCTTTTAAAAAGCACAAAAAAAACTATTTTCTCAATTCAAAAGAAAAATTCACATAAAGAAATTGCAATCATAGAGGCCTTAAAGAAATCTTCTAACTGGAAATAGCTAGTTTCTGATTCATATCTTCAAGCAAAAAATAAGAATTAACATCAATATATTTCAATAATAAATAACCAGAAAAGTAGAATAAAGGCTTTCTTAATTCTAAAGACTGAGCTTGAGCTATTGAGGAATTAAAAAGATAAAAGAAAGTCTTTCAATAAGTAATAGAGGTGGAAATTAAACAATTTATAATACAGGATCTTTTGATGAAGATTAAATAATTAATAAAAGGAATTTATAGCTTATCCCAATATCTAGAAGAACTAAAGATAATGGAATACAGTTGCATTCTATCCCATTGAAAGGAGAGAATATCAAAATTGGAACTTCTCAAATATTCCTGTGGCTTAGAAGGACTGGGAATATTTAAAAACAGTTAAATCCTGGTACCAACCTAGCTCAGAGGCAGGGACCATGCTCAATATAAGCTGGGTCCAAGCTGATTTCCAAATGCAACAGCTGCTCTCAGGTGTAGCCAATTTTCTCATGGTGAATGTTTCTTATATTAATTAATTGAAATTTTATTGATTCAGCCATTTTCTCTTAAATCTTGAAATATTTCTATTTTGAATGAATTTTACCTTGAATAATCTTTGAAGACAAGAAAAGGGGTTGAATTTTGATCAAATTTTAATATAAAAACCTTTAAAAGGGATTTGTTTTCTTAATTATTTGGTAGTAATAAAACTTCACACAGAGAAATTCTTTCACATATTTTTAATCCTGAAAAATAAAACAAATTTAATTTTCTTTCAATGGGAGAGATATTTGGATAGAAATATTCTGTTAGTTAAGAAATTTAAATAAATAGTTGCAATGAAATAATTCTTCCTGTTCCACCAATAACTTAGCTACTAAACCCCACAATCATCAAAGGAATATGATCAATTGAGTAAATCTCTGTAAGAATCCTACAGGAATATTCAATTTCAAATCTTAAAAAACTTAAATCAATATTCTTTACTCAAATTCTTGAATCCAATTGGAGAATCAATGTTTTCCATATTTTAACTATCATTTGTTAATGATATACCATTTTATATAATTTACTTCTATTTTTTTTCTGTTAATATTCCACACACTTTAATGAAATAATTTCATTACAAACTATACTAATCATGAGTTATATTTATTGGGACCATATTTTTGGACGCAATTTAAAGCATGATATTCCATATGTTTTGGTTCAGTTGAAGTCCTTCCTAATGTGAATAAATCTTCTTTTTCCGTTGAGTATTTTAATATTCCAAAATTTTATTCCTAAAAATATACAATTGACCATGAAGCCATATCATTTCAACACTCTAAATAAAATTATCTTTATAATTATGCATAAAATTCCAAAAAATACTTACAGAAGTTAAGAAAAATTATATCAAACGGAAAGATCCAATCATTAGAAGAGAATTTTTAAAGGAATCCTACACCAAAATAGTAATGTATGTCCATTGAAAGAAATTATGGAGAAATGATTATTTCCTAATATTGTACTATAATTGTCCTTATTAATAATTATAGCAGATATGGAATACCTATGATGAGATATTTCATTATAGCTTTTAGGAATAGGAGTATATAATTACATATGAAAAGATACTATAATTGATTAATAAACATAGGTCTCAAGGATATATTGATACAAGGATAGTTGATATATAAGTATTTTTGTTTTTTTAAAAAAATCTATATTTTTAAAGTTGATACTTTATGATAAAATAATCATATTAATAATTTTACTATCTAAACCAAATAATATAAGAGAGTTATTTAATGGAACTTCTGAAAAATTAAAAGAAGATATACCATTTGGACAGATAAACTACTACCAACACTAGGAAAAATAATTTTTATTTATTTCATGTCTTCTAATAATTCAAATACCAAAAATGATAACAGTTATATCATAGACAGCTTTTTTTTAATTTGATTATTTATTATTTTACAACATAATGAGATTTTTAAAAGGAAAAAAAATTGGGCTTATCTGGGAGATAAAGTTGTTAAAATCAAAAATTAATTACAATATTATCATCCATGCTTCATAATAATTCAATAGATTTATTAATATAAAATCTTTGATTGAGATGTGATATGAATTTTTGATAATATTTTAAATACTGAGGGATATATGATTAATAAGAGATCTTTTTTATACTTAATATCCTTCTCCTAGCTAGAATTATGTGAATTAAATCAATTTTCTGATGCAATTGCATCATTAATGAATAATTTTTGAACCTTATCATACCATTTATTGAGATTTATGGCCAGAAGTATAAATAAATTGAATAATACTCCAGTAAGATCTCTCATATTAAGCTCTTTGTTATTAATTAATTTCACAATTAAGAATATTAAATTGATTAATAATCTTATGGTACTCAAAATACATTCTTATGACCATGAAAGGTATGAAAATGAGTTTTTGGATATATAATATTCAAGCTGTTATAGCCACCTTATTTGAAAAGAAAAGAAATGATCATAAAATTCTTTCAAGATCTAAAAATTTCCCTGATAAAATTATGATAGAGTTTTATTAAATCATCATAACCCTATTTTGATGATTTATTCAATCATAGCTCTTTTTCTTGAATATTTACTATTTTAAGCTTTGAAAATTGATTTAAGCGGTTGATTACAGAATGTTTTAGTAAAATTAAGAATTATCAGCCACATATAAAATATTGAATTAATTTTTGAAATTTCATTTTGAGTTATTACCACTTTGAAAATGGAATTGTAAACTGAATTATTTAAAATGGCAGTTTCTAGTCCAATCTGGGGTTATAGCTAAAAACAACTGGCTTAAAATGAGTTATTTAAAATGTAAATAACATTAAGCTACATAATAAATATCTAAATGAAGAGAGAATACATTATACATAATTTAAAGAATAATTTTATTAGGAAAACCCCATTTTTATGTTAGAAATAGTAAAAAGTACGTATATCCAGGTATGTCAGTAACTATTATTTCTAGATATATTTTACAAATATGAAATCTATTTTACTATTAATTATTAATCTAATTTCTTAATACATTTTCTAGTTTTACTTATTTTACTTCTTACTATTTTGAAACATATTTTATCATTATCAGTTTTTGCTTATAAGTGACTAATAAATTAATTTCAATTTATTTATTCAAATTTATATCAATTTTGTGTGGTATTAATTCATATAAAAAGATAATTTTTAACATATGTATTATAATCAAATTTATAATCACTATTAAAAAATTTACTTTTATATTCATTTTTAATACATCTTTATTATGAAAATTGCTTTTTATGTAAGGTGTGGATATGAAACTTTGATTAAAAATCAAGTACTTTTCCTGTCCTCAAAATTTTTATAAGGTAAAATTCAGTTAAAAATAGTATGAAATATTATTTTTAAGAGAAAACATGCCAATTTTATTGTTTATAACTTTATTAGTATAAAACAATAATATTATAAAAATTTATTGTTTTACCAACAATAAAAATTTATCCAAAGAATACTCTACAAGAGATATTTTAAGGCTACAAAAGAAATTTCTTCAAGAGCAATTTCAATTGGAATTAATTGAGCAAAGAACTGCAAGCAATTAATTAAAGAACAAAGTCTTTAAAAAGAATATTAAAGAGAAAACACGCCCAAAAGTGACCAGAGTGAATTTGGAAACAAAGTGACAAAGTTTACAGTGATGAAAGATGCTTTAATTCACTTTTGGGGTGGTTCAGGGGTAAAAATGATTATAAGAGTTACAAACAATGATTATAATGATTTTTTCACGTGGTTAAATGGATTAAAATGATTTAAAAATGGTGGTTGGAATCTTTGATTGATTGGTTTAACAGTGTTTAAACTAATTAATAAAAGGAAAAGATTCTAACATGAAGAGAAAAGTGGGGCAAAGAAGACATTCTTTTATAGCCATCAATTCTCTTACTCCAAAAGTAAATTTTACTCTTGTCAGTCGTGAAAAACAGTATGACAACAGAAAAGCCAATTATGGCATCATTGAACCCTGGTTTAGACCAAAAAGGGCTGGTTTAAGCCATTTTTAGCCATTTTAGACCCTTAAATCAGCCATTACTATAGCAATACCAGGCCTAGAGCCTTCAAAACACGTCAGAATGTGTGTCTGAGGCGTAGAAACAAGTTAAAACTGTTTTTATTATGATTGTTTTATCTTAAGGGTAGTTTTACCCTCTTGGCAACAGCTAAAACTACCCCAGTTGGTATCAAAACCTCATCATCAATTGAGTCCACAGACCCTGTAACTCAATTCCAGGCCAAAAGTGATGAACTTTTGCGTGAATTTTGACATCCCATGCCTGTCAGCAAGGATTTTGGGGGTCTAGCTCCCCCTTAGAGCTGGAGTTCCTTTCCCCCCCCCAAATTTAATCTTTCCAATTTATTTTTCCTTTAATTCCTCATCATGTATTATACTTATAATTTACATATGTAATTCAATTCAATTGTACAGTACAATACAGTAATAATTGACACCTCATATGTAAATCAAAGTTCACTTATGTAATACACGCGCACATTTTGACATTTCAATTGAATTCCATTGAAAATACTTCAATTCCTCATAACTTCTAAACTAAACACAACACCTCAATTTTAACACAAAAATTGATGGTTAACACCACATGTGGTGTGAATTAAATTAAGGTTTTGAGGATTTTCAACTTTTGTATTGAAAATACTAAAAACTTAATTTAAGCTTATTTAGAGTTGAGTTACAAGAATTTCACTCAGAGGTGACCCCACCTGATTTTTTATGAGGAATCCAATGGTGAAATAAATTTTATGTATTTATTTATTGGATAAAAAGTTATAATAATTTTTATTTAACTTTTTTCCAAATTTATTTATTTTTTCACAATTTTGTTAAAATTTCATTTTTACTTAATTTTTTCAAGTATAAATGTAATTTTATAGTTACAAAATTTAATGTATTTTTATTTTTAAATTGTAATTAATTTTTTATTTTTAATATAGTTTTATATTTATATTTTGATTTTTATTTTAATAATATAAATAAATTTATTTTATTCATATTAATATGTTATTTTTTATATTTGTGGTCTTTTGGGTATATGAAATTACCTCTAAGGCTCACATTCCCTCCCCCTAAAAAAGAATATTACTTTGTAATATTGGTGTTTCTAGTGTGTCTGAATCTCCTGAGGAGTTTGGTAGCTTCTGGTATATCCTTTTCTTCTAACCATTCATCTTCACAAGTTGGGTCACTGTACCTAACAAGGTATTCCCTTACTTTCTTGGTTCTTAATTTCCTTCCTTTAAGAACTTTGGTAATTTTCTTAGTACCAGATGTCTCAATAGGAAAGTATCTGTCTTTGTTATTATGTAAATCTATCCCATACATGATTAAATAGTCATTTCCCAATAAAAATGGGTGCTAGGGCAATTTTCCATAACAACCAATTCAACTGTGATTCTCAAATTCCCATTTATGTGTGGGAATATGATATTGGTCTCAAAGATTCCTAATGCTTTCATTGGGTTACTTGTACTGTTTAATTTTATACCATCAAGTAGGTGAAATCTTCCTTTATCATATGATCCTGTCCATACTTCATCCAAGGCATGTATTAGAGAGTTGTCTTTACAGTCTTTGTTCACTAATTTGTATAAGATGCTACAATTGTTATCTTGAATGTAACTATTTCTGACCTCTTCAAAGAAGGTGGTGTTCAAGTCTGTAACACTTATTCCTTCTATTGGGATTTGGTTTTAATAAGTTGTGCCCCTTGAGCTTTTGATAAATCAAGTTGACTATTGCTCAATTGTGGCAAATGGGAATAAGACTCCATTATGTCAAAAGTGGCATTGATATTTTCTATATCTTTTGAAGATTCAGAAAATATGGATGACTTATCATCTGAATTGTCTTCAATTATGTCATCTTTTTTCAACATCAGGTCCCTTTCCAATATTAATTTCATTGATTTTCCCCCTTTTTGGACATGTATTAGCTAGATGGGTGGTGCTTTGGCAAATATGGCACTTTTTGACTGTATCTGCAGATTTATACCCAACATTATTAGAATTTCCTTTGGGGTTTTTGTCCACAGAATCTTTCCAAGGTGTATTAAACCTTGTTTCAAGATTCACCCTACTAGAACCAATTTTTGTTCTGGTGGTTACTTCTTCTAATATATTGATAATATCCTCTGCTGAAGATTGTTCAGTAGTCCTGCTTTTGATAGCATGCTCTAAGTCACCTCCACATTGTCTCAGAATTTTTCTATGGATCATAAATTCTGACATGTCAGGATATAATGCTGTTAATCTGTCCTTTTGTTGGCAAAACCATGGTAAAGCTTTGTCTTTATCAGCATTAAATTTGGCAGATTCAAAGGCTGTTTCAACTTTAAACCTCCAAGCATCATTTGCCCATTTGTTGATGATTTGGGTTTTCCACCAAGTCCAACTCTGGTGTCCATGTGCTTGTCTTATTTTGATGTACCATCTGTGAGCTGATCTGGTAAACAAGGTGTTAAACCTGTCTGTTACCAATCTGTCTGGTAATTCAAAATCCTCTTTGATCATGTCAATACCTCTAATGAATTCCATATGGTCATACTCTCCTTCACCACTGAAGTGAGGCCATTCTTTAAGTTTTGGAACTTCTTTCAAGAGTGCTTGGCCCATGGATGGTTCCAAGTTATGAAAAGAAGTGGATAATTCATTTTTTAATTGTGAATTATCAGGATCCAATACTTGTGGATTTGGAATTCTTGTGCCCTCATTTTGATTTAGAGGTGTAGACATTCTTGATAAGGTGTTCAGTATTTGTTCAATGTCATTCATTTTACTGTTGCTACACCTTTGGGAATTTCTGTATTCATGTTGGAAGCTTTGTATTAAATTTATTACTTCAATTTTATACATGTCTTCTTTATGTGTCAGTTCTTGCCATAACTCTGTCTGTCTTGTATTATCAGCAGTGACTTGATTCAATTTCATTGATAATTTTGATACTTCTTCTTGTGAAGCATCAAAACACTTTTTCAAGGCAATGGTATATGTCTTTACTTCAGTAAATGAATTTGAAATGTCATCAAGGACTTTCTTGTTATCTGTCTTGATAATATTTATGGCTTGTTTAATTCTTGTTTCAATTATGTCATCAATATTGAATTTAGAATGTTTATCTGTTAATTCTTTAATAATGGCAGATTGTTCATTTATTTTATTGTTAGAAGAATTATCATTATTGGAATTTTTAATTGTTCTTAAAACTTTTTCAAAACACATAAGTGTTTCATTAATTTGGCACAGACTCAGGTTGTTTGTTTTAATGTTGTTACAAATGGTGTCATTTTTATCAGAAAGATGTTTTTTCACGTCATTTATAGCATTATACAACTCTGGGATGGAATCAAATATGTCAGAAATCATTTCTGGAACCTTAATCTGGCTTCCTCCTTCTTCTGTAATTCCATAATGGTTCTGGCCATCTGGAATACATTTTCCATGGCATCCTGCTGAATTTTTGGGATTCTGTAGCCCTGGCTGTAAGGTTTTGGGGCTGGTGCCTTCCCTTTGCCATTGTTTGGAGTTTGTGGCTGCTTTTTCATGTTGGAATTTCTGCTGCTGGCCACTGGGGCTGTTTTTGGCACTGGTTTGGGTGGTGGAGGGTTGTTTTTCCTCCATTCTAGTGTCAAAAGCATCATGTTTTTCTTCTCCATCAATGGATGCCATCCATTGAGCAATTTGCAAGTGTTGGGATGGCCTAAGGATTTTCGTACTGTCAGGTAAGAATTCATGCAATTCTTCCACAGGTCTGCAAGGATCTGGTACTCTTTGAATTGAAGTGCATTGTTGTATGCACTGTGGGTGGCTTTGTATATGTCCACAGAGGCTTGTTGTGGCGGTGTCAGCTCTTTTTGAAGGTAAAATAGTATTATCAGCTTCAGAATGACCCAATTTAGTTGTTTGGAAGTCATCAACTGACCCTTTTCCTTCTGTAGCTGGTTGGCTTCTGCCATAATCACGTCTATTACCTTTTTGGGAGCTGCTTGAGGGGTTGTAGCTGGCTCCTGACCTGGTTGAAGGCATAATTATGGTTAAAAAAGGCTTAAAATAGTATTTTTACGTCAAAAACTTACTATTGGCCAAATTTTTAGCTTTCTGAAGGGTATTACTTATGTCCAAGTTAATCAATTCAGAAGATATTGGTTCAGGCTGGTTATTTTGAGTCACAATAACAGTACTATTATGATCAGAATTAACAGTACTGGCAGGGATAATGCTGGTTACTGTTGAGGCTGTTTCAATGTTTTCTTGTCTTACCACATTGTCAGACACTAAAATTAATGAAAAAGCCAATTAATTAAGTAAAAAAAAGGTTATTTCAAAAAAGAAATAAAAATATAAGCCTCACTTATAATATGAAAAAAAAGTTCTTTTTTTATGGATTTTTTGAATTATAAGTATTTTTTATATGTTTTTAAATTTTTCAATATAAGAAAAAAGATTTAAAAAGAGTAAAAAAAATATGTCACAGGTAAAATATCACGGCTGGTCCCCCAAATGTAAGGTGTGGATTTGAAACTTTGATTAAAAATCAAGTACTTTTCCTGTCCTCAAAATTTGTATAAGGTAAAATTCAGTTAAAAATAGTATGAAATATTATTTTTAAGAGAAAACACACCAATTTTATTGTTTATAACTTTATTAGTATAAAACAATAATATTATAAAAATTTATTGTTTTACCAACAATAAAAATTTATCCAAAAAATACTCTACAAGAGATATTTTAAGGCTACAAAAGAAATTTCTTCAAGAGCAATTTTAATTGGAATTAATTGAGAAAAGAACTGAAAGCAATTAATTAAAGAACAAAGTCTTTAAAAAGAATATTAAAGAGAAAAAACGCCCAAAAGTGACCAGAGTGAATTTGGAAACAAAGTGACAAAGTTTACAGTGATGAAAGATGCTTTAATTCACTTTTGGGGTGGTTCAGGGGTAAAAATGATTATAAGAGTTAAAAACAATGATTATAATGATTTTTTCACGTGGTTAAATGGATTAAAATGATTTGAAAATGGTGGTTGGAATCTTTGATTGATTGGTTTAACAGTGTTGAAACTAATTAATAAAAGGAAAAGATTCTAACATGAAGAGAAAAGTGGGGCAAAGAAGACATTCTTTTATAGCCATCAATTCTCTTACTCCAAAAGTAAATTTTACTCTTGTCAGTCGTGAAAAACAGTCTGAAAACAGAAAAGCCAATTATGGCATCATTGAACCCTGGTTTAGACCAAAAAGGGCTGGTTTAAGCCATTTTTAGCCATTTTAGACCCTTAAATCAGCCATTACTATAGCAATACCAGGCCTAGAGCCTTCAAAACACGTCAGAATGTGTGTCTGAGGCGTAGAAACCAGTTAAAACTGTTTTTATTATGATTGTTTTATCTTAAGGGTAGTTTTACCCTCTTGGCAACAGCTAAAACTACCCCAGTTGGTATCAAAACCTCATCATCAATTGAGTCCACAGACCCTGTAACTCAATTCCAGGCCAAAAGTGATGAACTTTTGCGTGAATTTTGACATCCCACGCCTGTCAGCAAGGATTTTGGGGGTCTAGCTCCCCCTTAGAGCTGGAGTTCCTTTCCCCCCCCCCAAAATTTAATCTTTCCAATTTATTTTTCCTTTAATTCCTCATCATGTATTATACTTATAATTTACATATGTAATTCAATTCAATTGTACAGTACAATACAGTAATAATTGACACCTCATATGTAAATCAAAGTTCACTTATGTAATACACGCGCACATTTTGACATTTCAATTGAATTCAATTGAAAATACTTCAATTCCTCATAACTTCTAAACTAAACACAACACCTCAATTTTAACACAAAAATTGATGGTTAACACCACATGTAGTGTGAATTAAATTAAGGTTTTGAGGATTTTCAACTTTTGTATTGAAAATACTAAAAACTTAATTTAAGCTTATTTAGAGTTGAGTTACAAGAATTTCACTCAGAGGTGACCCCACCTGATTTTTTATGAGGAATGCAATGGTGAAATAATTTTTATGTATTTATTTATTGGATAAAAAGTTATAATAATTTTTATTTAACTTTTTTCCAAATTTATTTATTTTTTCACAATTTTGTTAAAATTTCATTTTTACTTAATTTTTTCAAGTATAAATGTAATTTTATACTTACAAAATTTAATGTATTTTTATTTTTAAATTGTAATTAATTTTTTATTTTTAATATAATTTTATATTTATATTTTGATTTTTATTTTAATAATATAAATAAATTTATTTTATTCATATTAATATGTTATTTTTTATATTTGTGGTCTTTTGGGTATATGAAATTACCTCTAAGGCTCACATTTTATGTGGCTAGTTATATTGGTATTTAATTTCATTTCTATTTTTCTCTACATTATTTTGAGATGTCATAATATCTCAAATTTTGACACACCTCAACAAATAAAAAAGAATCAAATAACAGAAAGATAGACCCATTTAAGAAAAAAAATACTTTGAAGCTAAACTCAACCTCAAATAAGATAGTCTCAATTATATATAAATAAAAAAGTAGTTACGAGAATATTGGAAATAATCAGCTTTAGGAAATACAAATAAATAGAAGTACAGTAATACAGCTAAATTATACATTTGACCCATAAAAAATTGTACAAAGATTGCACCTTCACCATCACCTGATGGAACCAAAATAACATTTCTGAATTTAAAACACAATAAAAAGGCTAAAATAAACAGGAATTTATACAAAAAAAATCAATTTTATAAAGCAAAAATACACCAAACCCTGAATTATAAATACTCAAGATAATTATCAGTAAAAGAACCTTCAGCCTCCAATATACTTTTGATTCAAATGAAATGAATATTTAAACAGGCTATACAGACACATTCCTGAATGTAAAGGGATGAAAATTGAATTTCCTCATTCAAGAGAAATTCAATATTCTGATTGTTTACATAGCAAAATAAAGCACCCTTTCACCCATATATATTTACTCAGCCACATCTTAAGCTCAAATCAAATTTATCAATTGAATTGAAGATCCAGATAGAAAGTTGAGCCACATAAAAAAGTCACAGCCTCAAAATAAAATAATTTTTTTTTATTTCCAGATACCCTAATTGAAATATGATATAGAAGAACATGTGTTACAAAAGGGCCTATTCACAGAAAAATCCCTACCAAAAAGTCAAGTACTTAGTATACCCTTTTGAGGGACCCCCACAAAATCCAGAGTTACCTGACAGCATCAAACAAAATTGTCCCAGTAATTAAGACCTAAAATCTTTAAAATATTACTAATTCATCTCAGTAACTCAATAAAATTCTATGTTATATGAAAATGAATGAAGCTGCCATGGATAATGCATATCTACCCTCAACAAAATAAGAGAAGGCTTTCACACCGCTTTTTGTAATTATTTCCTCACTTTTAAGTACTATTGACTTATCATATAAAAAATAAATATAGTGATATAGCACCCATCACTATATATAGAAGGCATACTAGTCATTATTAAATAAGTCAAGTCCCAGTAATTGAAAATAAAGCTATCATTATTATTAGATTATATTATTAGTAATAATTCTAAAATCTCTATGAAATTATTTTACTATATTATACTTTATATCATATATTAATATCACTCTTTTAAATACTCAATATTAATACTAGTTACTATACTATAATTAATTGTTACCAAACCAGAATCACACAAATAATTTAAAAAACCAAGAAAGCCTCACCAATAGTACTCAGTAATCACCACTACTAAAACTTAACAAAAATAAACACAATGATATTTCACTGTATCTCATTCATATTAATCTGAAGATATTAAATCACTAACACTCAAATTTGGATATTCAAATTAATAATTTGCAACTAAGCATTCTCCTATTTTATATAATCTTTTCTATACTTATTTTATATAAAAAATATACAAGAATTCTAGTGTGTTATTTATATTATAATCAAAATTAAAATTTCTCAACTTTTCAATTATAACAAAGTATTTCAGTTATCATATCTTCTTACCAAAGCTACTTTTACTGATTATTTATTTGGCCTGGTAGAGACTACTTAAGTAGTGTTATCTGATCTCGAGGCCACTATATTCATTAAAGCTTGGCTGTTGCACACAAGCGGAAAGTTTACTATGGTATACTAAGAAATGTAACCTCAAACATTATTAGAATAGTTGGTTATAGTGATACTTCAGAAATTTGAAGCTTATTTCATATGATTTTCCCCCTAAAGACTGCCTTAATAAATCATATACAGAGTTGAGTTCCAAAATGGATTTTAATTATGGGTTTCAGCAGGTTCTGAAATATATTAAGCCATTTTTAATGGTAGCCACTAGAATATATGGATTGAGAAAGTCTATATTGTATTCAAAAGTACTTTTAAAGGCCTAATATTACTGTTTCATATTTCTTCAAATTCTATATGTTAAGAATTTGAAATAGTCTTTCATCTTTATTAGAAATATAGAGAAAAGTGGTTAGTTGAATTGGGTTTATTTCATTTCTTGAATAATAAAAAGATATGAATTGAATTTCTTGAAGTTTTTGAGAAATAAAATGTAAAATTTATACTTCAAATAAAAAAAATCAAAATATGAATCCAATTTCTTTCATATAATATATCTGTTGAGGATTAAATTCCAATCATTATGTAGATTTATTATTTCAAATATAAATAAGGAATCTTTCTTTATAATACCCTTGGTTTTTGAAAATTCGGTTTTCAAGTTTTTTATTTTCAATCAGAATTAATCTCCAGGTAAAAAAAACTCATCCTTTGATATACACAGATGTATAACTGAAAAAAATGAAATTCATATCACAATAAATGCTGACTGATGCTTTGGTAAAAATAGATCTAACAGACCAATAATTCACAAATAAGAAGCAAAAGTGAAATTTAAATTCTGCTGTCAATATAGGTACATTATTTATGATAGCCATTCATTTATGCTGTGAAGGACTCAGCAATTCTTTCATCAACCTGGGAAATGTTTTGCTTCTACACAAGTATTTGGATGCATAATAAGTGTGTAATATCAAGGCACTGACTATCCCTCAAGGTTCCACATCTAAAAGCTGTGATTCATTTGAAAAATGTGCACCTGCCATTTTGAGGAATTTTTCAAAATCAACAAACCCACAAGCCCCATAAATCACACAATTTTAATGAGGAAGTACAAGAGAAAGGAAAAATTACATCATCAGTGACTAAAAGTATTAGAACTGCAGGGTAAAACCATTCACCCAATACCATTGCACTGCTGCAAGGGCCCTAGTCACTCACACACTCACCATCCCACCCAGCCTGGGACTTGGCAAAAAGAAATACAAAGGTCAGGGATATGTGAGCTCTAGAAAATATTTATTCTCAAGTTAAGGCAAAAGAATTTCCTTTTGCTCTATCATTTAAACTTTTGCACTCATAGGCCTTTCCAAAAACATACTTATTCTTGGAATTAAGTGAATCAGTATAATATCCTTAAGAGGAAATAGTTGTGTTCAATCCATCATTGTGTTTGGGGTCATTATGACTGTCATTTCCATTGGCTCCCAAGCCAGGAGGGAAGGTGCAAAAATTTCCATCAGCTTATGGCTCATTTGGGCCTATATGATGGTAATTACTTTATTGGAAAAAGAATTTACTAACCACCCATCTTGATATCTTTTGGGCCAAATGATTTCAGATTCTAAAAAAATAGAGTTGTTATATATTTTAAATTGTTAAAAAAATGTCGCAGAAAGGTGTGGCAGATTATATCTCTCAGGGCTCCTGTCATGTCTGGACAAACCAGTTTCTTGCAAGTGAGATTGCCCACATCCTTTCCGAGCTTGTAAGTAATGAGTCTGGCCATTTTTATGTCCATTAAGAATTTTGAAGTTAAGTTGGAGTATGTTGTGACCCCTACACAAAACCCCCACCTCTCAAAGATCGCCAGTAAAAAAGATCAAACATAATATTCTGTCCAATATTAGTCAAAGCCGAAAGGATCACTGGGGTCGAATGCCAATAATTTTGAGAAAAAATAGCCATTGGGTAGTGATTACGGTAGAAGGTGGGGCATGTGAGGGAGAGCCGCCGTGCCAATCCGATGATAATCTTGCTGCATTGTCCATCGCTTAATAATCTACACCTTTTTTCAAAACCTTGCAAATAATTCCGCGACCAATTCCTTCGATGATTTCGTTTAAACTTGCCTCTCCATCCATGACGACTTTTCTTCTTTTGCCAATCATCTCGCCAACTGGCTTTGTAAGATAGTCATGATGGTGAGTTCTCATAGACTTCGGCTGACTAATCAAAGGAAAGTTGAATAGGCCTGCTATAAGAGGACCCCCGTATGGGTCGTAAAAAAACTCGATTGTATCTCCATACACGTGCTGTAAAACAAAAGTATTTGAAGCAATAAATCTCAAAAGCGCGACTATACAAAAACTATGCAACTACTTTTCATACGACATATCAAGGGTCTCCACTTACTTGCAACTCCTCAAAAAACGCTAAAACTGGGTCATCATCAATCTGAGGCTCAGCGTCTTGCGCTGATTGGTAGTGCTCAACATGAGAGCCCATGGCGTCAATTTCTTCAAATGATTGGTGCACTCGAGTAGAAACAGACAGATCTATGAGTAAATGAAAATCATAATCCTTCAAAGGACTTTTGAAGACAGTTTTAACATTTAGAGTGGGGCATCCTTGCTCTAAAATTGTTTCCAAAGTGTTAAATGATGCGCTAGCAAGCATTTGAATTCGATCTGCAATCAATCGACTTGGTCTCCAGTGGCGTGATGTAAGTCTGGTACGAGGACCTGAGGGCTCCAACATCCATGCTGAGCCTTCTAAATCATTTTCAGTAGCTATGACATACGTGTGTTGGTAAAATCCAGGATCTTTTTTTCGGATTGCATCAAAATGTTGAGCTGATAGTTTGGCTGAGTCAACAGGAAAATGTGTTAAAGCATTGGTATCTAGACCGATAGACGTTTGTAGCGGAATTAAAAGGGGTTCAACTCTCCAATTCCATTGCTTCATAAACTTCAGAAAACGGAAGAAACCAGAGGAGCCTGTCGTTGGGGGCAACTCATCATGAGGAAATAAATACACAACTGATGTGAGTAATTCTACTAATTCGGTTGAGATGTGGGTGCACAACAGCATATGAGTGCTAAACCAGCGCTTAACGAGACGAACGGTATAGGTGTAAGAAGGAAATCTCGTCTGTAACGCAGAAATTGCATCGTGGTGTGTTCGTGATTGGACAAAAAGTTTTCGGTAGTTTTGAATGGCTTGTAAAGCCCAAGAGGCATCGCATTCGGGGTTTCCACTAGTTTGGGATTCACCTTTGGACGCTAAATCAAGCAGCATCTCTTCTCGTTCGTACCAAATGATCAATTTAAATGCGTATCCGGAAGAGTGAAGTACGACCAGCGCTACGTTTTGCGAAATAGGACACGCGTCAAAATCAAAATCAAGCTCGGCCTTGACAGCTATTTTATTTTGAAGAAGACCTTCGGCAATTTTGTTCAACATCGCAGCCTTAATTTTTTGAATGGCTTCAAGGCTCTCGGGCCATTTCCCCGAACTTTCAAATTTGAGTTGACATAACATACTTGGTAAATATCTGGTTTCATTGGGCTGAGTAAGATAGCTTTGTAACCTGCGAGGGCCGGGAACAAATATCGAAGAGTAGCGCAGGTATTCTGAAACAGGGTGTACGGATGTAATAGAGAGTGGGAGAAATCCATCTTCATTTAAACCTTTTAATTCTTTAGCAAATTCATTGAATGCCTTCATCACATTCGTAAACCCTAGCTCTTGGGGATCTTTTTCATAAATCTTGCCAACATATTTTGAGCTCTCAAGAATAAATGGATCAAAGGCTCCGATACAATCCCAAACCACATCATCTGAACCAGAAAGTTCAAGTTTTTCAATAAGAAGCCAGCGGACTACTTGCTTTGGAATTTTCAAGCGCTCGAGCGGATTGCTGACTTGCCAACCAACACACTCTTTGATGGAGCCATCCTGAAATCGCCTTAGCTGAGACCTTTTGCCCCAAAATTTTCGGAATTCTTGGGTTTCTAATGGAGATGTATCAGGCGAGGGGCCGTAAGTCACTAAGTTAAAGGCATGTGTAGGGTTTAATAAAAGCCCGAGTAGAATCACATCGGGATCTGAAGCAGACGATATTTTGGAATTTGTTTTTTCGGGCTTCAGCGATAAGGCATCGAGAGAGTGCTGTCGTAGAAGGGCGAAACCGGCTACCCGATTTCCCAAAGCCCGCCTGAGGTGATCTGAAAAACATTGAAGAGCAACTAAAATGCTTTTTCTTGTATTGTCTTGACATAACTTGTCAAGATCTTGAGGAAAAATCTTGAAAATAAAGTGATAATCGAAATTCGAAGCAAAAGAATAGAAAGGTCGAGAAAACAAAACTTCAAATACCTCGTACCCACTTTGCAAGAGTAAAGCAGTGCGATTAGCAGATGTGCAAAGCTTCGGCCCAAATCAAATTTTATCAGCAATGTAGTTTTACTTGAGAAAAATGACTAAAGAACAGACCAATTTTAGTGTGTTTATAGGCGTTGCTGCAAGCAAGTTGATTGTTCCAGTGGGATCAATTAATGCTGGACCCACTATGCCGAATTCTTGCTCAGAAAAACCCTATGGAATACAATGAGACAGGACGTATGAAATGCAGTGCAAGGCGGCACTGATGGGGAAAGAGGGACTGACAGGTTTGAAGCCTTCTATGGGCTCCATTCGAACAATTGATTGAGGGTTCCATTTGGCTTAATAAAAATCATTATGTCAAATTTTAAAACCTCAAGTTCAAGTCAAAACAAAAAAATGTGGCCAATCACCCACCTAACCAATCGATCACATGTCTCCAAAGAGCAACAGGATCGGATAGCAAGACAGTTCCTGTCAAGTCGGATTTCTTACCATTTTCATGACCCCCGCCCAGGAGAACATGGGCTACCAAAAAGTTGACGAACCAGCCGAATCGCTCAAAACCAACGAGACTTAAACATTCACCAGCAGATGTAAAAGGACGATAAAAAACTCTTCTCTGAGCCCAAGCTTTCATTAATTGGCACGTTGGAATGAACGCGGGATAGTTTGTAGATAAGCCAGTAAAAAATTCATGATGTGTCATATTAAGTTCAGCGGAATCTAGCAAAATTGACATGTTATACGCCGGCGATGGGTCTGGCGATGGTTTTAAATTGGCTTTGGAGGGGGAAAGTTTGGCAACAGTGAACGTTTCTTGAGGGTAAGAAAGAATAATCCTTGTGGTCCATGTCAATGGTTGTTGGTCTTCTAAAGAATGAATTTCAATGATCGGCTTAAATGAGTCACCCCCTAAATACGCATAATAAAGCTCGTGGGTTTTTGAAAATGGAGATTTTAATAGTGATGTGGCAATGTGGGCGAGATAGTGAGCACGTTTGTGAAAGTAACGGTTTGAGAGATAATCTTTCTCTTGTAATACGCCCTAAACACCATTTAAGATAGCGTACATTAGTCTGTCACCTAAAAAATCAAAACGCTCGACGCGCTTGCTAAAAGATTACAAACCTGAGGAATTTGCACAAGCAGATCTATACATGCATGCTTCCTTTTTCCTTTCAATTTCTTGATGCCATTTTTTAAGGGCCAACTGCCGACCACGTCAATTTTGCTAGGGGGCATAAACCCAAACTTCCATTGCACGGGGTCAATTGGATCATTAAGAGCAATTCGAGTACCTTTCTTTTGTAGCTTTTGACGAGACTCTTCCAAAGGAACTGGTCCGGTAGACGGAATCTGAGATAAGTGATCGCTCAGGCTTTTCAGGAAACCAGCATAAGCTTGGCTTTGACCATAAGGCAAGCCGATAGATCCTAGCAATGATAAAAGCTTGCAGGAAAAAACGAATGCCAGTTAATATTTTGTATTAAGGGTGATAAAATTAACGCAAAACACTAACCTTGCGACGAAGCAGAAACCCAGATGCCGGAAAGTGATGATTCAGCAGGGGATCGCGTTCTCCATTCCTGGCATCCAATGTTGATTGCTCTATCGTTGGCGTGTCACCATCTGGAGAATCGTTGAAGTGAACCACTTTCTTTTGGGCTTGTGATTTAGCTGTTTGATGACTTTCTTCAGACCCTGATGAAGATAACGACTGGGTTGCCTTCTGAATCGACATGGGTAATTTATTGCACTGTTTGTGATACAGTAAGTGATTACAATTGTGGACCTCTTCCTAGAAGAATTTAATCCCAGCAAAGGGCTTGGTTAGGGTAAAGAATTTTTTGCTTGACGTGCGAAATCCAAATGCATATAGCCCCCCAGCCATACACCCATGAAACTCCTAGAAAAACAAATGGAAAGACGTGCACAAAGTTTTGTGATAAAACACAATCTTTCATTTTTTGCTGATTTACCAACTTTCTATTGGTGGTTTTAACTTAAATTTTAGCACACTATAGTAGGCTATGCTTGATAACAAAAGCAAAGAATCTTCCAGAATTGATCCAATCTGCGCTCTCAACATAGAATCATACACCACTTAAGCTTTGATGAAAGCCATATCCAGTTGAGAAAAGTTAGCTTCATGTTATGTCAACATGCATTCAGTAATATTTGGAAAAAAAATTGCAAATAACCTATTCCAAATTGAATAACTCTGATAAATACTATACAATCTCCAAGCAAGAGCTGATAATTAAGCAAACAAATGGGATAAAGCTCAACAAACTTGTGGATGAATGACAGTTATTTTTTAGATTAAAGATAATGATAAAATTAACAAAAAAAATACCTTAAAATTTAATTGCCTTGTTATTTCACACCTCCGGTAGTCTCCACAAAACTTCTTGAAGACATAACTTGTGTTGAAATAAATATTACGGCCATATTTAATGCCTTAAAATGTTTTAGCAGGACAGATAAAATATTATTTAGAGATAGAATAACTTATACAAGATCTTACATGAACCATGTGAGCTTGGTTTAATCTTTCAAGATGACTCTATTAAATAGTATTAATAATACTATAGCCATTAGTTTTACATGGCCAAAAGAGTTGAACTTGAAGAATAACTGCTCTAATAGTTAATATTAGCTATGGTCAATGCTAATTAGAAGCTATGGTTCAGCAATTATCAGTTGATTTACTATAATTATTACTACATAACTTTGAGGGAACTACTGTTGGATACAGGTTTACCATTTAATAATTAACCAATAATAGGTTGAGGAGCCTTTTCAGTAAGGCAAAGATGGCCTTTCATCACTTCTGAGAACCGGGAGGCTTCTTTGTGCTCTTTCACGCTTCCAGTTGTGAAAATTTTCATTACAGCAGGACCACTTCTGGTCCTATGACCTAATACACGCCTTGGCTGGCCTTTTTTTTGGTTTTAAATTTTACCTATAGAGGGTGACAAACTTTTTAAGTGACCAAATCAGCACTCTTGGGATGTGTCTGATGCCTCAGAATCCGTACCTTTCACATCTGTTAGGTCATTATTGGTCATATTGGATGTGTTTTAGTCAATAATTTGGTTTACAATATCTGTAACAGGCTATACAGCTACATATCTTGTAAATCCAATTGTGGAGTGGTAATTTTCCATCCTAGATATCTCAGAAAATTATTTATATATATGTAAAAACTGAATACATAATTGTGGGGATTGAGAAGATGGTCAATTCTGTATTCTTTATTCCTTTGTTTCTCTTCTTATACAGAAGCTATTTAGGTTGGAGTATTTTCTTATTTAAGTAACTCTGCATTAGAGGTTGAAAAAATTGCAGCACAGATATCTGTGTCAGTTTGGAAGATATAAAAAACTGAATGAAATAGTATTGAAGGGCTTTGTTGGTCCTTCCATTTGGTACTACTGATTTCATGGCATGTATGAGGTATTTTAAATACACAAATAGGCCACAAAAGTCCTAAAATGAAATTTTTAATGTGAATAATCACAATTCATGACTTTTTACAAAGAGAAAGATAAATAACTTTTCAGAGTAGGTAATTATATCAATTAAAGACCAGATTTGGGCTCTATGCAAAATTTCACTTATGGTTGATCCATAAGGTGTGTAACCAAAAAACAACTCTATCAGTTTTCAAAATTCAAAATACTTGAACACCTCATAATTAGTCTCACATGAATTTCTTTTAAAAATATTTGTTTTTTGCATTTTCACATAAAATGATATTATTTTGAAAAAACACATGTTGAATACCAAAAAAAAAACAAGTTCATCAATGTTTTTGAACCTTGAAACTTCTGCGTCAATACATAAAATCTTGATTGACCCATATTTAATTTCACTCTTGAGCCTGGAATAAATTAGTTTCATGTAAAAATAGTCAAGGGGGACAAATATCAGTCAAGAGATTCAAGGCACCCCAAAGTCTGAGGCCTCTGAGGTGTAACCAGACTTGAATCATCAATTAAGGGCTCATTATTGCTTAATAAATTAATACAAACCTTTTAGGACCCTGGTTACTGATGCTATTTCTCATTGAATCATGAGAAAATGGAAAATAATATGCTATTTTGATGTTAAAAGGAGGTAAAAAGCACCTTTGACTACTTTAGCTCCTGTAAACATGTGAAAAATTTCTTATTTTTCAAATTAATACCAAAAAAGAATAATAAAACTCAATTTTTTGACTAGTATCAATGTACTTACCTGATGAAAACAGGCCATTATCTTATCTGTAGCCTACATCACATGGAAAATGAGGTAAAAATTAAAAAATTAAAAAAATACAACTCCCAGTAAATAATTTTGAAGATTTTAGGACTAATAGAAACATTGATTGTATTTAATTAAAGCCAAAATATAATTATTACCTCATCATATTAATTGAAAGTCTTACTTACAATCCATTTTTGATGTTTCTACATCAAAAAATGAATTTTTAAAAATTTACAGAAGATAAAAACTGTGATGAAATATACAATAATATTTATAAATTTTCAAAAAAAATGTTCAAATAAGAAAAGATTTGAAGCAGTAGCTTCATTATTTCTTCTTAACCATGAATGGGTTTTTACCCCCACATAAAAGCGCATAATAAAGTAATTGAGATAATTTTACATGAAAAAATGATTTTATATGAATCCAAATTAATTTATTTGTTTATAGTCAATTTTTTATAAGGCTACTCTCTCAAGCTCTGCTATGAGCTGTTTTATTCTATAAGAGGAGTCTTCTTGTTACTTCTTTTCCCAATATAATTCAGTATCATTCAGATTAATTATCATATATTTGATATAATCTTTTATCTTAGATATCAATACATAATTCATAATTTCATGTATTTAAAAACCATCCAGAAATTTCTTAATGGAAATAATATTACACTATAAAATAGTGTTGTAACTACAGCTATTATATTTTGATCTTGTATCTACTTGTTTTCTTCAAATCAAAAAATTATCTGTCTAAACACCTTTTCCAGTTTATTATATGGTTTATTTTAAGTATTAAGGGGTGTTTCTATTTAATTTTTGATTTAATTTTCTCCAAATTTAATATTTTATTCAAGAATTACTTATGACTACGCTTGAAAAAGATATATATAAATAAAGAAAATCTTATATTATTTTTATAATGAGACTTATTAATATATACCTCCAATTTATTCTTGTAGAAAATCAATTCTTGCAGAAATATCAATAATAGTATATGTATCGTAAAAGAGATAGCTAATTCATTGATTATTTTATTTTTATAACTATTAATATTATCAAGAGCTTTATATAAAAGAACTTACAATGGAGAGCGTAAAAGGGTTTGCAAGCTTAATAAATTTGTATTTCTGTATTAAAAACTATCAGAAAATCTATATCAGTCATCTTTAGACATACAGGCTTGGAAAGCGGATATAATTAAAGGACTAATTCAGCTCCTCAAAACAGTTTTCCTTGTTTAGTGTTGTGATGAAAATCCGTTCTTTAACTTTGAAGGGGTTTCTCCAAAGTAAAGGTGAAAAATTACTCACTTCTAAAGGAGGGGTGAAGGTAAATTGATATGACCATTGGAAAAATATTTCTGAGAGACTCAAGAATTATCCCCATTCTATGTGGTTTGCATCAATAATGAGAATCTTAGATGAAAGGTTTAATCAAGGTTTTGTCTAAGTGGTTGATTTTTCAGAACTAAAAAAGTAATATATATTTCTCAAATTAATAATGAAAGACTGTCCTATTAATTCCTGTTCTTTTATAATACTTATTTTTCCAGATATAGGGCTTGAGGGCTGGTAAATTTACCTGAGGTATGTTTATTTCATGCTGGTTCTCTTTCAGGAGTCACACTCTAGTAAATCTCTCACTAATTGTATTAGAAAATTATAATGGATGTTATTGATTTAATTGGAGCTAGGGAACATGCAGATAAGCATCTAATACTTCAGAAAAAAGTCTCTATGAATTTAGAAAAAATTCAAAAATCTCACTTTTACGCTGCCATATTATTTTACTTATTTGTCTGTAAATGCGACCTGGTATTTTAAAAATAACACTTTTCCTCTTGAGTGTGTTAGATAGCCTTTTTACAATATCTTATCTTTCTTAAATGAATATTATTACTAATTTTTTTAACAAGTAAATCCTATAAATTATAGAATTGAATATTTGTTTTGCGGAAGGTTTTCTTAACAAAACGAAAAATGAGTGGCAGTAAGGGAAAAATACAGGTGATTTTTTCAATGTGTGCTCATAAGCATCAATTGACCTTATCTTCCTGTGAGAATTTTTTTTTTTTTCCTTAATACAAATTATTTTCACACACACATATCACCACCATGATAAAAACATTGTATGGATATAAACAGTCCATTCAGGAAGTGTCCTTTGAGATCTGGATACTGTGAAGCCTTATATATGAAGGGAGTACCACATCAATAAGGAAGGGGGTTCACAGCCCTCTTAGAATACAGAAGGGTGGGAAAAAACGACCTTTTTCTACTTAGAAGATTCCTCAAGGTCTGTACCCCACATGGACCCTTGCACATATTGGTAGGAAAATATGGCCACACATAAGATAGTGGGGACATGGGGAGAAAGCTTTTCCAGCTGAATCTGTAAGTGGAAAAAGTAATTCTTCAGTTTATTAATCTTGGGATCATCTATACACTATCACCAGGCAAAACCAATAATAAAGAAGTTGGAAGTAACCTTAATGATGAATGATTAGAAGAAGGGATTAATCGTATGTGAGAGCCAAGTGGAGGTTTGTGAAAAATGAAGGATCTACAATACTTAGATCCAGGGTGGACCTGAAAAAGCTCAAGAGCTGTGATATTCTAGGGAATTGGGGTCTTTTAAGTCCCCAGGAGGCGGCTCAGGGGAAGAAAGGGGGAGGTTAAGGTAAAGACATAGCTCGGGCTCAAATACAATATGGCCAGAAGCCTTAATTACCCGGAAGGTACAAAAGGGGAGTGGTTTATATTTTGAACCAAAATATAATTGAAATCTCGTGGATTAGTTGCAATCTAACCTCAGCCCAAGAAATAAGAAACTAAGGCTATTCAATCAATATCCTAAATAATAAAGTGAGAAAGACATTATTAAAAAGATAGTTCCACAATAAATGAGTATTCAAATTATGAATGACAACTTAATCTTTTCATTCATAATATTTATAATTATTCAAATATTCTACCATGTAGATTGAATTTAAAGATTTTAACCTTTTTAATTTCTATGCTCATATAATGATAAACTCAATGTATCATAATTTTAATTTATATTTATTTTTAATGGTCTTTGAATTTAAATCCTATAATATCACTTTTCATAGAGTTCCTTATAGTGGTAGCTGAAGAAACATGGCTGGAAACCACAAAAAGGACCCAGACTTTTTTCGCCTGTGGATGTAGTAAATTATTTGAAAAAATTAGAATTAGTCCTTGAAAAAAAAAGTCTATAGAGAAATATAACATTATTCCTACAGATTGACAAATTTTGTATCCAATTTTCTCATTTTATTCATCTAAAAGTATTTTTTTTAAACAATATAATTTTTATTTATTTCCATTGATCTTTCAACGTACAATTAAGACTTTATGCTTAAAGATAAATAATCTGGCGCTCTTAAAACTAATATCCAAATCATATCTCTCATAGTTTCATCCATTTTTAGAAATACATCTCAAATTATTATTTACTTTTTTAAAAAATATTTCTTGGAGTAAATTGGTTTTGTTTTCATTTTCTGTTCTTTTTTTTGCAAATACGTTGGAAATAATTATTTTATTTTTTTCAAAAAGGGTCATCCAATAACCATGAAATTTCATTAAGTGATTTATTTTCTTTATTTGGAATAAGTTTCTCAAGAATAAAAAGAGATATATTGTAATTTTTATTTAATTCTTCAAATATTATAGAAAGAAAAAGTTAATATTTTATTGAAAATTGGCATGATTCTTCTTTTAATCAACTTAATACAGATGAGGAATCACAAATAGTGGAGAGATATTTATTATTTACTCATGATATAGGTATAAATATTATTTTATTTGAATTATTTATTTATGCATCTTCTCATTTTTGGGAGATCTCGGAGAAATTATTCATAATATTTTCCAAAAATATTTTACCTAGGTTAGAAAATTCAAATGGCTGAACATTTTTAATCAAAATTTAATCAAAGATTTTTTTGTAATAATATTCATTTTTAAAATCAGATTCATAAGATGGAAACCGAAATTTTCTTGACATTTCATTTTTTTCTATTATTGCCACATAAAGTGAGATTTTATATGCTTAATTTGAAGTCTAGATCCATTTATATTGGTAAAGTAATAATAAGGCTAAAAAATTGTTTGATAAAACATAACACATATAAAATCATTTCTTGATGTGGATAAAGATAATAATGACCTCAAGAGATCTACTATCACCACAAAAGCTTTCATCCTTGGAATGCAGAAAAAATATATACAAAATATGATTTTCCTTCATCTAGGAACAGATAAAATTATCGATTACATAATTCTTCATATTTTTCACTTTAAGAAATTTTGTCTTCTGTAAATATTTAGGATATTTTTGATACTCATTCTTTTTTATTCTTGAGTAGTCCAAATTTTTTGATAGTATTATATAATGGGTAGAGAAAAGAAAAAGGGGACATAAATGGCACTTTAAAGCCAAATAACGGTACATTTACATTTGAATTACTGCTTATAGGGTTATTAAATATTCATAAATGTGTCTAAAACTCCTTTTTTATAGAAATATTTGAGTTTTTTTATTTATTTTAATAGATCTTGAATAAATATTTTTTAAATGGTACACCCCAGAGTATAGCTTGCTCAATATTTTGGGAATATAAGCCAATTTATAAGGTATACGTAATCATATTAGTATGATTTATTGTGTTTTTTATATATTATTTTTTAATGAAGGATTTATTTATTGAAAAATTCTCACAGCTTTGGGAAAAATTAAGAGTGAATAATTTTCTCTAGAATATATCTTGTAAAAATATTAATTCTAATTTTTGGAGTATCTAAAATTCAATTTTAAGATCTTGTATAAGGAAAAAATAGCCTTTAATTAATCCTATTATAATGATTAAAAGTAATTTAATTTTTATAGAATATTAATATACGCACCTTGAAAGCTTAATATTGGGATTGGGTACAATTTTCAATCCTTGTATAGTAATATCATATTAATATAATATACCTTATTTATTCATGGGTTCTTTCAGTATTGAGATCTTAATAAGTGATATTTCTTTCATAAACTTCAGGTTTCAGCTGTGAGATAAATTATCTTCCCAATAGTTTTGATAAATTGAAATCACGACTGATACCGGAAAATAATATATCCAGATATAAGAATCTGAAACCGTAAATAAATATTGGGATACTTGATTGATTTTTTTTGGTTTTTCTGAATCTATATTTCTGTCTTAATTAAAAATCCTTTGAGATTTTGTACACTTAGTTAAGCTCTACAGTTAGTATTTGAATTTATGGAGATGCTTCTGGTCTTAATGAGGTTACTTATATAAAGATATCCTAGCTATTTTCCTACTTCATACATTAAGGATAATTAAAGTGGAATATCAAATCATTCACTTTAAAAATTAAGCTTATTTAGGAAATAAAGATCTTATGCTCGAAAAAAATTCAAAATTCAAAATGAATTGAAGACTATTTTACAAAACAATCTGACTGAATGATTTTAGATAAAGCTATTACATGTGAGAGAAATAAGATCATAATACCTTAATTTACTCAGAAATTCATTGAGTTTACCTCAAAAGTGGATATTCTAATATATAAAGAGATTATTATTAAATTTATTCTATATGATAAAGCTAGAACTCACCAGGTTTATAAATTCATCGTCTAGTGAGAGAAGAATATCAAATGAAATGAAATATTTGTACTGTAGAGTGTTTAATAAAGAGAATAAAAAATAGTGAGAAAATTTGTGAAGAGAAGGGATAAGAAAGGAATTATTCTTTCTTCAATATCCTAAATAATAACCAGGTTGATGAGGCCTTTGATTTATAATAACCTCATCATATTAACCAGCCTGTTTTAATTTAATTAAATTTTAGAAATAAACCTTTATATAGAAATAATTTTCCAATAAATGATAATTAAGTAACATACTATATTCATCAAATATTAAGAAGCTGAAATATTCTTTTGGAATTTTCTTATAACAAATAGGTGGTGAATCATTATTAATTATATATTCAAGGTACAAAATTTATTAATATATCTTAAATTAATACATTATTAATTTGACAGATAGTTGAAGCTAAAAAATCATTTACGTGTAGATTCTTATAATTATGGAATAGGATATTTTGAGGAGAATCAGATTGAAGATTGTAATAACAGAATTTATTGTATACTCCACTCTAAGTCTATAGAAAATGATATTTGTATAAATCGATTATTATGGAAATAAATTCTTGATAACACAAATTATATTCAGGTAAATACAACATTGAAAATTACTTCTCCAATAAAAATATTAATAAGTATCAAATTTTGAGCTTCATTCCAGAACCAAAGCTATCAATAGCTTTTGATAATCGCTCTTAAATATTCAAGTGAATTTTATGAGGCAAATTAATTCTCCATATAAGCTATATTTTGGCACAAATGTAAGGCTCAAATGACAAGCACAAGGTTGTGTGTGATAAATGAGGTAATTTAGTTTAAAAATATTTTTTTGTTTTATAATAAAATAGATAATCCTTTCTTTCTCTCAAGGATTATTTGAAAGTAGAATTTACTACCATGGATATTTATCTGATATTTGAATAGCTCATTAAAAATTCATTGAACATTCTTAATTTGAAGAAAAATTTAATATTATTTGGGTTCAACTTCCCCAATTACTTCTAAACTTAATTCTAAACAGAAAATTATGGCTTTCAGGTAATTTATTCTGTAAAGATTCCTGTTTGAGAAACCTTTAAAACTCCCTATTTCTATCAAAATGATATCTTTAATTAAATTAAAAAAAGACAAGTGAGATTATATAATCAAGCTACCTCATTTTTCAAAGGAAATGGGTGTTCTTAACTCCCACCTCCATTACATTATATCCTATTAATGTGAATTTTCTTCAATACTTTGGTATATTTCAAGAAAAAATTCAAGATTCATAATTTCAATTGGATAAATGATAACCATTCTGTATATCTATAGGAGATCTTTAAATTAACAAACTCTTTATGTGAGCTGACCAAACAATATTATTAATTTGAGATACTTTTATAAAAAACTAAATTCACATAAGTAATCTTCAGGAACTAAAAATTTTTCAATTTAAATTGTGAAAAATCAGGGAAAATAGATGAAATTAAATATAAAAATAATCATAAATCTTACTCACTTCCTACCTATCATCATCCCCAAAAGAATTCTTTAAAATAAATACAATTCTTTCATTCTAAATTCAAAATACTAATTATTCCAAAAATAACCATAATAGAGCTCATAGAATTTCTCTATTCACACTTTATGTACCATAATATCATCATTATATTCCAAAAATTCCTTTCTGCTATATTTTTAAGGATTATTTAGCCTTGTTTCCCAACATAAATTATTTGAGATATCCTATTTATAATCTATTTTGAGCTCTTATATCTCCTAAACCGTAAATTCATTGGCCAAAAACAATCCCATATGTCTTACGTGTATGGCTTAAATGCACTTTTTTCCTCAAAAAATATTGTTTTTTAGTATGTAAAGGGGATCTTATATGATAACTGTATTAAAGTAGGTGTGAAACTATTGAGGAACCTCTCAAAAATCTCTTATTATTTATCAAGATAAAATATTATGATTTTAAAATAAAATAATGAAATATAACTTAAAAAAATCTTTGAATTATTTTTTGGGATATTTTGTTTCAATCTGATGGTTATCAAATGGGAATAAGAGTAATCATTTTAGATTTCATGAAAAGAAATTTGAAAATACATCCGATAGAGCCAATGAGGTTAAGTAGAATTACAATAACTATAAGGCAACTGAGAATACCTTTGAAAATATCTTTTTAAGAAAGCTTTCTCCTCTAAATAAAAATTTTTACCTTTGAAACCCTTATTTTGATTCAATATATAGCTCTTGTAAAAGAGTTAAAATCAAAAAAGTTCCACATTTCAAAAGGGAAATACCAAAAATAAAGTAAAGAAAGGTATAGTCATTTTACCCCTTTTGATACCAAAATTCCATCAAACAGTCAATTTGAAATTTACACTCTGAGGGGTTTCACAGAGGGAGCCTTTTCTAAACTTAAAATGGGTGTGGAAATTTATTTCTTGAAATCTCTAATTTTACATAGATTTTGGCCAAAATTATTCTGTATTTTGAAAAGGAAATATGTTTTTGAAATTGAAATTGGATATATCTTCCTTTCTGAATGATTTAATTGTCTGTATAATAAAAATGTTAAATATTTGGGTTCCAAATGAAGATTTACTTCTTTGAAAAAAACCTCATAAAAAATATGTGAGTATTTTTTTAAAGATGTTTTTTTTCTTCTTGTGAAATTAAGATAGAATAGATTCTTGGAGTTTACTAATTCCCATGTTTCTAGTATTGAAATAATTTGGTATTTGATAAATAAGTGGAAAGTTGGCTTTATTATATGTAAAGGTCTTGGTATAGCTTCCGTAAATGGATAAAAAAATAAATTTAATTCAAAAAAAAATTGTGATTATCAGTCATCCTTCCATTATTTTAAAAAATTGAGTCACTTTTACGGTAAAATTGAAAATATTTATATTTATAAAAAGGCTGTTGGTGAGGTATTTTGTTTCCAAAATGAATTTTTATCTTATTTTGTGACTAAAGCCCCCAGAAATTCTTTTTCTCTGAAAAGGTTTTAAAAAGTAGGTATTTTTCAGATTCAGTAGTGAAACATATTATTGATTATTTTCTTAGCTGAAAATTTTATTTTTTCAACTATTAAATAATACTTTTTTTGAGGGATTCATATTCAACTAAATATTATTAAAGAAAAATACTTTTTAAATTTGTTTTCTTAAAATCGTAAATTAGTTTTTGATTTTTATTTGCAAACTCCGTGTGTGAGCTTTCCATAATCCTCAGGAAGATATAAACCCCATCCTATTGAGTAATCTCTGCCCCGGTTATATGTTCAAAGGTCTTGCACATGGTATATTTCTTTGTTAACAATGAGCCATTAGTCTGAAATACTAGTGATAATGGTCTTTAAGAAATATTCAATTTTAATTTTAAAGTAAAAAAAACCAATTTTAATTGGTTTTGTAAGGTGTCAAGGCTATTGAGTTTGAACCACAAGTTACAAATCACCCCTTAAAATTTGATATAATTGAAATTTATTTCATGAGAATTAGAAGATAATTTTGATTTGATTCTCAAGAAATATTTGGCATTCCAAAGATTAACTGCTATGATGTCTTATTTTAAAATTATTTTTTCTTAGAATTATTGAGTAAATTTTGGAAAAAATATGAAAAAAAGACAGATATTGATTTAAAAAATGAAGTTAATTGAGAAAAAAGTATGAAACAAAAATGAATATTTTGAGTACCAGATCAATATGAGGGCTTATTTTTATGAAATAATTTAATATATTACCTTTGTAGTAATATGAAAGAACCAAGAGAAAAGTATTATTTTTTTTTGAATGAAAAAAATGGTGTTTCAATATAGTATTTGGGATTCAGATCTCATATTCTCTTCAATCCAATTTTTCTAACTTGGAACCCCTTATTTGAAGAGGAATATAAATAATATAATTATGGACTTGAGTTATATTCCTTGGGGAGCTCTCATAATATTATATTTAAAATACCAAATTGAAAAATTGAATTATTTGATAGTAATATAAATATTGATGTGAGCCTTGAGGTATATTTTACATACCCAAATAGGCCAAAATTATCTTGAAAATAAATTCTGAATTATGAATATATCCAAAATTCATCATTTTTGATTCCAGAAAAGATGAATAACTTTTTATTGAACAAGTAAATCCATGGATTTAAGGCCATATTTGGATTCTACACAAAAATTCACCTAGCGTAGCTCCATAGAGTGAATAAGCTCAAACTAACTCTTTGAGGTGGTAATATGGAAAATACTTCAATACCACATAAAAGATCTGTGAAGATTTTTGTTTTTCTTAATTTCACGCCAAAATAATGGGAATGTGAGATATACCATGTTACATGGTAACTAAGAATAGTGTTATGCATGTTTTGGGCACTTAATATCATGGTATTCTTACATTGACGTTTGGTACACCCATAGTGGATATCTCACTTGAAGCTTAAATTTCTATTTTGATGTGAAAAATAGGCAAGGGGGACAAAAGACATCAAAGAGAGCCAGGGTACCCAACTTCTGAGGCCTCAGAGGCATGGAAAGCTCCAAAGCTTGGATCCATGGCTGATCTTGGCCCAATTGGTAAGCTAAAACACTTTGGTAACTTGGTTACCATGTTACAACTACAGTAAAACATAAGAAAATAGCAAATAACCTGCTATTTTGACGTGCCAAGGAGGTAAAGAGCTACTTAGACTCCTGTAACCATGTCAATTCTTAATGACTTTCCATGGATAGACCCTAAAAGAGTAATTAAAACCCTTTTTGGACTTGTATCCATTGATTTACCTCATAGCAACCAGTTAAACACTGATATTTGCAATTCTACGTAGAAATGAGGTAAAAACTTCAAAAATTCATTCAAAATACAATTCTTGATGAATCTCTCTGAACCTTTCAGGACCAATGGAGAACTGTATTATCTATGGTACAACCAAAAAGAATCATAGTTTTACTAGTAAAATTAAAGGTTTTACTTACAGTCCATTTTTGACTATTCTACATGAAACACTGAATCTTCAAAAATTCACAGTAATTACAACCTGTGATTAAATTGCCAATAACATTGATAACTTTGAGAAATAAATGATTAATTTGAAATAAAAGAATATTAACAGATGTTACTCCTTTTATCCTTAGCCATATTGGGGTTGGTAGTCACGTAAAAGCATCAATTAAGTAATTATGATAATCTTGCGTGACAACAGATGATGCAATCAATAATCCAAAAGGGTTTATTGTTTTCTCACCCACTGGTTTTTTGGATTTCTCCATGCCACGCCTCTGTGAGCTTTTGTTGACATAAAAGAGGCCTCCTCTTGCTGTTTTTTCCAAGAATCATCTTATTATCCATTTATATCATTATTACCAACAAGTAAGTATTAGTTAAACTATTATTAAGTGTTTTGATTCTTTCAGAATTAATCAGAAAGACTTGAAATCATAGAATCCAACCATATATTGTTGTAATCCTGCTATAAATCATTTTGATCCCTTAAATCCACAATTCTATGTCAAATTTCTCTACTTATATCTTTCAATAAGTTCTTTGGAGTATAAGTGAGTCATTTATCTTTAATTCTTAAAGTTTTTCTCTAAAATTAGTTTTCTTCCAGAATCATCTTTATAATTATTCTTGCAAAATATAATTATATTATTAAATTCTTCTTGTAATTGATTCTTTTAGACAATTACTGCTCACTGTTAAAATCACTAGTAGTGTTTAACATGTGAAAGAAATAATTCTTTAATTTTTTAATTGTGGCTATAATAATATTTTATTATTATATTTCATAAGAACAGACATAGTACTGTTAATCAATAGTAATATTATCATCAGTTTCATAGTGAAATCTTACATTTGGGGGCCTGGCCGTGATTTTAACCATATTCTAGACTTCATTTTTTTGTTCCAAAAACTACCATACCTACCCATATCTTATATTTGGAGTCTTGGCTGTGTTTTTTGAACCTTTTGCGTTTAATTAATATATTATTAAGGTCTAAAATATATTAATTTGATAATTCTTTCTTTCAATTTGAAGTCAAAATAAATTTTTATTTTTGAAATTGTCTTAAAATCTTTTTCATGGAGGAATTTGGTTTAATTTTATACTGTATTTACACGTGGCTTTTTTCACATCCAAAAACTTATAAAATTATTCTTTGAGTTACTCTGAATCAATTTTGATTCAAATTCTTAAATTTTAATTTTTTTCTCTTTAAAAAGAATATTTTTTTAATATTAAAAAATATAAAACTTATAAAAAATCTTTAAAAATATATTAAAAAGCATAAAAGATATTTTTTCTCTTTTATATTTTTTTTCTAGTGTCTTTAATGAAATACTGTGCAGCTGGCAACAGACTCAGTAAAAGATATATCACTAGTCCAGAATCTGAAGACAGTATTGAGGTGAAAGTTGCTAAAAGAGGCACCTTATTTAACTCACAAAAGAAAAAATTACCACCAAAAGGTTTGTGTTTTATCTTTAAATTGAAGTGAAAATGGTGCACACCAGAAATGGAAGCAACTATTCAGTACAACCAGATGGATGTGGACAGGGAAGAGGCAAGACCAAATCCAGAAGTGCCAAGTCTTCCTCAAGAAAGACACATCTGGAGGATGCCAGAGTTGCCCCCCATTCCCCAAGGTCTGTACCCACAGACTTTGCTGTGAATTCTGAGTCTAAACTGATTCATGGCAATATTTCCAGGGATGAACAATTTTCAGGTGGCAGCAATAGAAATATATAAATGCCAGTACAAAAACTGGTTCAGAGAAGCCAAGAAAGAAGAGTGGGAAATATGCCCAAGCCTTTGGCAGGGGGCCATGAACTCTTACTTACACATCAAGAGCTTTCTGGGTAAGGAGAAGACCATAGAACTCTTAGGAGGTTGGAGCCCATTGTCTTGCAAAGACAAGGTCAAAAATATAAATAATTGGTTGAAGAACCAAAGTCTCTTACCCATAGACCAGAAGAGAGAGTTGGAAATGACTCCAGCTTTGGAGACAGAGGCCCCCGTGGTGTCTACCAGCTCCAAACCAGCTCCAGAAGTGTCCAAGGACAAGCCCAAAGGACCTCAGAGGAAGAAGAGAGGTCCCAAGAGCCATGAAGGAAAGGGAAAAGGCAAAGACAATTGGCACAGACCTTACCCACAAGGGTACAGGATCCCCAAATTGGAGCCTTCATCCATGGACAGTGTATTCAACATGGCCAGAACTCTGATTGATTTTACAGCCAAGGAGCAGAAAAGGATGAACAGAACCTTTCCACACAAATAATACAACAAATAAATTTTGTAAAAAGTAGTATTGATGTAGAACTTGGTAAATTTGATGCAAAGATAAATAAAATTACATCAGATATCAGTGAATTGAAAAGAAATGACATGAAGAGTACTGAATGGTATCAATTGACAAATGTCAGACTTGATTCCATTATTAATACATGTGACAGAATTGAGAGTAAATGTCAAGTTTAAAATGATGAAATGGAAGATCTTTCCATTTTTAACATTAATGACCAACTCAAAATTCTAAAAGATCATATCTTAGAAATATCTGAGAATACCAATCAATTTGCTACACATTTATCAAAAAGTGACAGTGAAAGGCAAAAGTTAAAGGATGAAATCATTGCAAATGTGGAACAAATTCTTAAGAATTATGAACCACATATGCCAAGAAATTCTACACCTTTGACTGAAGAGAAACTTTCTGTTAAAGGAAGTTTGACCCCACTCTTAGGAGAAAATGTTATCTCTGCAAGAGATATTCCCAAGTTAGAAGAATGGCCAACATTCTCTGGTGAAGGTGAATACAGCCATATTGAGTTCTTCAGAACTATTGATATGTTTCAGGAAGATTTGCACATACCTGATGAATTATAGTGGGCAAATTACACTCTCTGTTTACCAGAACTGCAAAGAAATGGTATTACAAGATAAGGATAGATCATGGAAAACATGATTGGTCTTGGTGGAAATCTGAAATGATTAAAAAATGGGCTAGTAATTCTTGGAGGTTTAAAATGGAAAATGCTTTTGAAAGTTCCATTTTTAACTCAGAGAAAGATAAACCACTTGGTTCTTCAAGAAAAAAGACAGATTATCTGCTTTACACCCAGATATGTCTTACACTATGTTTAATATGAAAATATTAAGGAAGTGTGGAGGAGAACTGGAACATGCTATCAAAAGCAGATGTGTGGAGCCCTGTTCAACAGAGGACTACATTAACGCAATGGAAGATATCATTACCAGAACAAGAATTGGTAAAACTTGGACTAAAATCCCTATGGAATCCAAGATGGTCTCAAAGATTCCCAGAGAGGACAGAAGACCAGAAAGACCTGTCTTGAAGTGTCATAAAGGTGGAAGCACTTCAAATTTAGCCAACACTTGCACCAAAAAGACAAAAATCAATGAAGTTAAAGTCATTGAAGGAATTCAGTGTACTGAAGAGAAAGAAGAATCTGATCAAGACTCTGCAGTCTCTGAGGATACACCAGTGGAGGACTGTCCCATTGAAAACATTACAGCTTTCTTTGAGGTCACAAAAGTCCATACCCACTTGCCACAGTACAGTGAGGATTGCTGCAACCTGATCAATATCCAGGATGCCAGGATGTGTAAGACCAAACCTGCTAGAGGTAAGAATTATACTGCTGGAGCATCTTGTATCACATCACTTCTGATGAATCATATTGAAGCCAAAGTAAATTTGGATACAGGGGCATTCTGCACTTGTGTAGGCAAAGGTTATCTCCAAGTTATACTTCCTGGATGCAAAAACCATCTATTACCAATAGAAGGTGTACAATTTAGTAGTTCCAGTAACACTATGAACCCTTTGGGCATATTGGACACTAATATTGTGTTTCCACACCCTGCAGGAAGTATAAGAATGAAGACAGAGATAGTAGTAATGGATAATTGCACATCTCAGCACATCATTCTTGGAAATGATTACTTGAATATTTATGGTATTGGGATCAATAACCATAAAGAGAGATATTTCACAATTGTGGATAACAAGAGACAGAAATTTGCTTTTTCCAATATGCCAAAACAAATATCTGTAGTATCTTCTGTTAAGGATACTTATAAAGATGAATTTGTGTCTAATAAGCTTGTTGAAGCACAAATTAATCCATCATTGTCACCAAAGATGAGGAATGAACTTATTGACGTGTTATACCCATACAATAATGCATTTGCCTCTGATAATGAACCATTAGGTGCTATACAAGGACATGAAGTTGATTTTACTCTTAATATTGACAGACCATATCCTCAAGTACTTAGAATACCAGCTTATCCAGCCAGTCTCAGAGCTAGAGAAGCCTTGGAAAAACATATCCAAGAGTTAATCCAACTTGGTGTACTCAGGAAAGTAGGCCATAATGAGGAAGTTGAAGTGACAACACCTGTTATTATTGCTTGGCATAATGATAAGTCAAGAATGGTTGGAGATTTTAGAGCATTGAATACCTACACAGTTCCAGATAGGTATCCAATCCCTAGAATTCAATAAACCTTGACTCAACTGTCTAAAGCCAAGTATATAACATCAATGGATGCATTGAAAGGCTTTCATAAAAAATTTTTGACGCCTAAAGCTAAGAGATTACTTAGAATTATCACTCACTGTGGTATTTATGAGTATCTTAGAATGCCATTTGGCATTAAAAATGCTCCATCCCATTATCAAAGAATGATGAATACCATCTTTCCCACAGAATTATCTGAAGGATGGCTTATCATTTATATTGATGATATTATCATATGTTCTGATTCATGGTCTTTGCACCTTGAAAGACTTGCAAGAGTACTTCACAAAGTTTCAGAAGTGAATATGAAAATTTTACTCAAGAAATGCAATTTTGGTTTTGAAGAACTCAAAGCATTAGGACATGTTGTTTCTGGTTTAAGCTTGGGTATTGACAAAAAAAAAGTAGCAGCGGTGTTACTTAAGCCAATACCCCAGAATAAAAAAGAAATGATGTCTTTTCTTGGATTTGGCAGTTATTATAGGCAACAATTGAAATACTTTGCAATTCTAGCCAAGTCACTCTATAGACTATGTGATCAACAGACTGTATTTGAGATGACACAAGAGAGAATTAAAGCTTATGAGAAGATAAAGAAAGCTCTTACAGAAGCACCTTTAATCCCCATGACTGACTGGAATATTCTTTTTAAATTGTACATTGATGCATGTGGAGATGGATTAGGGGAAGCCCTACATCAAGTCCAAATTATTGATGACAAACCTACAGAAGCACCAGCTTGCTACATCTCAAGAAAAATCAAACCAACAGAAGCCAGATATGGTGCAAGCCAAATGGAGTGCTTATTTTTGGTATGGGCACTTGAGAAATTACACTATTATCTTTATGGCAGTGTTTTTGAAGTGATAACTGACTGTAATGCCGTTAAATCACTTCTTAACATGAAAACTCCCAACAGACATATGTTGAGATGGCAAATAGCCATTCAAGGATATAGAGGAAGCATGACTATAGTTCATAAAGCAGGAAACATTCAAAAGAATGCTGATGGACTTAGTAGGTGGGCACTAGTCAACACTCCTGATAACCCAGCTTATGTACCTTTGGAAGCTGAACCTCAAATTCCAATTGAAGGAATTAACATGACTGATATTGGGACTGAATTCTTTGAAGAAGTCAGAGAATATTATAAGCAAGACAATAATTTCCATATCTTGACTTCTTTGTTAGATAAAGACTGCAAAGATACATCCTTAGTCAATGCACTAGATGAAGTTTGGAAAAATTCCTATTCTGAAGGAAGACTTCAATTGTTTGATGGGATTATTTACCATAGAACCAAACATTCCTGTGTGATGACATTATGTAGCAGATTGCTTATCAATACCATTCTTCATTAATTTCATGATAGCATATACTCTGGACAACTATCAGAGGCAGAACACTTGAAAAAGTGAAGAACTGTGCATGGTGGCCATCTTGGAGAAAAGAAACCATTGAATACTGCCATACCTGTGACAGATGTCAAAAGGCAAACAGCAGTACAGGCAAGAAATTTGGACTTATGATCCATATCCAAGAACCAAAATACCCTTGGGAAGTTATTCACATGGATTGGGTAACAGAACTTCCTCCAAGTGGTGACAAAAGCTATAATGCTTGTTTAGTCATTGTAGACAGATATAGCAAAACTCCCATATTCATACCATGTCATAAAGATGATACTGCTATGGATACAGCTCTTCTTCTATGGAGTAGAGTTATTTATCATACAGGATTATTTAAGAATATCATAAGTGACAGAGATCCCAAGTTCACATCTGCACTTTGGACCAATCTTCATAGATTGTTTGGGACTAAGTTATCATTCTCTACAGCATATCACCCTCAAACAGATGGGCTAGCAGAGAGAATGATTCAAACTTCAGAAGACATGATCAGGAGATTTTGTGCTTATGGGTTAGAATTCAAAGACTCAGATGGCTTTACCCATTACTGGTGCACTCTTATACCTGAATTAGAATTGGAATATAAGAAATCAGTCCATTCTTCCACAGGACAAACTCCTGCTATGTTAGAAAAAGGATGGAATCCAAGACTCCCAGAAGACACACTGAGGAAAGACTTGATTGACATTCATCCTACAGCTTCTAGCTTCAAGTTAATTCTTGATAAAGTGAAACATCATGCAAAACAAAGTATGAATGAAGCTTTTGACTATGCAAAACAGAAGTGGGACAAGAGTCACAAAGTACCAGACTTCAAAGTAGGGGACTTAGTTCTAGTTTCAACCTTGAATCTCAAAAATATCAAAGGCCCAAAGAAACTTAAAGATTCTTATGTAGGACCTTTTGTTATTGTTGCCTTACATGGAACCAATGCAGTTTGAGTGGAATTGAGTGGTGGATTGGAAAATAAACACCCCAATTTTCCAGTCAGCTTGATAAAAACTTATCAACCAGCTGATAAAGAATTGTTTCATTTGAGGAACCCAACTAATTTAACTGTACCACCAGTGGAACAGAGTGAAGACAGAAAGATAAATAAAGTCATTAAGGAAAGGAGACTTAGGGGTAAAAATCAAAGAGAATATCTTGTCAGATATAGAAATCCTGTACATGAAGATGAATGGCTGGCAGAATCAGAAATACCTGACTCAGATAAACTCTTAAGAAGATTTAGACATGAAAGAAGGCCAAAATCCTGTACATGAAGATGAATGGCTGGCAGAATCAGAAATACCTGACTCAGATAAACTCTTAAGAAGATTTAGACATGAAAGAAGGCCAAAATCCTGAATATTTCTAGAAATTTGCTTTAAATTACTTGATTTGAGTAATGTAAAGAGGTTGGACAGTGGACATTAACCCCCCTTTGGGCCTTTTATTCTTTATACCATTGATGAAATTGTAATACAATTTTATTTTTTGGTGGGAGGGAATGTGAGCCTTGAGGTATATTTTACATACCCAAATAGGCCACAATTATTCTAAAAATAAATTCTGAATTATGCATAACTCATAAGTCATGCATATATCCAAAATTCATCATTTTTGATTTCAGAAAAGATGAATAACGTTTTATTTAGTAAGTAAATCCATGAATTTAAGGCCAGATTTGGACTCTACACAAAGGTTCACCTAGGTCAGCTTCATAGAGTGAATAAGCTGAAATTAACTCTTTGAGGTGGTAATATGGAAGATACTTCAATACCACATAAACGATCCATGAAAACATTTGTTTTTCTTAATTTCATGCCAAAATAATGGGAATGTGAGAAATACCATGTTACATATATACTATTAATAGTGTTATGCATGTTTTGGGCACTTTATATCTTTGTATTCTTACATGAACTTTTGGTACACCCATAGTGGATATCTCACTTTAAGCTTAAATTTCTATTTCGACGTGAAAAATAGGCAAGGGGGACAAAAGACATCAAAGAGAGCCAGGGTAACCAGCTTCTGAGGCCTCAGAGGTGTGGAAAGCTCCAAAGCTTGGATCTATGGTTGATATTGGCCCAATTAGTAAACTAAAACACTTTGGGAACTTGGTTAACATTGTTACAACTACAGTAAAACATAAGAAAATAGCAAATAACCTGCTATTTTGACATGCCAAGGAGGTAAAGAGCTACTTAGACTCCTGTAGCCATGTCAATTCTTAATTCCTTTCAATGGATAGACCCTAAAAGAGTAATTAAAACCCTTTTTGGACTTGTATCCATTGATTTACCTCATAGCAACCAGTTAAACACTGATATTTGCAATTCTTCGTAGAAATGAGGTAAAAACTTCAAAAATTCATTCAAAATACAATTCTTGATGAATCTCTCTGAAACCTTTGGGACCAATGGAGAACTGTATTATCTATAGTACAACCTAAAATAATTATAGTTTTACTAGTAAAATTAAAGGTCTTACTTACAGTCCATTTTTGACTATTCTACGTGAAACACTGAATCTTCAAAAATTCACAGTAATTACAACCTGTGATGAAATTACCAATAACATTGATAACTTTGAGAAATCAATGATCATTCTGAAATACAAGAAGATTTACAGATTTTAACCCTTTTATTCCTAACCATATTGGGGTTGGTAGTCATGTAAAAGCATCAATTAAGTAATGATGATAATCTTACGTGATAACAGATGATGCAATCAATAATCCAAAAGAGTGTATTGTTTTATCACTCACTTGTTTTTCAGTTTGCTTGATGGCACGCCTCTGTGAGCTGTTATTGACTTAAAAGAGGCCCCCCTCTTGCTGTTTTTTCCAAGAATCATCTTATTATCCATTTATATCATTACTACCAACAAGTAGGTATTAGTCAAACTATTATTAAGTGTTTTGATTCTTTCAGAATAGATCAGAAAGATTTGAAATCATAGAATCAAACTATATATTGTTGTAATCCTGTTATAAATCATTTTCATCCCTTAAATCCAAGATTATACATCAAATTTCTCTACTTATATCTTTCAATAAGTTCTTTGGAGTGTGAGTGAGTAATTTATCTTTAATTCTTAAAGTTTTTCTCTAAACTTAGTTTTATTCAAGAATTATCTTTATATTTATTCTTGCGAAAGAGAATTATATATTAAAATAATTTTATTACTTTCATAAAAGAAGTTTTTATTATTAAATTCTTCTTGTAATTTATTCTTGTAGACAATTACTGCTCACTGTTAAAATCACTAGTAGTGTTTAACACGGGAAAGAAATAATTCTTTAATTATTTAATTGTGGTTATAATAATATCTTATTATTTTATTTCATAAGAACCGACATAGTACTGTTGATTAATAGCAAAATTATCATCGGTTTCATAGTCAAATCTTACAATTGATATATACATATTAATTTTCTATTATGGTGATATATTAGGGTCACCATGTTAAATTATTATACCCCTTCAAGGAGGGTATTAGGTGCAATCCAGTTTCAGTTTTCTTTCAAAATAACTGAATTTTTTCACCAAACTTTAAGATCTTTTTCAAATAATTCCAGCCACCAATTTTGACACTATAAGTTAAATTCAATAGAAAAGAAATATATTTTAATACTCATGATTATTATTTTAAACCTAGTAGAGAATTGAAGTTTATTTTAAAATAAATTGATTCAAAGTTATATAAGATTTAACTAATCAAATTCAAATGAGTTTTGAGAATAAAAAAATACTTCTTTTGATGAGAAGTAGCTTTCTTGTTACTTATTATTTAACCTCTTCAGCTTCAAGAATTTAAAGTTTTTTTTAACTTCCTTATTCAGCAAGGTTAGACATTACAATTAAAGCTTAAATAATTTACTATAAAGCTCAAATATAATATTTTAGCTTTTATCTTCAAAATGATATTTTCATTCCCTTCTTTTCCTTGGAAAACTTTCTTTTCATGAATAAACAGAAAAATTTTCCCTCCCCCAAACTCATCTTTTATATGAAATATTAATACCTATTATTTTATTTATTACTTGTCCTGAGTACCTGTAAAAAATATAATTCAGAAAATTGTACTATTTACCTTTCCCCTGTGAGCTAGCATAAATTTTGATAATCTCAGATTCATATTTCATTATATGGTTTAAATGAACATTGAAGATTAGGTATACTCTTTTATTTCCTAAACCTCAACCATTTATATTCTCAAGGATGGTTACTTCTACAAAATATTGGTATTTTTAAAGTAAGTAACTAATAAACATACTAAACTTCCCTTTTCCTCAATAATATTCATATTGTATAAAATATGGTAGAAATGATATCAAAATAACCAAATTCTTGATCATTTTCACCTAAAAAAAAAGTATTTATTTCAATTTTTATATCTAATTACTCCATATTCATATTTTCCAGCTGAATCCTTTGAAAAATTAAAAGGAAATTATTTGGATCATTTTTTTAATCCATTTATTGATTTTATGTATGTTATTTCAATAATTAAGTGATTCAAATTTTTCTTAAATATCTGGAATCTTAATTTATTTAAATTTTGTAAGCTTGTTTTTAATGATATGGCTTTATTCCAAGTGGAAAAACATTGAAAATTTGCTTTCAATTTGGATTAGAATTTCAATGAGATCTGAGATGTATTTATTTAAAATTTAGTAAGTATCAAAGCTTGCATATTTGATATAAGAAAATGTAATTTGAGATGAGAACCTGTATATACCTTTTTTAAGCTCTGGTAAACCAGAATTTTAGGGAATAGTAACTGTGGAAAATATTGTGTAAATCACTAGAAATTGACTTTGTGTCACAAAAATCACAGATGATTTATGACCTGGTATAAGAGGGGCTCTTGGGAATAACAAGAGTTCTCTGGAGCTCACGTGGAAGACTCAAAAGAGTTAAAGAAATACGGAAAAGAATATGTTTCTTCAACAAGGAAAATGCAAGTAAAACATTTTATTAAAATGATAAAAAAAAGCCAATGACCAAAGAGCCAACAAAGGAAGTCCTTAATAATTGTTTCAACTTTTTAGAAAGATCCAGGGAGTGAGTGAAGGATATTAAAACCAATATACACTGACAGATGAGGGAAAAGGGTGAAAATGAAATATTTAATAATATCAGTATTAACTATCAATATGAAAAAATATATAGAAAAAATCCTCGTAGACTAATTAATTGAGGAGAAAAATCCCCAAGGGTTGAAAGTGAGGCTGGTATATATCAAAATCTGAGAGTTTGAATCCTTAAGGCTGAAAACTGGTTCTTACTAAATAATTGAAGCTTTCTTGACTGCTTGGGAAAAATACATCTTTTTACATTGGGAAATGAACTGTGTTGAATAATTCTTCCAGAGTCTTAAATAAACTACAGGCTTCTTGGAAGAATTGTGTATTAAATTATTGAGGTTTCCAAGATTAATTTACTGAGCTTTTACATTTGAAAACTGGTTTGGGTAAATATGTAAGATGTGTCTATGAAACTGTTGATAATATTAATATTAATCAACAGTACTATGAGTTTTCTTATGAAGATATAATAAATAACCTTCTTATAACCACAATTAAATAATCAAGTACTTAATTATTTATTTTACTCATTATACACTAATGGTTATTATAACAGCAAGCAGTAATTTTCTACAATAATAAATTACAAGAAGTATTTAATAATAAAAACTTCTTTATTAAAATGATAAAAACTATTTCAATATATGATTATCTTTTGCAAGAATGATTATAAAGATAATTATTGAAGAAAAACATTACTTGAGAAAAACTTTAATAATTGATAAAACCACCCACTAATATTTTGATAAAAACTTGAAAATAATTGATAGAGAGATTTGACAGATGAATTGTGGATTTGAAGGATCAAAATGCTCAATAACAATAATAAAATAATATAATAGCTAAATAATATCTAAGATAGTATACTTCTATGATCTCAAGTCTTTCTTATATATTTGAAAATATTTAGAACAATTAAGAAAATATTTAACTAATACTTACTTGTTGGTACTGAAGATATAATTGGATAATAATATGATTTTGGAAAAAACAGCAAGAGGAGGCCTCTTTTAAGTCAACAACAGCTCACAGAGGAATTCCATGGAGAAAACTGAAAAACCAGTGGGTGAGAAAAAATTATTCTTTTTGGAGTGTTCATTTCATCATCTGTTGTCACATAAGATTATGATAATTACCTAATTAAAGCTTTTTACATGACTACCAACCCATTTATGGTTAAGAATAAAGGAAGTAACAACTGTAAATCTTCATTTATTTAAAAATAAGCATTAATATCTCAAAGTTATCAATGTTATTGGAAATTTAATCCAAGGTTGTATTTCTTGTGAATTTTTGAAGATTCAGTGTTTCATGTGGAATCATCAAAATTGGACTGTAAGTGAAACTGTTAATTTTAATTTTTAAATACTAATTTTGTTTGGCTTATTTGGGGATAATAACATCATCCAGTTTGAAAAAATCTTTCAGAAAGATTAAGTAATAGTTGTATTTTTCATGAATTTTTGAAGTTTTTACCTTATTTCTATGTAGAATTGCAAATAGCATAGCAAAGCTGGCTGTCATGAGGAAAATGAATGGATACTAGTCCAAAAGGGTTTTAATTAATCTTTTAAGGCTTATAAATAATTAATAATTAACATTGCTACAGGAGTCAGGGTTGCTCTTTACCTCCTTGTCATGTGAAAAAAGCTTCTTATTTGCAATTTTCTTATGATTTAATGGGGCTTTAACTTGGTAAGCAAGTTCCCAAAAGGTTTTGGTATACTAATTGGGCCATTATAAGCCATTTATCAAAAATTCAGAGCTATGCATGCCTCAGAGGCCTCAGAAGTTGGGTACCACGGCTCTCTTTCAATGTCTTATGTACCCCTTAGCTATTTTCACATCAAAAATAGTAATTCAGGATTAAAGACTGATATCCACTATGAGTGTACCAACACTGTATGTAAGAATAATGTAATTTTAAGTGCCAAAAAACACGCACAACACTAATCTTAGTGTATATGTAACATGGGATCTCTCACATTCCCATTACTTTGGTATGAAATTGAGAAAAACAATTTTTTCTCACAATTCTTTTATGTGGTATTGAAGTATTTTCCATATTACCTCGTCATAGAGTTAATTTAAACTTATTCACTCTATGGAGCTACCCTGCGTGAATTTTTGTGTGGAGTCCAAAGCTGGCCTTAAATCCATAGATTTACTTACTCACAAAAAGGTTATTCATTATTTATTAAATAAAAAATGATGAGTTTTGGATATATGCATGACTTATTGGTTATGCATAGTTTAGAATTTATATTAGTATTACTTGTGGCCTATTTAGGTATGTAAGATATACCTCAAGCCTCAAAAACTATCTATTGAATATCCCTTTCTATTATTCCCTTGGAGGAAAGCCATATAAATGGGTACAGCAATACCTGAAAGTACAATTTCATTGGTGTCCTGGAGTAGCCTTCCTGAATTAGTACTCACTAACCCATTGATGATAGCTTCAAGTCCCTGAATATTACCCCCAAAATACGTTGAGGAATGTTGGAGTGTTTTAAAATAAAGAATTTTTTATTGAAAACATCACGGTTGAATTTCTGAGGAAAAGTGGTGAGTAATTGTGTAGAAAACCATATATTTCATTTTTTGGTGTCCAGAAGTTTGATTGGTAGGCCATATCAATAGGATTATAGCCCTCCTTTGTACCAATTCAATTTTGGCCAAAAGGGGCATATGTGTAAGGTGTGGATATGAAAATTTGATTAAAAATCAAGTACTTTTCCTGTCCTCAAAATTTGTATAAGGTAAAAATCAATTAAAAATAGTAAGAAATATTATTTTTAAGTGAAAACACGCCAATTTTCATTGTTTATAACTTTATTAGTATAAAACAATAATATTATAAAGATTTATTGTTTTACCAACAATACTCTACAAGAGATATTTAAGGCTACAAACGAAATTTCTTTAAGAGCAATTTCAATTGGAATTAATTGAGCAAAGAACTGCAAGCAATTAATTAAAGAAAAAGGTCTTTAAAAAGAATATTAAAGAGAAAACACGCCCAAAAGTGACCAGAGTGAATTTGGAAACAAAGTGTCAAAGTTTACAGTGATGAAAGATGCTTTAATTCACTTTTGGGGTGGTTCAGGGGTAAAAATGATTATAAGAGTTACAAACAATGATTATAATGATTTTTTCACGTGGTTAAAAGGATCAAAATTATTTAAAAATTGTGGTTGGAATCTTTTATTGATTGGTTTAACAGTGTTTAAACTAATTATAAAAGGAAAAGATTCTAACATGAAGAGGAAAGTGGGGCAAAGAAGACATTCTTTTATAGCCATCAATTTTCTTACTCAAAAAGTAAGGCTTACTCTTGTCAAGCGTGAAAAACAATCTGACAACAGAAAAGTCAATTATGGCATCATTGAACCCTGGTTTAGACCAAAAAAGGGCTGGTTTAAGCCATTTTTAGCCATTTTAGACCCTTAAATCAGCCATTACTATAGCAATACCTGGTATAGAGCCTTCAAAACACGTCATAATGTGTGTAAGAGACGTAGAAACCAGTTAAAACTGTTTTTACTATAATTGTTTTATCTTAAGGGTAGTTTTACCCTCTTGGCAACAGCTAAAACTACCCCAGTTGGTATCAAAACCTCATCATCAATTGAGTCCACAGACCCTGTAACTCAATTCCAGGCCAAAAGTGATTAACCTTTGCATGAATTTTGACACCACACACCTGTCAGCAAGGATTTTGGGTGTCTAGCTCCCCCTTAGAGCTGGAGTTCCTTTTCCCCCCCAAATTTAATCTTTCCAATTTATTTTTCCTTTAATTCCTCATCATGTATTATACTTTTAATTTACATATGTAATTCAATTGAGTTGTACAGTTCAATACAGTAATAATTGATACCTCATATGTAATTCAAAGTTCACTTATGTAATACACGCACACATTTTGACATTTCAATTGAATTCAATTGAAAATACTTTAATTCCTCATAACTTCTAAAATATACACAACACCTCAATTTCAACACAGTTTTTGGTGATTAACACTACATGTGATGTGAGTTAAATTAAAGTTTTGAGGACTTTCAATTTTCATACAGAAAATACTAAAAAATTAATTTAAGCTTATTTAGAGTTGAGTTACAAAATACTCACTCAGAGGTGACCCCACCTGATTTTTTATGAGGAATCCAATGGTGAAATAATTTTTATATGTTTATTTATTGTATAAAAAGTTATAATAATTTTTATTTAACTTTTTTCCAAATTTATTTATTTTTTTACAATTTTGTTAAAAATTCATTTTTACTAAATTTTTTTCAAGTATAAATGTAATTTTATAATTCCAAAATTTAATGTAATTTTATTTTTAAATTGTAATTAAATTTTTAATTTTCAATATAACTTTATATTTATATTTTGATTTTTATTTTAATAATATAAATAAATTTATTTTATTTATATTTATATGTTAATTTTGTATTTGTGGTCTTTTGGGTATATGAAATTACCTCTAAGGCTCACATTCCCTCCCCCTAAAAAAGAATATTACTTTGTAATATTGGTATTTCTAGTGTGTCTGAATCTCCTGAGGAGTTTGGTAGCTTCTGGTATATCTTTTTCTTCTAACCATTCATCCTCACAAGTTGGGTCACTGTACCTAACAAGGTATTCCCTTAATTTTTTGGTTCTTAATTTTCTTTCTTTAAGAAATTTGGTAATTTTCTTAGTACCAGATGTCTCAATAGGAGGTATAACTTGGGGAATCTTATTCCTCAAGGGAAATTTCTCAGCATCACTAGATTTATATGGCTTTATCAAGCTCACTGGAAATGTAGGATGCTTATTGCTAAGTTCTTCAGATAACTCTACTTCAACAGCATTTTCTCCATGGAGGGCCTTAATCACAAAAGGTCCTGTAAAGGAGTCTTTCAGCTTTTTACATCCTTTGATGTTATTGAAGTTAGTGGTGAATACAAGAACTAGGTCCCCCACTTTGAAATCTGGAGTTGCATGTGATTTATCCCATTTGTCTTTAGAATATGCAAAAGAGTCTTCCATGCACCTTACTGCATGCTCTCTAGCTTTGTCTAGCATTCCTTTGAAGCTAGCAGCTGTGGGATGTATTTCAATTAAATCTTTCCTCAAGGAATCTTGGGGTAATTTGGGGTTCCATCCTTTTTCTAGAATAGCAGGAGTTTGATTGGTACTGGCATGGATTGATGTTTTATATGCTAATTCCAGTGCTGGTAACAGAGTACACCAATCATGGGTAAATCCATCACAATCTTTGAATTCAAGGCCATATGCACAAAATCTTCTCACCATGTCCTCTAAGGTTTGGATCATCCTTTCAGCCAGGCCATCAGTTTGTGGGTGGTAGGCTGTAGAGAAAGACAGTTTAGTGCCAAATAATTGGTGAAGATTTGTCCATGGTGCTGAAGTGAATTTGGGATCCCTATCACTAATGATATTTGTAAATATCCCAGTCCATGACACTACTCTATTCCATATCAGAAGAGCTGTATCCATGGCTGTATCATCCTTGTGACATGGTAAAAAGATTGGAGTTTTACTGAATCTGTCCACAATTACTAGGCAAGCATTATAACTTCTGTCACCTCCTGGTGGTAGGCCAGTTACCCAATCCATATGGACAATTTCCCAAGGTCTGCTTGGTTCTTGGATTTTTATCATATTTCCAAGTCTCTTACAAGTGGATTTATTTGCCTTTTGGCATCTGTGAGCCTGTGAGGTATGTATAACATACCCATAAGGCCACAAATGATTTTATAAACAGCTAATTTTGTCTTAAACAGACTTTTTAGTTGAAATTAAAATAAAAAATAACAATAAATAAGTATAACTTTATTTTGGATAAACAAAGTTATAAATATTATGTCATTTTTGGATTCTACACCAAAAATAACCTAGGGTACATCCATAAGGTGTTATACCCAAAAACACTTATTTCTTGTGTTATTAGAAGATTTAAGAATCTCACAGTACTAATGTAACTTTTTTAACATTTTTTTAAAATTGTTAAATTTAATCTTAAATAAGCTTAAATATAAAGTTGCATAAGGTTAATTCAAACTTACCAAAATTTTAGTTAAAATTGAGGTGTGGTGTGTATTTACTGAATTGGCTAAGGATCTGACATACAGAATGTAAATCCTGCATGAGCTCAATTTAAAAGGGTTTAAAGCCATGGTATGGCTTTAAATAAATAAAAGGGCAAAATCCACACAAAAAGGTGGGACAAAGGAAAAAGACCAAATAGAGCTGGGGTACCCAACTTTTTGGATCTGCAATGATTCAATTAAGGTTGTCCACCTGTATTGGAGGATTTTCAACCTTATTTAAACTTTAAGATTAGACTTTGATCCAACCTTAAGGTTTGAACTGGTTTTATCCCAATTTAGACAGGAATTTCAAGCTGCCAAAGGGTAAATCCCAATATGCAGGCTTGAAATCAAGGTTTTAAGAACTATCAAAGCTTAATAAAGCTTAAAACTTTAAAGTTACAAGCATCAAAACCTTATCAAAAGCTAAGGTTTGGTGTGTATTGCTATTTTACGTGGAAAAATAGCAATAACTTTAAAAATTCATTAAAAATCCAAATCTTAATGGATTTGCTTGAACATTTCACACAGCTTATAATTTAATATTATCTATATATAAATCAAATTTTAAGTATCTTTTATAAATAAATTTCCTGGGTAAATAGCCTGGAAATTTACTCTTTTAATTAAGCTTAAAGAAAATTATGATTTCTTTAAAAATTAATTAAAAATTGAGTTTAAGAGATTTCTGCTTGAAACTCTATTTTTAAGTTGTTCATGTGATGAACTTTAATATAAATAAGTTTATTTATATTAAAAACTTAAAATAATTAGTTTAAATGAGGATTAAAGTTACATGGAGTTAAGAATAACACTGGTAACTTTAAATTGGAATTAAAAACAAGTTGCCTTAAGTTAAGAACTTTGTTTTCAAGTATGGTTTTTCAGTTTTGACCTGAGCACGCCCTCTATATTCATTATTAATCATGAGAGCTGCTCTGAAGACATAAAAAGAGTCTTTTCATCACTGTTTTTGCCCATCACTCATTATCAATCCAATCATATTAGAAATTTAAACAGGTAAAGTTTTATTATTTATAAAATCTTATTATTAAAGTAATTCTTAAGTTATTTTATTCTTTATTAATTGTAAATTAAAGAATTGAAGTCATAGAATTCAGATTATTGTTGTAATCACCAATAATATATTTTATATTATAAAATTTTCATCGTAAATATCTTTTAAAATCCACAAATTCCTCTTGTCAGGTTGAGTCTATATTGAAGTGGTAATAAGGGTATTTACAGCTAGAATTATGACTGTGACACGTAGAAAACTGATTTAAAATAAGGGTTTTGGGTTTTAAAGATGATTTATAATATAATTAAGGGGTTCTACTATTGGATAATAGTGGTGGTGAACGCTATTGAGAACCCAGGGTGCAATCTTACCAGTTGGGTTACTATAATAAGAGTTACAATAATTAAATATATAATTATACCTGTTTATTACCCAAGAGTAAAACTGTTTTTGACAGTTTACTACATAGGGTATTCAAGAGCAGGATGAGGAGACAATTCTGGCTGTGAAAAGCCTCCTTTTTATCCTGAAATGGGGTGGAAAGGGTGCTAGACCTTTCCACGTAGAGGAAGTGAAGATTTTTTCACTTTCTAGTACTGGCTTGTGGTTTGCAAACAGCCTGTATAGCCTGTATTGGGCTCATATGTGGTTTTGAAACCACATCTGGGCGGTTTTCACCAATACAGGGTGAAAATTTTCATCTGGGGACCTCACAGCCTGATTCTGACGTGTATGACGCATAGAATTCTGTACAGAAACTGTATGGGACCCCAGTATTGACTGACATATGAGGTATTTAAGTAAAAACATGCTTCTTTGTCTATTTGACACCTCATATTCATGATTATGGGATATTATCCCATGGTAAGGCTGTATATGACAGCAGGTGGGATTTTAACCTTAAGACAGCCATAACTTTGTCAATTCTTGAGATATCAACCTCAAAATTGGTTCAGTGTGTATCCCTGTATGTGCTCTACACAATGGTACCTCATTTGATATGGGTATCATTAAATATGGCAAAGTTATCCCATGTACAAGATTTTTGTACATTTGCGTGTTTTAGGCAAAAAGCTGTATTGAGCTTGTTTGCCCCATAACTTCTGCAGTAGTTGAGATATGAGGAAGTGGATGACACCATCAGATAGCCCTGATTGGGCTCTTTCCAAAAAGACCCCACTTCAGGTATCCCACACTAAAACTGTAGAAGTTAGTTGAGAGGTGAATGTTTTGTTCACCCTTATTTGGCCTGAAATTGACCATAACTCCTAGAATATTGGTGCTAGCTCAGTTTGGCTGGTACCATTGGATAGCCCTGGCTTAGAGATTCATTTTGAGTACCCATTTGATGGGGTTAAGCCTCTACTTCTAGATTTTAGATGAGAGGTGAAAATTAAGGTTTATGCTCAGCAATAACTTTGTTATTTCTAGTCCTATGGTGATGGGACTTATATTTTCAGGAAGAGGTGAGTTTACTCTTTCTTTTGATACCTTTTGAGCTTATTTGGCTCAGCTCCATATTTTGGTGGTATCTTGGCTGTACCATTGGTTTATGGTATTTTGGCTGTCATGCTTGTGCTCTGGTTTTGAGTCACAGGCTGACACCTCTTAAAAACTCTTTAATCTTAAATTTTATCATAAAAAGTTGTTTTATCCTTAAAATTATTGATTTTAGACGTGTTTTTAACTTATAATCATTATTTAATATAATAACTGTTGTTGTTTAACTTGTTGTATTAAATAAATATTATAAGTAAGTTTTCTCTAAAGTTCTATATTTTTTTTATCTAGTATTAGTTTTTTTTATATAGAATTTTATTCTATAAGAATTATTTCTGCACAGTGTGTGTTATAATTCTTTTATAAATAATATTTATATTATTTATAAGTGTTTAATATTCATATTTCCACGTGTAATTGTCTCATTAAGAGATTTACAATTCTTAGTGTTATAACTGTCAGTGACTATAACAATAATAGAATAATTATAATTTATCATAATTATTATATTTTTTATTATTATTATATTTTGATAATAATAATAATTAAATTTATTCTTTTATATAATTATTTTCAATAATTATATTTAAATTTGTGGCTATAATATTGTATTTTATTATATATTTCTATTGAGGGCAGTCATAGTACTCTTGATTTTGTTACTATTATCAAGAGTTTCATAGACAAACCTTAAATTTGGGGACCTGGCCGTGATTTGAAACCAATTTTTGGGACATAAATTATATTCTTGACCTTATTTTACTGTTTTTTGACGTAAAATTGCCATATTTATCTTAATATTGGCTTTTTTGGGACTTATCCCTTATAAATAATCTTTATAATATTAATAAAGTTATTTTCTTCTTAAGAATATTGTTTGAAACAATATACTATTGAGTGACTTGGAATAAATTTCTTTTGTCTAACTAGTGGATTTTTCACATCACAGACTTGAAATTTATTCTTTGAGTTATTCTAGTATAAAGTGAATAATAATACAATTTTGATTAATTAACTTGTTAATTGCATAATTATTATTTCTTTAAAGAGAATAATAAATCTTTAAAAATAAAAATCTTTACTAAAAACCATTTTTTTTTATCTTAGACATTTTTCTTTCTTTTTGACGTAATTTGCAATAAATTACATTAAAACAACTTTATTTAATAAGTTGAGTTTATAAGTTATTTTTATTATTTGATAAAATAACTTAAATTTTTAATTTTCTCTAGTGTCTTCCATCAGAGAAAATTCTTTGGATTCTGAAACCTCAGAGTCCAGTATTGAAATTCAAACCAGTCCAGCACCAAGGGGTTTGATAACCAAAGAGCCCTTTAAAGGTCCTGCAGGTGAATTGAATTCAATTTTACTCTATTTTTTATTCAAATTGACGTGAAATGACTCCTACTAGAAGTGGAAGCAACTACTCCATCCAATCAAATGGATCTGGACCAGGACATTCCAGCCACAAATCCAAAAGGCAAGAATGTCTTCCCAGAGGAGAGGCACAAATGGAGGATGCCAGAACTTCCACCAGTTCCCAAAGGTTAGCCAGCACCTTTAAACCTCTCATTGAGAGTCCAGAAGCTGACATAACTGCTATTGCTGTTAGACCTGAACCATTTCCAACAAGCAGCCGTGGAGATTTATCAATCTCAATGGAAGAACTGGTTCTTGGTGTCAAAACAACAAGAGTTGGAACTTCTCCCAAGTCTTTGGATAGGCACCATGAACTCTTGTCTTCAAGTGAAGAAGTTCACGGGGCCAGAAAAGACAGAAGACCTTCTGATGGGTTGGACACCCATGTCTGTCAAAGGACAAGTCCAACAGATAAAAGCTTGGTTGAAAAACAAAAGCATTTTATCAGAGGATCAGAAGAAGACGTTGGCCCAAGGCAAGGAAACCAGCCCAGTGGAAGCTCCTCAAGCATCCACCAGCAAAAATCCACCTCAACAAGTGCCAAACAAGCCCAAACAAGCCCAAAAAACCAACCAGAAGGGCAAGCAAAAGGCAAAGGGAAAGGCAAAGCCTTACCCTCAGAATTACAGAATCCCAAAGAAGGAAAAGACAGCCATGGACAATGTGTTCAATATGGAAAGAACCTTGATGGAATTCAAAAACAAGGAGGAGCAAAGATTGAATCAATCTTTCCCAAAGAAATAGATCTTGTAAAACTTGTAACTCACTTTGAATCTTGTAATAAAGAAATTATGGCAAAATTTAAAGCATTTGATTATGTCCAACAGAAGTTGGGTAATGAGATATTAAAAGTGAAAGAACAACAAAAGACTATTATTGGCCTTGAAAATGTTAATGAAGACAATATTGTGTCTTTGACGCAAATTTGTGAAAGACTTGAGTCTAAAGTTACCTTACTCAATCAACCAGATGAGAACTCAATTTCTTTTATAACTGGACAGTTAAGAGAATTGAAAATACAAGTTCAAAACTTGGAAAATTCTACTGGTCACAATGCAGCTCTTTTTCAAGAACAATTGGAAAAAAGTGATAAAGCAAGACTTGAATTGAAAGAAGACATTCAATCAAGTATTAATAATATATCACTAAAAAATGAATTGCCAAGGCAATCCACACCAATTCTTGACAGAAATGTTCTTAACTTGAATAATGATTTACATCATACAGTTTCAAGTCATGATGTGGAAACTGCTTGCAATTTTAAGGACATTCCAAGATTAGAGGAATGGCCAACCTTCAGTGGTGAAGGAGAATATAATCATATGGAATTTATGAAAACAATTGATATGTTCAAAGAAGACTTTAACATACCAGATGAATACATAAGTGCCAGATTACACTCATTATTTACCAAATCAGGAAAGAAATGGTATTATAAAATGAGACAAGACCATGGTAAACATTCTTGGCCTTGGTGGAAAGAACAAATTATTTCCAAATGGGCAAGTGATTCCTGGAGAGTTAGAATGGAAAATTCTTTTGAAGAAGCCATTTTTAATATTGAGAGGGACAGGCCCATGACTTGGTTTCTTAAACAGAAGGACAGGTTAACTGCCCTTCATCCTGATATGTCTGAAACAATGGCACATAAAAGAATATTAAGAAAATGTGGCGGTGACCTTGAGCATGCTATAAGAAGCAGATGTATTGAGCCTTGCTCTACAGAAGATTATATCAATGCTATGGAGGACATCACTACTAGAACAAAAATTGGAAGAAATTGGTCCAAAACCCCAATAGACAACAAGACTAGTGGGAAACCAATTTCAAAACCAAATAAACCACATGACAGACCTTCTTTGAAATGTCATAAATGTGGAAGCACATCTCATTTGGCAAACACTTGTCCAAAAAAGACAAGAGTCAATGAGATAAATGTTGAAAAAGTGGAAGACACAAAAGAAACTGATGTATCTTTACATGAAAGTGATTCTGGGCCTTCAGAAGAAGAAGAAGTATCAGAAGAACTTAGTATAGAGAACATTAATGTCTCTTTTGAGGTCACTGAGGTACATACTCACTTACCACAGTATGGTGATGAATGTATGGATCTCATACATGTGCAAGATGCCAAGATGGAAAAAACCAAACCTGCCAGAGGTAAAGGTTACACAGCTGGGTCATCTTGTATCACTAATATTGTGATAAATAACACAGAAGCCAAGATACATCTTGACTCAGGTGCTTTTTGGAATTGTGTTGGAAAAGATTATCTTGACAAAATTTATACCAATTGGCAAGACAAATTAATGCCAATTGAAGGTATAACATTCAGCAGTGCTAGCCAAAATATGCACCCTTTGGGTATATTTGAAGCAGCAATCATATTTCCTCATCCTGCAGGAAGTATAAGACTGAAAGTTGGAATTGTTGTTATGAATAATTGTACTTCACAACACTTTATACTTGGGAATGATTATCTCAATATTTATGGTATTGATATTAATAATCATAAAGACAGGTATTTCACTATAGGGGAAAACAAAAGACAAAAATTTGCTTTTCCTCTAGAAAAAAGAGAAATTAATGTCATTAAACAAGTAAAAAATGTTAATAAGGAAAAATTTGTATCAAGTCAATTAATTGAAGCACAAATTAGTCCTGAGTTAACACTGGAAATGAAGGAAGAGCTTATTGAAATTTTATTTCAGTACAGGGAAGCCTTTGCTTCAGATAATGAACCACTTGGGGCTATAAAAGGCCATGAGGTGGACATTATGCGTAATGTGGAAAGGCCTTATCTGCCACTATTAAGAAGACCAGCTTACCCAGCTAGCCCTAGGGCTAGAGAAGCATTAGAAAATCATATTAATGAACTAATGAAACTGGGAGTCCTTAGAAAAGTTGGACACAATGAGGAGGTAGAAGTCACAACCCCAGTAATCATTACTTGGCATAATGATAAGTCAAGGATGGTTGGTGATTTTAGAGCACTGAATACCTATACTATCCCAGACAGGTATCCAATCCCTAGAATTCATGAGACTTTGACTCAATTATCCAAAGCAAGATTCATCACTTTCATGGATGCTCTAAAGGGCTTTCACCAGAATGTTTTGACACCTCATGCTAGGAAATGATTGGGAATAATTGCTCATTGTGGTATTTATGAATATTTGAGGATGCCTTTTGGTATTAAAAATGCACCCTCTCATTACCAAAGAATGATGAATACTATCTTCCCACATGAATTATCAGAGGGATGGTTAATCATTTATATTGATGACATTATCTTCTGTTCAGAAACCTGGCAATTACATTTAGAGAGACTTTCATTAGTACTTAAGAAAATTTTACAAGTGAACATGAAAATTTCTCTTAAAAAAATGTAATTTTGGGTTTCATGAGTTAAAAGCTCTAGGACATGTAGTCTCAGGACTAAGCCTTGGTGTTGATAAGAACAAAGTGGCTGCAGTTTTACTGAAACAGATGCCCCAGAAAAAAAAAGAAATGATGTCTTTCTTAGGTTTTGCCAGTTATTACAGGCAACACCTTAAAGATTTTGCAATCCATGCCAGATCATTATACAGAATTTGTGATCAACAAACTGTTTTTGAAATGACTCAAGAGAGAATTCAAGCATATGATAAAATCAAGTATGCCTTGACCAATGCACCATTATTACTGATGCCAGACTGGAAACTTCCTTTCAAGCTGTATATTGATGCATGTGGTGAAGGTCTAGGAGCTGCTCTTCATCAAGTTCAAATTGTCAATGACAAGCCTTATGAAGGTCCAATCTGTTTTATTTCAAGACAAATTAAACCTACTGAGGCCAGATATGGAGCTAGCCAAATGGAGTGCCTTTGCCTTGTTTGGGCTCTGGAAAAACTTCATTACTATCTTGATGGTAGTGTGTTTGAAGTAATTACTGATTGTAACGCAGTAAAGTCACTTCTTAACATGAAAACTCCAAGCATACACATGTTAAGATGGCAGATTGCTATACAGGAGTATAGAGGCAATATGACCATAGTACATAAAGCTGGAAATATTCACAGGAATGCTGATGGCTTAAGTAGATGGGCATTACCCAATACACCTGAAAATCCTGCCTATGTTCCTACAAGTGCAGAACCTCAAATCCCAATTGAAGGAATTAACATCACAGATGTGGGAACAGAATTCTTTGAGGAAGTTAGAGAAAGCTATAAGCAAGATAAAAATTGCCATATACTTACTGCTCTACTTGGCAAAGATTGTAAAGATGCAGCATTGGCTAATTCTCTGGATGATATTTGGAAAACATCTTATGATAATGGAATATTCCATTTGTTTGATGGTATACTATATCATAGATCTAAACACACATGTGTCATGGTCCTATGTAGTAGAATGTTGATTAACACAATACTACTAGAATGCCATGATAACATTTATTCTGGACATCTGTCTGAAGACAGAACAATGGAAAGAATTAAGACATGTGCCTGGTGGCCATCTTGGAGAAAAGATGTCATTGAGTACTGTCATAGTTGTGATAGATGCCAGAAAGCCAATAAAGCTACTGGTAAAAGATTTGGTCTGATGATCCATATCCAAGAACCAAGTACCCCATGGAAAGTGGTTCACGTGGATTGGGTAACCGCATTACCACCTGGAGGTGATAAAAGTTACAATGCATGTCTTGTTATTGTAGACAGATATAGCAAAACACCAAACTTTTTACCATGTCACAAAGATGACACAGCTATGGATACAGCTCTTTTGATCTGTAATAGAGTAATATCCCATACTGGTCTCTTTAAAAATATCATTAGTGACAGAGACCCAAAATTTACATCAGCCTTATGGACTAATTTACATAAGCTTTTGGGTACAAAATTATCATTCTCAACAGCATACCATCCACAAACAGATGGGTTAGCAGAAAGAATGATTCAAACCCTTGAGGACATGATCAGAAGATTCTGTGCTTATGGCCTGGAGTTTAAAGATTCTGATGGCTTTACCCATGATTGGTGTACTCTTATACCAGCATTAGAATTAGCCTACAAGACCTCCATCCATGCTTCAACAGGCAAGACCCCTGCAATGTTGAAAAAAGGATGGAACCCCAAACTTCCAATTGATACTTTGAAGAAAGATCTGGTTGACATTCATCCAACTGCTTCAAGCTTTAAGCTATTGCTTGATAAAGTGAGACATCATGCAAATCAAAGCATGAATGATGCCTTTGAATATGCTCAGCAGAAATGGGATAAAATTCATAAAACCCCAGAATTCAAAGTAGGGGCCTTAATACTAGTTTCAACCTTGAACTTTAATAATATTAAAGGCCCAAAGAAATTGAAAGATTCCTTTGAAGGACCATTTATTATTAAAGCCCTTCATGGGACAAATGCAGTACAAGTAGAACTGTCAGGAGAACTGGAAAATAAACATCCAACATTCCCTGTCAGTCTAGTAAAGCATTACACTTCAAGTGAAAAGGAATTATTTCCTTTAAGAAATGAAACACCCTTAGAAGTACCCCCACTAGATCTAAGTGAGGAGAAAAAGGTACTAAAAGTCTTGAAAGAAAGAAGACTTAGGGGAAAAAATGAAAGAGAATACTTAGTCAGGTATAAAAATCCACAACATGAAGATGAGTGGATTGTAGAAAGCAAAATACCTGATTCCCAAAAGTTTCTCAGAAGATTCAGACATGAGAGAAGACCAATTGCTCAATAAAAAGTTTGAATTGTGTGCTTTAAATACTTAAAAGTATAAGTAGAGAGGTTGGACAGTGGATTATACCCCCCAAATAACTTGGGGGTAAACTACAAAAGAAAAATTGTGGTACAATTGTTTTTTTGGTGGTAGGGAATGTGAGCCTGTGAGGTATGTATAACATACCCATAACGCCACAAATGATTTTATAAACAGCTAATTTTGTCTTAAGCAGACTTTTTAGTTGAAATTAAAATAAAAAATAACAAAAAATAAGTATAACTTTATTTTGGATAAACAAAGTTATAAATATTATGTCATTTTTGGATTCTACACCAAAAATAACCTAGGGTACATCCATAAGGTGTTATACCCAAAAACACTTATTTCTTGTGTTATTAGAAGATTTAAGAATCTCACAGTACTAATTTAACTTTTTTAACATTTTTTTAAAATTGTTAAATTTAATCTTAAATAAGCTTAAATATAAAGTTGCATAAGGTTAATGCAAACTTACCAAAATTTTAGTTAAAATTGAGGTGTGGGGTATATTTACTGAATTGGCTAAGGATCTGCCATACAGAATGTAAATACTGCATGAGCTCAATTTAAAAGGGTTTAAAGCCATGGTATGGCTTTAAATAAATAAAAGGGCAAAATCCACACAAAAAGGTGGGACAAAGGAAAAAGACCAAATAGAGCTGGGGTACCCAATTTTTTGGATCTGCAATGATTCAATTAAGGTTGTCCACCTTTATTGGAGGATTTTAAACCTTATTTAAACATTAAGATTAGACTTTGATCCAGCCTTAAGGTTTAAACTGGTTTTATCCCAATTTAGACAGGAATTTCAAGCTGCCAAAGGGTAAATCCCAATATGCAGGCTTGAAATCAAGATTTTAAGAACTATCAAAGCTTAATAAAGCTTAAAAACCTTAAATAAGCTTAAAAATTTAAAGTTACAAGCATCAAAACCTTATCAAAAGCTAAGGTTTGGTGTGTATTGCTATTTTACGTGGAAAAATAGCAATAACTTCAAAAATTCATTAAAAATCCAAATATCAATGGATTTTCTTGAAAATTTCACACAGCTTAGAGTTTAATATTATCTATATATAAATTAAATTTTAAGTATATTTTATAAATAAATTTCCTGGGTAAATAGCCTGGAAATTTACTCTTTTAATTAAGCTTAAAGAAAATTATGATTTCTTTAAAAATTAATTGAAAATTGAGTTTAAGAGATTTCTGCTTGAAACTCTATTTTTAAGTTTTTCATGTGATGAAATTTAATATAAATCAGTTTATTTATATTAAAAACTTAAAATAATTAGTTTAAATGAGGATTAAAGTTACATGAAGTTAAGAATAACACTGGTAACTTTAAATTGGAATTAAAAATAAGTTTCCTTAAGTTAAGAACTTTTTTTTTAAGTATGGTTTTTCAGTTTTGACCTGAGCACGCCCTCTATATTCATTATGAATCATGAGAGCTGCTCTGAAGACATAAAAAGAGTCTTTTCATCACTGTTTTGGTCAATCACTCATTATCAATCCAATCATATTATAAATTTAAACAGGTAAAGTTTTATTATTTATAAAATCTTATTATTAAAGTAATTCTTAAGTTATTTTATTCTTTATTAATTGTAAACTAAAGAATTGAAGTAATAGAATTCATATTATTGTTGTAATCATCAATAATATATTTTATATTATAAAATTTTCATCTTAAATATCTTTTAAAATCCACAAATTCCTCTTTAAAACTCTTTAATCTTAAATTTTATCATAAAAAGTTGTTTTATCCTTAAAATTATTGATTTTAGACGTGTTTTTAACTTATAATCATTATTTAATATAATAACTGTTGTTGTTTAACTTGTTGTATTAAATAAATATTATAAGTAAGTTTTTTCTAAAGCTCTATATTTTTTTTATCTAGTATTAGTTTTTTTATATAGAATTTTATTCTATAAGAATTATTTCTGCACAGTGTGTGTTATAACTCTTTTATAAATAATATTTATATTATTTATAAGTGGTTAATATTCATATTTCCATGTGTAATTGTCTCATTAAGAGCTTTACAATTCTTATTGTTATAACTGTCAGTGACTATAACAATAATAGAATAATTATAATCTATTATAATGATTATATTTTTTTTATTATCATATTTTTATAATAATAATTAAATTTATTCCTTTATATGATTATTTCCAATAATTATATTTAAATTTGTGGTTATAATATTTTATTATATTATATATTTCTATTGAGGACAGTCATAGCACTCTTGATTTTGTTACTATTATCAAGAGCTTCATAGACAAACCTTACAGAATCTGTCACAGGTTTTGCAATACTCTGCAACATTGTTCTGCCACATTGGCCACCATATGCAGGTCTTTACTTTCTCTCTTGTTCTTTCTTCAGAAAGATGTCCTGAAAAGGGGCTATCATGGCATTCTTTCAGTACAAGATTGATTAATGACCTGTACACAACTGTCATGACACATGTGTTCTTGGTCCTGTGGTATATTATACCATCCAGTAGGTGAAATCTTCCTTCATCATAAGATGTTTTCCACATTTCATCAAAGGCATGTATTAGAGAGTTGTCTTTACAGTCTTTGTTAAGTAATTGGCATAAGATGCTACAATTCTTATCTTGAGTGTAACTATTTCTGACTTCTTCAAAGAAGGTGGTGTAAGTCTGTAATGCTTATTCCTTCTATTGGGATTTGTGGTGAAGCCTCTTCTGGCACATAAGCAGGATTATCAATATTATTTGGTAATGGCCATCTGCTTAGTCCATCTGCATTCTTATGAATATTCCCATCCTTATGAACAATAGTCATATTGCCTCTGTATTCTTGTATGGCTATTTGCCATCTGAGCGTATGTCTGTTGGGTGTTTTCATGTTTAAAAGTGATTTGACAGCTGTACAATCTGTTATCACCTCAAAAACACATCCCTCTAAGAAGTAATTTAATTTCTCCAAGGCCCAGACAAGGCATAGATATTCCATTTGACTTGCTCCATATCTGGCTTCAGCTGGTTTGATTTGCCTGGATATGAAACATATGGGTCCTTCTACAGGTTTATCATTTATGATCTGAACTTGGTAAAGTGCAGCACCTAGTCCATCCCCTGATGCATCAATATACAGTTTAAAAGGCAATTTAAAGTCTGGCATCAGTAAGAGTGGAGAAGTGGTCAAGGCTTCTCTTAGAGACTCAAAAGCTTTGACTCTGTCAACATTCATTTCAAATACTGTGTCTTTGTCACACAATCTATAAAGCGATCTTGCTATGGATGCAAAATCTTTAATGTGTTTCCTGTAATATCCTGCAAAACCTAAGAATGACTGAATTTCCTTTTTGTTCTGAGGCATGGGTTTTAACAATACTGCTGCAACTTTGTTTTTGTCAATTCCAAGGGACAAACCAGATACAACATGTCCTAGTGCCTTAAGTTCTTTAAATCCAAAATGGCATTTCTTCAAGGAGATTTTCATGTTTACTGATTGAACTTTTGTCAAAACTCTGGACAATCTGTACATGTGCTCCTCCCAAGTCTTGGAACATACAATAATGTCATCAATGTGAATGATTAACCATCCCTCTGAGAGTTCTTCAGGGAAGATTTCATTCATCATTCTTTGGAAGTGTAAAGGTGCATTTTTGATACCAAAGGGCATTCTCAAGTATTCATACACTCCACAATGAACAATAATTCTCAAGTATTTTCTTGCTCTTGGTGTCACCACATTTTGATATAATCCTTTGAGGGCATCCATAGTGGTTATATACACTGCTTGAGACATTTGAGTAAGGGCAATTTGGATTTTTGGTATTGGGTGTCTGTCTGGAACAGTGTAAGTGTTCAGAGCTCTGAAGTCCCCAACCATTCTGGATTTTCCATTATGTCATGCCACTATGACTGGTGTAGTTATTTCTACTTCTTCATTGTGGCCTACTTTTCTTATTACACCAAGGTCCAGAAGTTCTTTGATATGAATTTCTAGAGCTTCTCTTGATTTTGGACTTGCTGGATATGCAGGTCTTCTTAAGAGTGGTGGATAAGGTCTCTCAATGTTAAGAATGATGTCAACTTCATGACCAATAATTGCTCCTAGAAGTTTTTTGTCTGAAGCAAATGCTCCTCTGTGGTCATACAAAAGGGAAGAAAGTTCATTTTCTTGTTTATCAGTCAGATGAAGGCTTATTTCAGCCTCATTTAACTGTTCAGACTTGAATTTCCCTAACCCTAAGTTGACTGGTGATATTCTGTTTACTGTAATTTGTCTTTTAAATGGTAAAAAGGCAAATTTTTGGTTCTTATTGTCTCCAATAGTAAATTATCTGTCTTTGTTGTTATGCAAATCTATCCCATACATGATTAAATAGTCATTTCCCAATATAAAATGGGTACTAGAGCAATTTTCCATAACAAAAAATTCAACTGTGATTCTTAAATTCCCATTTATGTGTGGGAATATGACATTTGTCTCAAAAATTCCTAATGCTTTCATTGGATTACTTGCACTGTTGAATTTTATACTATCAATTGGCAACAATTGGTCTTCAAAATTTGGTACACAAGTATTAAGAAAAGATCTTCCAATACAAGAGCAGAAGGCTCCTGGGTCAAGCAAAAGTTTGGTGGGCTTGTTGTCAATCACCACTTCTGTTATACAGGAGTTACCAGCTGTATAACCTTTTCCCCTGTTTGGTTTTGTTTTCATAAGCTGTGCATCTTGAACTTTTGATAAGTCAAGTTGACTATTGCTCAATTGTGGCAAGTGGGAATAAGATTCCATGATGTCAAAAGTGGCATTGATATTTTCTATATCTTTTGAAGATTCAGAAAATATTGATGACTTATCATCTGAATTGTCTTCAATTATGTCATCTTTTTCAACATCAGGTTCCTTTTCAATATCAATTTCATTGATTTATCCCTTCTTTGAACATGTATTAGCTAAATGGGTTGTGCTTTGGCAAATATGGCACTTTCTGACTGTATCTGCAGATTTATACTTACTATTATTAGAATTTTCTTTGGGGTTTTTGTCCACAGAATCTTTCCAAGGTGTATTAAACCTTGTTTTGAGATTCATCCTACTAGAACTAATTTTGGTTCTGGTGGTTACTTCTTCTAATATATTGATAATATCCTCTGCTGAAGATTGTTCAGTAGTCCTGCTTTTTATAGCATGCTCTAAGTCACCTCCACATTGTCTCAGAATTTTTCTATGGATCATAAATTCTGACATGTCAGGATATAATGCTGTTAATCTGTCTTTTTTTTGGCAAAATCATGGTAAATCTTTGTCTTCATCAGCATTAAATTTGGCAGATTCAAAGGCTGTTTCAACTTTAAGCCTCCAAGCATCATTTTCCCATTTGTTGATGATTTGGGTTTTCCACCAAGTCCAACTCTGGTGTTCATGTGCTTGTCTTATTTTGATGTACCATCTGTGAGCTAATTTGGTAAACAAGGTGTTAAATCTGGCTGTTACCAATCTGTCTGGTAATTCAAAATCCTCTTTGATCATGTCAATGCCTCTAATGAATTCCATATGGTCATACTCTCCTTCACCACTGAAGTGAGGCCATTCTTTAAGTTTTGGAACTTCTTTCAAGAGTGCTTGGCCCATTGATGGTTCCAAGTTATGAAAAGAAGTAGAAAATTCATTTTTTAACTGTGAATTTTCAACATCCAATACTTGTGGATTGGGAATTTTTGCATCTTCATTTTGATTCAGAGGTGTAGACATTATTGGTAAATTGCTTAGCAGTTGTTCAATATCATTCATTTTACTGTTGTTACACCTTTGTGAATTTCTTAATTCATGTTGAAATTTTTGTATAGATTTTATGAAATTCTTTTTATGATCATCCTCTTTATATGTTAGCTCATTCCATAATTCTGTTTGTTTAGTATTATCAGATATAACTTCAATTAGCTTTGTTGTTAATTTTGATATTTTCTCTCTTGAGGTATCAAAATGCTTTTTCAGGGCAACTATATTTGTCTTTACTTCAGCAAATGATTTTGAAATATCATCAAGGGCTTTCTTATTATCTTCTTTGATAGTGCTTATGGCTTTTTTTATTCTTGTTTCAATTATGTCATCAATATTGAATTTAGAATATCTGTCTGTTAATTCTCTAATAATGGCAGATTGTTCATTTATCTTAATGCCAAAAGAATTATCATTATTGGAAGTTTTTATTGCTCTTAAAACTCTCTCAAATCATTTAAGTCTATAATTTATTTGGCTCAGACTCAAGTTATTTGTTTTAAGATTGTCACAAATTGATGTATTTTTATCAGAAAGATGACTTTTTACGTCAGAAATAGCTTTATACAAATCTGAAATACAATCAAAAGTATCAGAAATCATTTTTGATATTTTAATCTGGCTTCCTCCTTCTTTTGTAATTCCATCATGGTTCTGGCCATGTGGAATACATTTTCCATGGCATCCTGTTGAATCTTTGGGATTTTGTAGCCCTGGCTGTAAGGTTTTGGGGCTGGTGCCTTCCCTTTTCCCTTTTTTGGAGTTTGTGGCTGCTTTTTCACGTTGGAATTGCTGGTGCTGGCCACTGGGGCTGTTTTTGGCACTGGTTTTGGTGGTGGAGGGTTGTTTTTCCTCCATTCTAGTGTCAAAAGCATCATGTATTTCTTCTCCATCAATGGATGCCATCCATTGAGCAATTTGCAAGTATTGGGATGGCCCAGGAATTTTCTCACAGTCAGGTAAGAATTCATGCAATTCTTCCACAGGTCTGCAAGGATCTGGTACTCCTTGAACTGAAGTGCATTGTTGTATGCACTGTGGCTGGCTTTGTATATGTCCACTGAGGCTTGTTGTGGCGGTGTCAGCTCGTTTTGAAGGTAAAATGGTATTATCAGCTTCAGAGTGACCCATTTTAGTTGTTTGGAAGTCATCAAATGACACTTTTCCTTCTGTAACTGATTGGCCTCTGCCATAATCACGTCTATTACCTTTCTGGGAGCTGCTTGAAAGGCTATAGCTGGCTCCTGATCTGGTTGAAGGCATAATTATGGTTAAAAAGGCTTAAAATAGTAATTTTATGTCAAAAAACTTACTATTGGCCAAATCTTTGGCTTTCTGAAGAGTATTACTTATTTCCAAGTTGACTAATTCAGAAGAAATTGGCTCTGGTTGAATATTCTGAGTCACAATAATAGTACTGGCAGGAATGATGCTGGTTACTGTTGAGGCTGTTTCAATGTTTTCTTGTCTTACCACGTTGTCAGAAACTAAAATCAATGAAAAAAAAACCAATTAATTAAGTAAAAAAAAGGATATTTCAAAAAAAAGAAATTAACATATAAGCCTCACTTATAATATTAAAAAACATTTATTGATTTTTTTATTGATTTTTTGAATTATAAGTATTTTTTATATGTTTTTGAATTTTACAATATAAGAAAAAATATTTAAAAAGAGTAAAAAATATTTCACAGGTAAAATATCATGGCTGGTCCCCCAAATGTAAGGTGTGGATATGAAACTTTGATTAAAAATCAAGTACTTTTCCTGTCCTAAAAATTTGTATAAGGTAAAAATCAATTAAAAATAGTAAGAAATATTATTTTTAAGTGAAAACATGCCAATTTTTATTGTTTATAGCTTTATTAGTATAAAATAATAATACTATAAAGATTTATTGTTTTACCAACAATAAAAATTTATCCAAAAATACTCTACAAGAGATATTTAAGGCTACAAAAGAAATTTCTTCAAGAGCAATTTCAATTGGAATTAATTGAGCAAAGAACTGAAAGAAATTAGTTAAAGAACAAGGTCTTTAAAAAAAATATTAAAGAGAAAACATGCCCAAAAGTGACCAGAGTGAATTTGGAAACAAAGTGACAAAGTTTACAGTGATGAAAGATGCTTTATTTCACTTTTGTAAATGATTATAAAAGTTCCAAACAATGATTATAATGATTTTTTCACATGGTTAAAGGGATTAAAATTATTTAAAAATGGTGGTTTCAATCTTTTATTGATTGGTTTAACAGTGTTTAAACTAATTATAAAAGGAAAAGATTCTAACATGAAGAGAAAAGTGGGGCAAAGAAGACATTCTTTTATAGCCATAAATTTTCTTACTCAAGAAGTAAAGTTTACTCTTCTCAGTCTTGAAAAACAGTCTGACAACAGAAAAGTAAATTATGGCATCATTGAACCCTGGTTTAAGCCATTTTTAGCCATTTTAGACCCTTAAATCAGCCATTACTATAGCAATACCTGGTATAGAGCCTTCAAAACACGTCAGAATGTGTGTAAGAGACGTAGAAACAAGTTAAAACTGTTTTTACTATGATGGGTTTATCTTAAGGGTAGTTTTACCCTCTTGGCAACAGCTAAAACTACCCCAGTTGGTATCAAAACCTCATCATCAATTGAGTCCACAGACCCTGTAGCTCAATTCCAGGCCAAAAGTGATGAACTTTTGCATGAATTTTGACACCGCACTCCTGTCAGCAAGGATTCTGGGGGTCTAGCTCCCCCTTAGAGCTGGAGTTCCTTTCCCCCCCAAATTTAATCTTTCCAATTTATTTTTCCTTTAATTCCTCATCATGTATTATACTTATAATTTACATATGTAATTCAATTGAGTTGTACAGTTCAATACAGTAATAATTGATACCTCATATGTAAATCAAAGTTCACTTATGTAATACACGCACACATTTTGACATTTCAATTGAATTCAATTGAAAATACTTTAATTCCTCATAACTTCTAAAATATACACAACACCTCAATTTTAACACAATTTTTGGTGATTAAAACTACATGTGATGTGAATTAAATTAAAGCTTTGAGGACTTTCAATTTTCATACAGAAAATACTAAAAACTTAATTCAAGCTTATTTAGAGTTGAGCTACAAAATTTTCACTCAGAGGTGACCCCACCTGATTTTTTATGAGGAATCCAATGGTGAAATAATTTTTATATGTTTATTTATTGTATAAAAAGTTATAATAATTTTTATTTAACTTTTTTCCAAATTTATTTATGTTTTTACAATTTTATTAAAAATTCATTTTTACTTAATTTTTTTCAAGTATAAATGTAATTTTATAATTCCAAAATTTAATGTAATTTTATTTTTAAATTGTAATTAAATTTTTAATTTTGAATATAATTTTATATTTATATTTTGATTTTTATTTTAATAATATAAATAAATTTATTTTATTTATATTTATATCTTAATTTTGTATTTGTGGTCTTTTGGGTATATGAAATTACCTCTAAGGCTCACAATATGGGTCCCACGGACCATGTTATATGGTCCAAAGAGACCATTTAGGCCAAAAGCCCCCTAATGAAAGGGGTCAGGCCAAAGGGCCCAGAGCCCACTAGGTGCCAAATGAGAGATGATGTCCATGGGGAAACTACTCATGGTTGATTCCCAAAAGGGCCAATTGAGTAGGTGTGGCCCAGAAGGCTACAAGGGAAAACAAGGACCAGTTTTCTATAAAATGATAAATGTTGCCAATTGGACACAGGATTGCCATAATTCCATCTACGGGGACCTATACCCAGGGTTGTGACAGCCTACTGAAGGTCTGATTTCACTTTTTCCTGAGCCTATGGTGTTAATTTCAATCCCACAAAATGACACATTCCAAAAACATCCAGCTCATGCTGCTAGGCTCACTTGAACAATATTCAAAACCCAGAAGATTAAGGCTTCCTGTCATGGGTGGTTTCAAAAATTGTGAAATTTGTAGATTTAAAAACCCAAATTGGCATAAAGGGGTTGAGAGTGATTATCAATAACCCTTATGGCTCCTTATAATGATCTTTTGTGTAGCTGATTCCCCTTATTATGGAAAGGTTTGCACATCTGTGTTAGTTCACTTCAGGATTCAGTGCTTCTTACCACAGTGATACTTTCACAGAAGGTGGAACTGTGAACTCTAATACCAGAAAAATATAGAGGAAATTAAACTTTTATCTTTTAGCATTTTCTTCTTTTTTTATGATTGTGCCAATAAAACAGCCTAGGTTGTAGTAATGGTGGTGGTGAGGGTCCACCTGTTCCAACATTACTTGTAGTGGAGAACTCAATTGCTTGGCTTCTGGAATAAATTTTAAACCCAGTTGTTTTGATGCACCAATTTAGCTAGTGCCTTGTTTCTTTAGAAAACCCAGGTCGTAAACTGTCCACAATTGACTTCCTTGTGATGAAAAGTAAATCACTGGCAATTGATACAATATTATACATGGCGAGTATTGTGGAAATTCTTCTATAAGCTGAGGAATAAAATTTTCACTTTCATGTAGTTGAAGGAGTTAAGCCTTTGAAAATATTATTAATGGATATTAATCAGAAAAGCTTATAAACAATGATTTTCCAAATTATTTTAGTAATGAATTATAGGTATGTGGTGACATAATTTATTAAAATGACTTATTAGAAAAAATATACTCAATTATGACATATATCTTCCAGATAAATCCTTAATATAAATCTAATTCTATTCATTTCAATAAAAAGGGTTTCATAGAGATTGAATATTTTAATTTCTCTTTTTTATAATATTTTGCCCAAGAAAAAAAAGTTTCTCCGATAGTTCTTTTTAAATAATGGATTTATCATCAAAAATTTACACTCAAATGAATTATAAAAATGATTTTATACCTCAATTGAGAATAGAAAAAGATGAAATTTTGATTATTTAACATATTCTACTTATTAATTCCTAGAGTTTCTAGATTCAAACCCGTGCAAGTTTTCAGAAAAAAAAACATTTTCAAATTCAAATCATGGAATATAAGGAATCCTGAAAACTATTTGAGCTCAATATTTCAAAACTTCATTGAATAATCTCAATGTTTTAAAATATCTGAGATTTTTAAATAATGTCTTAAAATAACCTTTCATGAAATTTTTGAAAAGAAGAGATTTCACTACAAAAGAAAACCAAAAACCAAATTTCAATAAAATACAAGTGCAAAAACACACCAAATAGTTTTTTCCAAAATTTGATTCTTAAACTAATAATTAAGCTTTATATATTTTAGATTCACCAAAACTTTACCTGAAAATATCCATGATCTTGGTTTCCGTAACTCCAAATATTCAGATCAATTGTTTTATTATCTTCATACCAACTATGAAGAAAAAATAAGCATTAATAATACTGATATAAAATTTTACCTTTCATTTCAAAACACATGATGGATTATTATATTTTGAAGAATCAAAGATTCAATAGAAATACACAAGTCTGAATTCATGATATTTCTAAATCTCAATAAATATGGGACTGTTACTAAGATATATATTGGAAAACGTTAATTGGTAATTTGAATTTTATATTTCATTTTATAGCTTCCTGACTAATTTTTTCATTGAATATTACACAAAAAAAGTATGAATATATAATCTCTAAAATGAAAAAACATCATAAAAGTTATCCATAAAAAATAAAAATAAAAACTTTAATTAATAAATAAGGAAGTATTTCTTTTCAAATATGGATTCAATGTTCTCATTTTTTTATTTATTACAAGGAACTAGAAATATAATATCTTGTAAATATCTATAAGGGCTTTTTTAATATAATTTGAGTTATTTGAATAAGAATAAAAATAATTCCACTCACTTACTTAATTATTGAATTAACATCACCTATGTGATATCAAGTCAACCAAGCCTTGTTTTTTTTTGATAAACCTAATTATTTTTGTGTACTTAAATGTTAATGTAGAGCACCAGGAAAATATGTGATCGAATGGGTTGTTTTAATATAAGCCATAGGTTGATGTAATACCAAAAACAGGTTGATATAATATCACTAGTATGGAAAATTGATCCCAAAATTTGATTGATAAATTTCAAATTGACAGAAATAAGCTCCACATAATGAGGATCTTAGTTGCTCATTATGGGAACTTAATTACATATTATGTGAAATAAATTCCTCATAGTGTGTAATTGATTCCCCGTAATGTTGATATTTACTAAAAACTGTTTCTAGTATTGAGCTAACCCATTTTTTATGCTAAATAAATATGAGGATGATGTTAAATCAGTCCTGGACTTATATTAAATGACAAAATCTTACAGTAAGCTTTACATTTTATGTTATATAAACATTGAAATATATAGAGATAATGAGATTTATTTAATGTCAACCAGTTTAGTGGGAATTTATATAAAATAGTTGATGCTCATACCATAATTCAGGAGGTATCTGTTGTTAATTACCTGTATTGAATTATTTGTTTTTTCCTTCACAAAAATGTGTCAAATGGTAATAAATACTTTCTTTATCATAGTAGTGAGAGATAATAATTCTGGATATATTCCATATATGAGGAACTGAATTTAGTTTCATCATTTACTGATGAGAGGGCTATTAATTTCTATTAAATTAATTTAATCTCTTAATAATATCTTCAGTATTATTTTATATGAATAGCCCTTTCCTTTAGCTTAATAGTTCTAAATGAGATGATAAATCTCACTTTAAGTCAGTTTGCAAGTAAATTAACTCAACAACTATTCCTCAAATATTAGTAGAGCTATAAATACCTAGATTGATCTTAGTAATATTCCCGGGCTGTCAGGAAATCTTGAATTGAAGCTAGCTATATGCAAAAAACTAATATTTATATCTCTCTGGATGTATACTTCATTGAGAGTCCCAATTCTAAATATAAGCTATTAGCTATTATAGATCATGGGTGATTTATAGAATCTCAATAAATGCAATCCTTTCGCCCTTCACTTATTTTAGAAATAATTCAGTTAATTTTTTGAGATTCAAATTTATTTCACATCTCTATTCTGTTGGATTAAGACATTTGAAAACTCTATTTTTTTAGTATATTAATCTTATAAGATAATTTATAATACAATAAAATGAGTCACTTCCAAAAACACCCTCAAAACTCTTGATTTTACTGGTACATATGAAAACTAGAATTTATTTTCAAGATAACAGAAATCTGATTTAAAGAGGTAATAATCTCTATTTTTTAAATAATAATAGCTTCAAACTAGGATAGTTACATATCAGAACTTTGAAATAATACATGAAGATTATTGATACTTGATTTATTCTCTACACACCGAAATAGGCCAGAAATATATTGAAACTTCAAATCAAAATAATTTGGAAATTTTTGTGATGTAACACATAATATTTATACTTTAAACTCATCAGATTTTTAGGAGAATAATAGTAATGATTCTTCCTTTAGTAATAATATCCATTTATTCGACACCATTCTTGGATTCTACACGGATATTCACATGGATTACATAAATAGGGTTAATTACTAGGGAATAACTGTGGGAGGTGTGAAATAAAATTAAAAGAGTTTTAGTTTTAAAATTCTCCACCACCAAATCATAAAGATACAGAAAAATCTGTTTCTGTTTTTTCTTGTTCTTGAAATTCCATAGGATTGTATAGAATACATCATAATACATGGATCCATATCAGCGTATTCAGCCAATACTGAAATTCAGAATTCTGTATCTATAATTAAAATTATGGCCTAAGCATAAAAAGTTTCCTCAAAGTCATTTGAAAGATTAAATGGTAAGATAGTTGAGTTAAAAAGAGAAGATAAAACAGATCCAGAATACCCTGAATTTTGGGATCCAGTGGTTTTTAGTTCTGTGTGAAAATGATGAATTTTATGAATTAACTAATTGATAATTATTCAAGTAATTAATTAATAACTAGAGCTTTATTACCCATAATAAATATTGAAAATGGAATTATCATGACGATAAAATGGGATAACCAGCTGTAAAAGCTTATCAGTGACTACATTAACCATGACAAGATCTAATTATTCACAGTGCCAAGCCCACAAGAGGTTATTCAATTCCTTTTACACTATTATCCTTGATACAGACCCCCTGGAGAAAAGTATTTTCTGTATAATAGTCATAATAATTTTGAAAATTAAATAATTCTAAAAAAAATTAATCATAAAATCAGTGATAGATCTTCCTAAGAATTTATAACCCAATTTATAGATTATAAATATCTAAATAATTCCTGAAATATTTCAAATTATTAACAATGTCAATCTTTTTACTTATTGAAAAGATATAAATAGCACCACACACCATCAAAATATGTGAGAACTATCAAAAAATACAATTATAATTTAATCACGTAAATAAAACTTCAAAATTTCAGTGAAATACTATTTTTTTTAATAATTAACAAGAATAATTTCAGATAATCTATTGGTTCTCATAAATAAATTGGTTTGTATCCATGTATAATCACTGAATTGGTAATCTTGGTAGTTCCACTTACCAAAAAATGATTTAATAATTAATCTGAATGGGGTAGATTATTTTGTACCTCCTTATTTTTTGTAAGATTTGACTATGAAACTGATGATAATATTACTATTAATCAACAGTAATATGTCTGTTCTTATGAAATATAATAATAAAATATTATTATAACCACAATTAAATAATCAAATAGTTATTTCTTTCATGTGTTAAACACTACTAGTGATTTTAACAGTGAGCAGTAATTGTCTACAAGAATCAATTACAAGAAGAATTTAATAATGAGAACTTCTTTTATTAAAATAATAAAATTATTTTAATATAAAATTATCTTTTGCAAGAATAATTAGAAATATAATTCTTGAAGAAAAGTAATTTTAAAGAAAAACTTTGAGAATTAAAGACAAATGACTCACTTATATTCCAAATAGCTTATTGAAAGATATAAGTAGAGAAATTTGATGTATAATTGTGTATTTAAGGGATCAAAATGATTTATAGCAGGATTACAACAATATATAGTTGGACTCTATGATTTCACGTCTTTCTGGTTTATTCTTAAATAATTAAAACACTTAATAATAGTTTAACTAATACTTACCTGTTGGTAACAATGATATAAATGGATAATAAGATGATTCTTGGAAAAAACAGCAAGAGGAGACCTTTTTTAAATCAGCAACAGCTCACAGCGGCATTCCATAGAGCAAACTGAAAAATAAGTGAGTGAGAAAACAATAAACCCTTTTGGATTATTGATTGCATCATCTGTTGTCACATAAGATTATCATAATTACTTAATTGATGCTTTTACGTGACTACCAACCCAAATATAGTGAAGAATAAAAGGAGTAAAACCTGTAAATCTTCTTTTATTCCAAAACAATCATTGATTTCTCAAAGTTATCAATGCTATTGTTAATTTTATCACAGGTTGTATTTACTGTGAATTTTTGAAGATTCAGTGTTTCATGTGGAATAATCAAAAATGGACTGTAAGTAAGACTTTTACTTTTACTAGTAGAACCATAATTATTTTTGGTTTTACCATAGATAATACAGTTCTTCATTGGTCCCAAAGGTTTCGGAGAGATTCATTAAGAATTGTATTTTGAATGAAGTTTTGAGTTTCTACCTCATTTCTACATAGAATTGCAAATATCAGTGTTTAACTGGTTGCTATGAGTTAAATCAATGGATACAAGTCCAAAAAGGGTTTTAGTTACTCTTTGTGAACCTTTGAGATATGACCACATACCCAAAAAGGTCACAAGAAATATTTAATATAATTATACATTAAAAATAAGTACCTTAAAACTACAAAAATACCATAAATTGCTATAAAACTTGGTTTAACTTAAAAAACAATGAATAAACATGTGAAATGAATTACACTATTGGATTCCCCATGGTGAAATACACATATACCATTTTTATGGCATATCTGTAAAATCAATATTTAATAAGTTATAAGTAATAATACCTTATAAAAGACACAAATCCTTATTTCTTTCAAACACCAATGAAGCAACATGTGAAATGGATGGTACCATTTGATTCTCCATAAACATCCACACATAAAACAATTAATAAGCTAAGCTTCAAAACCAATACTTAAGGAATTAACCTGAATATATGCACTTTTTTGGTCAACGCATATATTCAAGGATTTTAGCTAATATCTCTTGAATTATGCATGATAGAGTGATGAACCAAAAATAAAGTCATAACGAAATTACTGTAGGACTACAGGTATGAAGTTTATTTCACAAGTTATAAAAAAGGTTAAAACCTGTAAGGAATTATTGATTAAAATCAATAGAGCTGTTGACCACTTTGTTGTGAAAGTGGTCCAAACTTAAAAAAAAGTATACAGTTGTATTTTACTAGTTCATTCGTGAAGAATGATGTATTTTTTATTTTAATATTCAAGGTATAACCCCTTGAAATCATAGTTTGAAGTTTAAAATATTAAATTTTGACAGAAAAAATGAGTTACAAGAAAAAACATCAAAAATAGAGTTTTGATTATGTGATGAAATTCTCTTGGAAGAAGAATGAGGTTATTCCAAGCTATCAGAATTCACTCTTTGAATTACTGTAGCGTGCAAATCTTAAAAGTTATCAAGGATCAAAGTTTGAGCTTAATTTGATCATTTATGATCACACACTGTAACCTTAAATTAAGTTTAACAGTCATATAAGTGTTAAAATTGGTGAATACTATTAGTTTATGATTAAAACTAATAAAATCCACGAAATTTGGGGTTCTGCCAAGCCTTTGACGTCATCAGACTTAGAGTTATAGTGATAACTCTAAATAATGGCGTAATAGTGATGTAATGAGGTTTGATCATGATGTAATCACCACCAAACCTTAAAGTATTGATCAATTCCAGTGGATATGATCATTAAACGTCTACTAGAAGCCTGTTGGACTCTAGGAGGGAGGTATTTACTATAAATAGAGCTCTTTCTGCTCTGTTTTCCCCTCAGATGCATCAAAAACATTAAATAAATACAAATAAAAAGGTAATATCTTTATTCTTTATATATAAAACTTTTATATTATTAAAGACCAAAGTTCATCTTTATTATAATCATATCTCTCTAAAACTCATTTCCACGTAAAAAATCAAGAATATTTGTAATTTCTCTATTTTTTATTGTAAATACAATTTGTATAAGTTGTATTTACATTATTTGGCGTAAAATATCTCAAAATTATTATATTAAGTGTTAAAAGTAGGTTATCTTCTCTTATATTGATAATTTTCTCTATATTATTCTTTTAATAATTCTTTAATTAATATAAATAGTATTTATATTAGCTTATAACTTTAATATTAGTAATATTATTGTTATTAATTGTTTTTTATTAATAAAAAACAATTTTTTACGCCTTTATTATTTGTTTGTAACAATAATAAAGTGCTTTTAAATATATTAATTATTTTATATTAATATATTTGTTTTATTATATTATATTTTATAATATAAATTATATTATTATATTTTATTAATAATATAATTATTTTTATGCCATAATTATAATAATTCTTTATTATTAAAATTATTTTTTATCTTATTTATTTCATTTATGAGGACATTCATAGTACAATAAGTAAAATATTAGTAATTTTTACTTATTGTTTCATAGTCAAACCTTACACTCTTTTAGGGTCTATCCATGGAAATTAATTAAGAATTGACATGGTTACAGGAGTCTAAGTAGCTCTTTACCTCCTTGCCATGTCAAAATAGCAGGTTATTTGCTATTTTCTTATGTTTTACTGTAGTTCTAACATGGTAACCAAGTTCCCAAAGTGTTTTAGTTCATTAATTGGGCCAAGATCAGCCATGTATCCAAGCTTTGGAGCTGTCAATGCCTCTGAGGCCTCCGAAGTTGGGTACCCTGGCTCTCTTTGATGTCTTTTGTCCCCCTTGCTTATTTTTCACATCAAAATAGAAATTTAAGCTTCAAGTGAGATATCCACTATGGGTGTACCAAATGTCCATGTAATAATACCATGATATTGAGTTCCCAAAACATGCATAACACTATTTTTAGTGTATATGTAACATGGGATTTCTCACATTCCCATTATTTTGGCATGAAATGAAGAAAAACAAAAATTCTCACAGATCTTTTATGTGGTATTGATCATGTGGTATTGAAGTATTTTCCATATTACCACCTCAAAGAGTTAATTTGAGCTTATTCACTTTATGGAGCTACCCTAGGTGAATTTTGGTGTAGAATCCAAATCTGGCCTTAAATCCATGGATTTACCTACTCAATGAAACGTTATTCATCTTTTCTGAAATCAAAAATGATGAATTTTGGATATATGCATGACTTATGAGTTATGCATAATTCAGAATTTATTTTTAAGATAATTGTGGCCTATTTGGGTATGTAAAATATACCTCAAGGCTCACATTTTTCCAGCCCATAAATATTCATGCATCCAAAACACTAGTAGTCATTTTAATTCATGAGAAAAAATCCATTTCAATGCTTTCCATATAATTCCCATCTTATCAACAATTCAAAATGATTACAGTTACTTCTAAAAAAGTACTCTTAGGAATTGAGTCATTTCTAAGTAATTCAAAGAAATTCAATTATTGAATTTAAATACAATAACTGTATTTTAATTCTCAGATGATACATTTTAAAATTCTCTTTATTATATTTAATATCAAAATACACAAGTATTTCTGTAATCCTACTTCAAAGCTTATACCTCTTATTGTTATGCAGATGGAGGATTTGTATATAAGAGCTATGTGTGGCTTATATCTGTTTATAATCATCATTTTTTTTGGATGTGTAAAATTTTATTTTACATATTTTCTTTGAAAATAGTAAGTTTCCTTAATAATTCCACCTCAAGTTAATTTCTTGATAGACTTTCAATGAGGAATTCATGTCACTCAAATAATATAATCTCCTAATATTTTCTTAGTCCTAATTAAATTATTATTTTGTAGAAGTGCAAATTATACCATTGACTCTGGAAGAGAATTAATTTTCTTATATTAATATTCTTTCAACATATATTCATATTATAATATTCTTATTTTTTTTGTATCAGATAGAATTACTTCTAATTATATATACTCATATATATATTCTGGGGACATATTATATATTTTACTGCATAAGCTCCTCCATAAAGCTTAAAATTCGTGATAATAATAATTGAAAATAATTGAATTTTCATTTTTGAGGAAATTAATAGTATTTGAGGTAATTATTTACTAGTTTATTCAAATACAAACCTTAAAATATTGCTCAATTATGTAAGCAAAAAATGAAATTAATTCATCAATTTAAAAAATATAGGAATCAATATGAAAGCCAATACAGTAAAAGGCTAATGATTTCAACTTAATCTTCCAGTGAAAAGGGAAGGATACTTGTAAAATGTCCGTATGAATTTATATAATTACTCTTCTTGAAAGAATTTTTTCATTTCTTCTCCAAAAACAAAAAATACAAATAATCTCCAAGCTTAAAGCTTCATTTTCCTTGTTTTTTTCTCAAAAGTATTTCTTTTAATTCATTATGTGTATCAAATTCAACTTCAATTTTTGTTAATATAAACTCATGAAAAATTTTATATTTGACCACTAGTTCTTTTTCAATTACTAAATAATAAAGAATGGTATTTTTCTGTGAAACGGAATTATTATCTGAAAAAATAAGTTTTATATAAGAAATATAAGTCTTTGAAAATAAAAAACTTGTTTTTCATTACAAATATTTCATTAAATTTCAAGTCTCGAAGCCAAAAAAATCACAAAATAAAATAAAACAGCAGAGAAAAAAAAATTTGAATTATTAAGTTTTTTGTTTTTATTCCTTTAATTCTTTTCATTTCTTTGTAAATATACTATTCAAAAATATAGAATCTATCCACCTTCAAAAATAATAAATATTTTTAAGTATATAAATAATATGACTAGTTATTTCAGAAAAATTGAATAAAATATTGATCTTGGGGCTTATCTTGAATAATAATCAAGATAAATCTCAACTGAATTTTTTTTTTCCTTTGAAAAAGGCCACTCCACAAATTCTTAGAAATAGATATCATAAAACTACAATAGTTTTGCTATTGGTATTATTCATTAATAAATAAATGAGGATTTAAAAATGGTTTTTTATTCTTTTATCATATTTTTTTATTCTTCTATCATATTTACAAACAAAATAATTATATCTTATAACCTCAAATTCCACAGATGCTTTTTCTCACACTTGATGTTTCATTACAGGAGAAGGTTAGAATTCACATAATATTTGTAATTCCTCTTAATTTTGATTCATCTTTCAATTCATTAATAAAATAAAAGTTATTTTTTGAACTTTTAACTTTATAGAGCCTTTTTATTCTTGGAACTATACTATCTACTTCTTGGTTAACATAAGTTTGTACAAACGCATATTTAGATATTTTATTTATTATGAATGACAATAAATTTATTTTAAATTGAGGAATTTTTGGTGAAAATTCAAAATTCAAAATTGGATTATGGAGAATTCATAAACATATATCCTTACAATTTGGAATTCAATGTTGAAGACATCTTTCTTTATGAGCTCAATGTTTACTAATATAGATTATAGCACCAGTGTGGAACTTTCGATTTAGTTCTTGAAAAAAATTAACCCTTATACATACCAAAGTATTTATTCCATTTTTTGACATTAATAACTGGAATTTTCCAAACAGCTATTGGTTTGAACTAACTTAAATAATTATATTTGCATTCACTTCCCATCTTGCCATCTCAGAATATAAGAACTTAGAGAGAACTTTAAATAAAAAAATCAAATACCATCTTCTTCAACTTATTTCTCTCATATATTTGAGTATAAAAATTCATTCAAAAATAATATTAAATATCCTAAAAATAATCATTTGATTAATATTCAACTCTTATATCATTTTAAAAGGATCCCTTTGATATTTATGTCCCTAGTAGCTCTTAAATGAGCTTTCTCGCCAAAATTAATCATCCCACAATCACAAAGCTATATGGATATATAGGAAAATCATATTTTCAATTCCCCCATTGCAAGTTAAAAAATATTTTTCACAAAAATCTCTTAGAAACTTTGATTCTGATTATAAATGTAATTTAAGTTATTGAGTTAGAATAGGGAATACATCATTTTTAACTTGAAATAGACTCATTCAAACACTCTTGAAGAATAAACAAGCTCTCATTTTGTACCTCATATAGGTTCATAAGGAATAATTAAAAAATAAAGCAGATGGATAATAACTTAACTGAGAATTTTGAACTCAGTTTCTCTATAGGATAACATTTAAGATATTTTGGAAAAGAATCTTTGATATCTTTGTTCTCTATAAATTGTTACCCCTCAAAAAATACCTTATTTTGTTCAAGTCTGTTCTTTGAAGCATAATTAAATGTTATCCTCTAGAGGTCAATTTCGACAGAAAAATTAGTGATTTATGAATAACTATTATAAAAACAAAATTGGAATAATAATTAAGACTTTTTTCCAAAGTAGTCTAGAAATTGAAATCCAATATAAAGAAAAAAAGAGGAATATTCCAGGTTAAAGGAAATATATCAAACAGTAAATAATATTTATGCTAAGTATAATTCAGCTCCTGGTACCTTTCTACTATTTAATGTAGGAAATAATAATAAAGAATATATTTAAACCAGATTATATCCTTCAAAAGGTAATAAATGCAAAAATAGTACAAAAAATATATGGCAAGTAGCTTAAAAATTTGATAATTTTGGATTAATATTAAATAAATGAAAGAAGATCTGGTGAGATCAGAAAGCAGGAGCTTACTTTTACAGCTGATAATATATTATAATTGATCAGCTTAAGTATAATTAATATTACTCAACTATAAGCTCCAGAAAATTGAAAATCACATTTCTCATAGAATTATAATATTTTTCAAATTAAATAAGAAAATTCTCATGTAAAAATGTGAAAAAAATATAAAAGTTATTTTTTTTGAGAAAATTTTTATTGAAATAATCCTCTTAAAGTGAGCTTCTTAAATTATTTTAAGTATATCTATACGTAGGCATATGAGATTCTATTGTGGGGTTGAATGCAAATTTAACAATTTTTCTAATATGGAAACATTACATGAAATCTCAAAGATAATCTTAGTAAATTCTTATTTATTAGAGCTCTTCATAAAAAAGAATCAAAACTACAAGTCTGGTTTTTACACATTTTGATATCTTAGCTCAATTATTGAATAAATGTTTTAACTTTTTTTAAAAAATTTCAAATTACAGTTCCCTTTATTAGGTAGATAAAAACAGAATTGATTCAGTACTTTAATGAGCTTTCTTTCTTTACTTTAGTATCCCATATATTTAGTAAATTAATGATTTAATTTGAAATAAAGATCATCATATTGTTGAATTCACTTTCTTTGAAAATATTGACATTTTATGATTTGTTTGAGCTCAGGGATTACAAATTGATTGCATTGAATCCTAAACATATTTTTAGACTTTAAAATTTAGATTAAAATTTAAATATAGGTAAAATGGCTTTCATGGATTTTTTATATTACCAATCAGTTTTATATAGGTTTAGGTGAGCATATATGCCTTTAGGATATAATATATCAGATATTTATGAAAGGAATTAAATGTTTCTCTTACTTTGGTAAAAATATATTATTAAAAACTCTTGAAAATTTAAAAAAATCAAAATAACAGATTAAAATATGGTTTTATTCATAATATTAAAAAAAATTCATTTCTTTATTTCTGCATTTATATAGGTTAACCGTTTTTCAAAACTAAGAGGTGATATATATGGGCCAAAAATAAAGTAAAACTACTCTGAAAAGTGGATCATGGTAGAACCACATGTTTTTATATATTTAATATTATTTTTATCAGGCCTGGAGAAAGCTGAAGCTTTCCAAAATAATTAAAGTGGATGTAATTCAAAAGAAAAGGTCAGAGCATAAAAATGTCTTTTTATCTCAAAAAAATGAAATTAGAAATATAGGAAGCGAGGTAGAAACTAAATACTGATAAACATATTATCTTCAAATCTCAACTTTATGTCGGTAGAAGGATTTTTCTCTACTAGAGAATTATGGGATTATTAAATTTATGTGGGTTATACCCTGAATGAATTTCTTATTTTATTGAGATTCAAAATTCTCCGAAAATCCTGATATTTTACTAGAGTCACATTATAATATTCTCTGAAATAAATATGAAATGTTAACAAATAATGATTTGAAGCAAAATTTGGAATCCTCAAATTCAAATTTTGCAGTCCTGATTTATATTTTCCACTTGTAGCTGGCTGCAAGAAGGAACCCAAAAATTGAAAAATCATAATCATAATCAATTTTCATTATCTTATCTTGAGCCAAAATAATATAAGCTCTTGAAAAGAATTAATATTTTAAAAAATAATAATACTAGCTTTTATTCAATTCCCAGTTTTTTCAATAACTCAGCCACAATTAATTTTGAACCAGGCGATAAGTTTCCGTTTTCTTATAGACAATCTTTGAAGAAGGGAAGTTATTTCTATCCTAATTTGTATTATTAATTATAAATTCACTTAATATAATCTTACCAATGTAGCTACTCTTTTTATTTTAATATAGAAACACAAATTAGACATAGTTTGAAGTCAATTAATTAAAATAATCAAGACTTTAAATAATCTTATTCATTCTTAAATCACCTTAAAATAATTCATTGAGCACGACAAAGTATATGGAAATACAAATTCTTACAAAATTGATGAAAATACTTCATAGACATATCAATTGAGAGAAATATTAGGAGAGGAATTCTGATTTTCATCCAAGGTAATTTTCTAGATATTTAAAAATTTTAAGGTTCTTCAAACTCTCCATGAATCTAATTCCATTACATGAGAAAGAAATTTTTTTTCAATTGATGTTACTTTTCTCTAATAATTTGGAAATATACTAGGACAAAAATACTTTTTAAAATATATCTAATAATGAAAAACAATTATGGTACACCATTATTGTGTTTCAATGGATTCTTTATGAGACTTATTAATTACAAATTTCTTTAAAATTGGATTTTAACTAAAAAATAAAGAGACCTTTTAGGCTGATTAATTATCATTTCTAATTTTGATCAAATTCAATAATGTGTGATCTTTCATCTTGTATAGCTTATGAAATTGAAAGGACAATTTTCCCGGAAGAAGGGTTATCAATCAATAGAAATAATTTTAGGTTATTTAATCAGAATAAGCTAGTTTGGTAATATAAATTCATCCTATATTTGTAATTATATCATAGGGATTCTGGGGTTTATTTCAACAAATTTTTTGTGAAGAGTAAATACAAAACAATTATCTAACCCTCTGAGTTATTATTGGGCTGTACATAGTCTGTTAAAATCTTGAGAATATTTCTGGGAAGATTACCAAATTAGATTAGATATTTGGATTCAAGTATGAATCTTGCTGATAACAAGGCTGGGGTGGAGCTGTACCTTATATATCCTTCCAGTGGAGATAGACTTTTTTAAATGGTGAGTGTTTTGAACATTCTAAATCCTACACCAAAAATCCTGATTTGTTTAGTCAAGATCCAGATTTAAATGCTTGAGCTTTCAAGCTCCCAAATTTACCTTATGGGATTTTCTAAATACCTATTCAATTGCTGGGATTTTGAAAATTCCACACCTCATTAGCTATAAAATTTCAACTACCTGAAAATTTTATTTTATCTTTTCAGTTTTTGAGGGGAAAGAACCATTTCTTTAGATTACTATTTTCAAATTGAAATTACTTCACAATGATTTTCAACAATTTATAATGAAAATAAGCTTAGAGATTCAGTAATGTACCAATGGTTTAAGATTCCTGATCATCTATTTAATATTAGATTGTATTTATCCTACAGTTTGATAGAACCCAGAATACTTTAAAAGAAGCATTGTTAAACATAAATTTAAATAGCTTGGGAGGTGTAATGTGATTCATTTTCATTGAATGAAAAAATAGCTCACCTTCAAATAAATCTTTAAATGTCTGAAATGATTGACAAGAGAATCTGCACAAAAGTTTTCAATTTTCTTTTGAAACAAGATTTTCAACATAAAAAAGGCCGACTTTTCATGAATGTTTTCTCAAATAATCACCTCATGAAATAAGCCTGTTCTTTTCTTTGCCTTCAATTTTTATATCAAATTCCAACCAAGTTTATCTTAATAATAATAATAATAAATATGGAAGTTTCAGTCTCATGTGAAAAAAAGACTTTCCAAAGCTGGGCTTTATTTTTTAATTTTCATTGATTGGTATTTCAGAATATCTTTTTCTTCGATAATTCTGGAGATTCAATTTGGTTTTATCATTATCAAGTGAATATGCTTTTGGCAACACCCTTTCAATTCGAGTTGCTTGCCATTCGTTATTTTTCTAGCTCTCAGGTAGGTGCCAACAAAACCAGTACCCGGCGTTGAAAGATATTATATATCTTTGGCGGAAATTTGAACCACTATACAAAGCTAAGACAGGCTAAAGCACATTAACAGGACCATAGAAACCAACTCATCAAACTTGTGACCATTAGCTAGCCATCAGAGCTTTTAAGCTTCAGTAGTGAATAAAAAAAGGTTGAAGTATAGTTACTGTGTCTGGAGTTACATTTAGCAAAATAAGGTTGAAGAGTTTATATATGTTGACACGATGGGGCAGTCTTTGTAGCTGGTAAGAATGGGATAGATTGCAAAGGGAAAGTGAAATCCAATAAGAATACTATCTATAAGTTTAGTCTTTGTCGTCACGAGCGGCATGTATTTTGGCATAAACGCTCTGCTGGTGATTCACTACATAAGGAATTAAAAGGGGCCGCAAAATACAATTTTTTCAAGTTAGTTTCAATTCGTCACTTCGAGAAGAAGCTCTAAAATAATTTCGGGAATAGTTTGCCTACTCTTAGGAACATGATGGCCATACCTATTGAGAGCAAAAGTAGTTTTAGTGAATTGTAGCTAGTAAGAGATTGATGCAAAAAGCATGCTTACCACCAAGCGTAAGCCCCTGCGGTACCTAGGCCGAGAGAAACGGTCAGGTCAAGAATAATTTGCTTCCTAAGCTTTCCAGTAATTGGTGCGATAGGCATTTTTAGCTATGACTGATAATCTACAAACGCATGTCCACCAAGTCAGCATAAGTACAACGATGGCGTCCACATCAAAGCGACCAGTGAGAAATATTGGCTAAAGGTGACGTACCGAATTAGATATCTGCCTTGGGAGTGCGTTCAAGGGCGTAGTTGAGTCAAACGTAGAATGAATTCTGTGGAGGTGATTGTTTTGGTGATGATTGCTTTTTTTTGGCAGGAGCCAACGCTGGGCCATGCAAACCGGTCAACAAGGACCTCGGCATGAAGCGGAGATTAATTTAGAGCGTCCGCAGCGGTCGAGATCGATCCGATCGAGCGTAGATAATTTTTTTTCAACTTCAAATCAAAAACTAGGACAAAATAGCAGCCCCAGCCATAAATTTTGTTTGGCTTTGCCCATCATATATCAAAACTCCCTAGGTAGCCATTTAGGCTGAGGATTAACAAGTTGGAGCCCATTACTTAATACCTACTTAATTATTTAAATTTCCAAATTAAATTACAATTCAGAAACAAACTACAACTAATCTTACTGTCAGAGAAAACATGTATCAATTTTGCATACATAAATTAGACTTACAAGTTTAATATTAAAATAACTTGATACTGGTCTTTTAATTACACAAATAACTCTCAAAAATAAAAAATAAAATCTCTTCCCTACTTCTGAAGCAAAACATGATTTCAAGCATTTAAATGGCTAGTTTTTAGACATACATTTAGAAGAAGCAACAAAATACTACTACACAAGGGAAATCAAGTTTCAAAACATTTCAAAATAGACCAATATTCCACACTAGATGTCTTTATTTAAGAGTATATTAAATAAAAAATGAAAAATTAAGTGAAGAGCTTAAGATTGAAATTTTGAGAAATAAAATTAATCAGTCAAGTTAAGATAAAGGAGCTATTATATTCAGCCTTTAGGAAAAATAATTTAAAGTGGATCTTAGAGTCAAAGGATAATCACAGTAGATTTCTGTTTCATTCTTCTTTCTTTATTTTCATAAATAAATACATTTAAATTAAAATAAAAATATTCAAAAATCTTGCCCCACTCTTATATTTTGATCCAATCTCTGGAGAATAAGTATGTAATTTTTCATGATACTCAAGTATCAAATATCCTTTGAATTGATAAAATTCAAGAATTAATGAATTTCTTAAATCAAAATAGTCTCTTTTATAAGTAAAATTTTATATTTCCAAATTTTATCTCATGATTTGGAATATTTTTAAGCTTATAGTACATGACAAGTGTAAGCCTTGGATATCCTTCCTATTTTATTTTTGGAATATTGATTAGAATATGGAATTTCACCATTCAGTAATAATCTTTCAGATTAATTTAAAAATACAATCATTTTAAAAATAAATCCATTTCATATTTATTTTCAAAACAACTGTTCTTCTATCAATAGATATATACTTATCATTATCCCTAAATATGAAACCATACTTTTTAAATACACCCCTTTGTGTAAATATGAACTTTGAGATTAAATAATAATGATATAAGCTGTATTTTTCAAAAAAACAATATAGCTTTGAGTAAAATAATTCAAAATTAATTCATGAAAATGCACCAATCAATACCTCCTTCATTACAAAATCATAATTTTTCAATATACTGAAAAAAGGATCCTTTATTATTCTTTTATTTTACAGATTGTAATCATATTATATTTTCCCAGTAAATATTCTTGAAAAGGTGTAAAATCCCTCAAGAATATTCTTCTCTAAAAACTTCTTGGAAGAAAAATATAGTTTAAAACAAAAAATGATCAAAATAAAGAATATAATATTCAATATTGGATTATTATAACCAGCACCCAAACACATAGAATAAAGATTCCAGACAAACAAACATAAAGTATGGTAAAAATCAAGATTATATTCATCTTAAAGGTAAATATACCAAGACATCTCATGAAGAAGGCCTTCCTAATCCTTTCAGTTCATATTTCGGAAATTTATTTTACAAAGATTCAATAAGAAACAAAAAAATTAATAGCTATAATTACTTTTTCAATTATGAAGAGAAAAGGGGTTTCAAAAATTTCATATTGAATATATGCTGTAGAATTCTTATGAGGAGAATATCGCTACTTATAGTCACTGAAATTTGGCATTGAGACCTCGAGGATGTTAATATCAATATCTTTTTAAGAGCTTCTAGAAAGGAAATGAGAAATTATCACAAAGAATAAAGCCCCTATATATGTGATATATGTAAGTAAGTACAGGAAAACTATAAACCAAAATTGAAAATATCCTCAATATATTTTCAGAGCCCCCAAAAGCTTGTATCTAATAATCTTTCATCTGTATACTAGCTATAATCTTTGAGTACCAAAATACATAGTATCATAAACAGGAATAAAATATAAAAGATAAACTTTTCAGAATTCTTCATGAGAAAATAATTTTTTGAGTTAATTGAGTCAACTGATTATGGCTCATTTAAGTATATTTGAGCTGGAGCTTCAATCCATATGGTTTTCAAGGGTACAGAGAATAAATAATATACCATATAGCTTTGGTAAATCAAAATAAATTGGTAATTTAACAGATATATTATGGTTTCTCTAATTGATTACCCAATATATCAGAAATTAAGCCTACTTATTCAATAAAAACACGAAATTTTAAGGATTCCCTATTTCCCTCCCCTATGGAATTGTATTTGGGCCTCAATTTTTGATTTTTTTTTCAAATCTCCACTAGGTATGAGATTTATATGGGCCTCAAAAGCTAATGGGGTATCAAACCTATTACAAGGACCAACTTTTTCCTTCTAATTTCCTCTTTTTCAAATCCTATTTTTTGGACTAAAATTCAAAACACTATTACATATACTATTTTCTGTCGTTTTTTTCTGTAAAGTACAGGTTTTAGTCTATTATTTAATTAATTTTATTTTCCTTTATTTATCTAAAGTATCCCTTCCCAGGTCTAATTATATCAAAAATATTTTTATTTACAATATCTGAATAATGTTTAATGAAATATATCATTGAATGTGTAAGGTTTGTCTATGAAACTCTTGATAATAGTAGCAAAATCAAGAGTACTGTGACTGTCCTCAATATAAATATAGAATATAATAAAATATTATAACCACAAATTTAAATATAATTATTAAAAATAATTATATATAAAAAATAAATTTAATTATTCTTATAATAATATAATAATAAAAAAAATAATAATAATTATAATAAATTATAATTATTCTATTATTGTTATAGTCACTGACAGTTATAACAATAAGAAGTGTAAAGCTCTTAATGAGACAATTACACGTGGAAAATATGAATATTAACCACTTATAAATAATATAAATATTATTTATAAAAAGAATTAAACACACACTGTGCAGAAATAATTCTTTTATAATAAAAATTCTATATAAAAAAACTAATATTTAGATAAAAAAATATAGAACTTTAAAGAAAACTTACTTATAAAATTTATTTAATACAACAAGTCTAATACAACAGTTATTATACTAAATAAAGGTTATAAGTTAAAAAAACACGTCAAAAATCAATAAATTTAAAGATAAAACAACTTTTTATAATATAAATTACGATTAAAGAGTTTTTGAGAGGAATTTGTGGATTTTAAAAGATATTTAAAATGATAATTTTATATAATAAAATATATTATTGGTGATTACAACAATAATCTAAATTCTATGACTTCAATTCTTTAATTTTAATAAATAAAAAATAAAAATAACTTAAGAATTACTTTTAATAATAAGATTTTATATTTAATAAAACTTTACCTGTTTAAATTTCTAATATGATTGGATTAATAATGAATGATGGACAAAAACAGTGATGAAAAGACTCTTTTTATGTCTTCAGAGCAGCTCTCATGATTCATAATGGATGTAGAGGGCGTGCTCAGGTCAAAACTGAAAAACCATGCTTAAAAATAAAGTTCTTAACTTAAGGCAACTTATTTTTACTTCCAATTTAAAGTTACCAGTGTTATTCTTAACTCCAAGTAACTTTAATCCTCATTTAGTTTAACTATTTTAAGTTTTAATATAGAATAAGGTTATTTGTATTAAAGTTCATCACATGAACAACTTAAAATTAGAGTTTTAAGCAAAAAACTCTTAAACTCAATTTTTAATTAATTTTTAAAGAAATCATAATTTTCTTTGAGTTTAATTAAAAGAGTAAATTTCCAGGCTAATTACCCAGAAAATTTATTTATTAAAGATACTTAAAATTTAATTTATATATAGATAATATTAAATTCTAAGCTGTGTGAAATTTTCAAGCAAATCCATTAAGAATTGGATTTTTAATGAATTTTTGAAGTTATTGCTATTTTTCCACGTAAAATAGCAATACACACCAAACCTTAAGTTTTGATAAGGTTTTAATGCTTGAATCTTTAAAGTTTTAAGCTTATTTAAGCTTTGACAGTTCTTAAAACCTTGATTTCAAGCCTGCATATTGGGATTTACCCTTTGGCAGCTTGAAATTCCTGTCCAAATTGGGATAAAACCAGTTTAAACCTTAAGGTTGGATCAAAGTCTAATCTTAAAGTTTAAATAAGGTTGAAAATGCTCCAATACAGGTGGACAACCTTAATTGAATCATTGCAGATCCAAAAAGCTGGGTACCCCAGCGCTATTTGGTCTTTTTCCTTTGTCCCACGTTTTTGCATGGATTTTGCCTTTTTATTTGTTTAAAGCCATACCATGGCTTTAAACCCTTTTAAATTGAGCTCACGCAGGATTTACATTCTGTATGGCAAATCTTTAGCCAATTCAGTAAATATACACCACACCTCAATTTTAACTAAAATTTTGGTAAGTTTGCATTAACCTTATGCAAATTTAAATTTAAGCTTATTTAAGCTTAAATTTAACAATTTTAAAAAATGTTAAAATAGTTACTTTAGTACTGTGAGATTCTTAAATCTTCCAATAACACAAGATATAAGTGTTTTTGGGTATAACACCCTATGGGTGTACCCTAGGTTATTTTTGGTGTAGAATCCAAAAATGACATAATAATTATAACTTTGTTTATCCAAAAAAAAAGTTATACTTATTTTTTGTTATTTTTTATTTTAAATTCAACTAAAAAGTCTGTTTAAGACAAAATTAACTGTCTATAAAATCATTTGTGGCCTTATGGGTATATTATACATACCTCACAGGCTCACATTCCCCACCACCAAAAAAAAAATTGTACCACAATTTTTCTTTTTGTAGTATACCCCCAAGTTATTTGGGGGGGTATAATCCACTGTCCAACCTCTCTACTTATACTTATCAAGTATGTAAAGCACACAATTCAAACTTTTTACTGAGGAATTGGTCTTCTCTCATGTCTGAATCTTCTGAGAAACTTTTGGGAATCAGGTATTTCACTTTCTCCAATCCACTCATCTTCATGTTGTGGATTTCTGTACCTGACTAAGTATTCTCTTTCATTTTTACCCCTAAGTCTTCTTTCTTTTAAGACTTTCAGTACCTTCTTTTCCTCACTTGGTTCAAGTGGGGGTACCTCTAAGGGTGTTTCATTTCTTAAAGGAAATAATTCCTTATCACTTGAAGTGTAATGCTTTACAAGACTGACAGGAAAAGTTGGATGTTTGTTTCCTAACTCTCCTGACAGTTCAACTTGTACTGCATTTGTCCCATGAAGGGCTTTGATAATAAATGGTCCTGCAAAGGAATCTTTCAATTTCTTTCGGCCTTTAATATTATTAAAGTTCAAGGTTGAAACTAGTATCATGTCCCCTACTTTGAATTCCGGGGTTTTATTACTTTTATCCCATTTCTGTTTAGCATATTCAAAGGCATCATTCATACTTTGATTTTCATGGTGCCTCACTTCATCAAGCAACAATTTAAAGCTTGAAGCAGTTGGATGAATATCAACTAGATCTTTCTTCAAAGTATCAACTGGAAGTTTGGGGTTCCATCCTTTTTCCAACATTTCAGGGGTCTTGCCTGTTGAAGCATGGATGGAGGTCTTATAGGCTAATTCCAATGCTGGTATAAGAGTACACCAATCATGGGTAAAGCCGTCAGAATCTTTAAACTCCAGGCCATAAGCACAAAATCTTCTGATCATGTCCTCAAGGGTTTGAATCATTCTTTCTGCTAAGCCATCTGTTTGTGGATGGTATGCTGTTGAGAATGATAGTTTTGTACCCAAAAGATTATGTAAATTAGTCCATAAGGCTGATGTAAATTTTGGGTCTCTGTCACTAATGATATTTTTAAAGAGACCAGTATGGGATATTACTCTATTCCAGATCAAAAGAGCTGTATCCATAGCTGTGTCATCCTTATGACATGGTAAAAAGATTGGTGTTTTGCTATATCTGTCTACAATAACACGACATGCATTGTAACTTTTATCACCTCCAGGTGGTAAGGCAGTTACCCAATCCATGTGAACCACTTCCCATGGGGTACTTGGTTCTTGAATATGGATCATTAAACAAAATCTTTTACCAGTGGCTTTATTGGCTTTCTGGCATCTATCACAACTATGACAGTACTCAATGACATCTTTTCTCCAAGATGGCCACCAGGCACATGTCTTAATTCTTTCCATTGTTCTGTCTTCAGACAGATGTCCAGAATAAATGTTATCATGGCATTCTAGTAGTATTGTGTTAATTGACATTCTACTACATAGGACCATGACACATGTGTGTTTAGACCTATGATATAATATACCATCAAATAAATGGAATCTTCTGTTGTCATAAGATGTTTTCCAAATATCATCCAGAGAATTAGCCAATGCTGCATCTTTGCAATCTTTGTCAAGTAGAGCAGTAAGTATATGGCAATTTTTATCTTGCTTATAGCTTTCTCTAACTTCATCAAAGAATTCTGTTCCAACATCTGTGATATTAATCCCTTCAATTGGAATTTGAGGTTCTGCACTTGTAGGAACATAGGCAGGATTGTCAGGTGTATCGGGTAATGCCCATCTACTCAAGCCATCAGCATTCTTGTGAATATTTCCAGCTTTATGTACTATGGTCATATTACCTCTATACTCCTGTATAGCAATCTGCCATCTTAACATGTGTCTATTTGGAGTTTTCATGTTAAGAAGTGATTTTACTGCATTACAATCAGTAATTACTTCAAACACACTACCATCAAGATAGTAATGAAGTTTTTCCAGAGCCCAAACAAGGCAAAGGCACTCCATTTGGCTAGCTCCATATCTGGCCTCAGTAGGTTTAATTTGTCTTGAAATAAAACAAATTGGACCTTCATAAGGCTTGTCATTGACAATTTGAACTTGATGAAGAGCAGCTCCTAGACCTTCACCACATGCATCAATATACAGCTTGAAAGGAAGTTTCCAGTATGGCATCAGTAATAATGGTGCATTGGTCAAGGCATACTTGATTTTATCATATGCTTGGATTCTCTCCTGAGTGGTTTTAAAAACGGTTTGTTGATCACAAATTCTGTATAATGATCTGGCATGGATTGCAAAATCTTTAAGGTGTTGCCTGTAATAACTGGAAAACCCTAAGAAAGACATCATTTATTTTTTGTTCTGGGGCATCTGTTTCAGTAAACCTGCAGCCACTTTGTTCTTATCAACACCAAGGCTTAGTCCTGAGACCACATGTCCTAGAGCTTTTAACTCATGAAACCCAAAATTACACTTTTTAAGAGAAATTTTCATGTTCACTTGTAAAATTTTCTTAAGTACTAATGAAAGTCTCTCTAAATGTAATTGCCAGGTTTCTGAACAAATTATAATGTCATCAATATAAATGATTAACCATCCCTCTCATAATTCATGTGGGAAGATAGTATTCATCATTCTTTGGTAATGAGAGGGTGCATTTTTAATACCAAAAGGCATCCTCAAATATTCATAAATACCACAATGAGCAATTATTCTCAATAATTTCCTAGCATGAGGTGTCAAAACATTCTGGTGAAAGCCTTTTAGAGAATCCATAGAAGTGATGAATCTTGCTTTGGATAATTGAGTCAAAGTCTCATGAATTCTAGGGATTGGATACCTGTCTGGAATAGTATAGGTATTCAGTGCTCTAAAATCACCAACCATTCTTGACTTATAATTATGCCAAGTAATGATCACTGGAGTTGTAACTTCCACGTCCTCATTGTGTCCAACTTTTCTAAGAACTCCCAGTTTCATCAGTTCATTAATATGACTTTCTAATGCTTCTCTAGCCCTAGGGCTAGCTGGGTAAGCTGGTCTTCTTAATAGTGGCGGATAAGGCCTTTCCACATTAAGCATGATATCCACTTCATGGCCTTTTATAGCCCCAAGTGGTTCATTATCAGAAGCAAAAGCTTCTCTATATTGAAATAAAATTTCAATAAGTTCTTCCTTCGTTCTGATGTTAATTCAGGACTAATTTGTGCTTCATTTAACTGATCTGACACAAATTTGTCTTTGTCAACATTTGTTACTTGTTTAATAACAGTGATTTCTCTTCTTTCTAGAGAAAAAGCAAATTTTTGCCTTTTATTTTCCCCTATAGTGAAATATCTGTCTTTATGATTATTAATATCAATACCATAGATATTGAGATAATCATTTCCAAGTATAAAGTGTTGTGAAGTACAATTATTCATAACAAGAAATTCAGCTTTCAATCTTACACCTCCTGCAGGATGAGGAAATATTATTGCTGCTTCAAATATACCCAAAGGGTGCATGTTTTGGTTAGCACTGCTGAATTTTATACCTTCAATTGGCATCAACTTGTCTTGCCAATTGGTATAGATCTTGTCAAGATAATCTTTTCCAACACAAGTGCAAAACGCACCTGATTCAAGATGTATCTTGGCTTCTATGTTATTTATCACAATATTAGTGATACAAGATGACCCAGCTGTATAACCTTTACCTCTGTCAGGTTTGGTTTTTTGCATCTTGGCATCTTGCACATGTATGAGATCCATACATTCATCACTATACTGTGGTAAGTGAGTATGAACCTCAGTGACCTCAAAAGAGACATTAATGTTCTCTATACCAAGTTCTTCTGATACTTCTTCTTCTTCTGAAGGCTCAGAATCACTTTCATGTAAAGATACATCAGTTTCTTTTGTATCTTCTACTTTTTCAATATTTGTCAGGGTGAGTCTATGTAGAAGCTTAAAAATAGTAAATACAAGCTAGTACTATGACTGTGACACGTCAAAATAAGTAATAAAAAATTCTTCAGGTCCTACTGCTACGTGGTAACAGTGGTGATGAGTCTATTGAGGACCTGGGTTGCAATGTTCTAATATCTTTGACTGTAAAGAGACACTACAATAATTATATTTAATTATATCTTTGAGTATTCTAAGGACACTACTGATGATTAACAGTCTTGTCACGTAAGAATATATAAATAAAAGATAAGATGAGGATTTTTGAAGGCAAAAACCCTTCTTTTTATATCTTTCAAGACTGTCAAGAGTTATTTACTCTTCACACCTCAGAGGAGTGAAAATTTTCACTCCATTGGCCAGTATGTGGTTCTGGATCCTCAATTCTGACGTCAGTAGAGGCAGAATTGTGGTTTTGGGACCACAAATGATCATTCTGGATCAATACAGGATGAAAAAACTTTTCACCTGCCACGTCAGCACTTGGATGACGCTGTTCTGGTGTTTGTATGACCAATACTAGTCATTCTGGGCGGGTTTAAGCTTTGAACAACCATTATTTTGAGTATTAAGACTGTACTGGTTGGTACAGGTTTGGTACAGGCCAGTATTGGCCAAAAAACTTCCAACCAAGATATCTTGGTCAGTTTTTGAGATATCAAGAAACTAAGAGCACAGAATTGAAGGGCTTAATGAGCTCTTCAATTTGGTATGCTTCATGTTTACCCTTCTTTCAAATAGCAAAAGTTATAAGGGTTTTAAGTTTTTGGATGTATTTTTGTACATCAGTATGAGGCTTCAAAAACTTCCATACCAGATATCTTCTTCAATCTGGAAGATATCTGTATTCTGATGATACAGTTTTGTAGGGCTTGATTAGCCCTACAGTTTGGTATGTGACACTGTACAGTTGTATGAGTGTATGCCAAAGATACAGGGGTTTGTTTATTTTCTTATTTTCAGAATATCTGTATTTTGGTTATTAAACCTTTGAACCAAGATCTCTCAGTCAATTTAAGAGATACAGAGGTCTAAGGTGTCTCAAATTAAAGCTCTTGTTGAGATCTTTAATTTGGTTATACTTTTGTACAGTTTTGTACAAGCCCTCTTTGACTTTCAGGGGGACTTGGTTTTGAAAATGAGGTTATATGGTATCTCCAGTTGTAGTGGTGTTACAACAACATGGATGATATCATTGTGTAGCTCTCTATGTGAGCTTTAAGAAAAATACCATTTTGGTATAGGATAACTTAAATATGCATAAGTTAGATGAGAGGTGAAAATAAGGGTTTTGACTTGTTTATTCTCCTCTAGGTTTCCTTATTCTGTTTGGATAAGGTTGGTGTTTAATGTAAGAGGGTTGTTTTCTCTTAATTATTACCTGTATTGACTATGTTTGTTCAATACTTGTCATACCATTATTTATGGTATGTTGGATGTCATGCTAGTGCTCTGTTTTGAGTCACAGGCTGACATACCCTCCCTCAAAAGAAGGCTCATCATTGATGAGACTCTTCAGCCCTCTTGGAGGCTCTGAATCTTCTGAGGTGTATTTGTCCATCTGGGATTTCTTTCTCAGTTAGCCATTTGTCTTTATCTGCTGGTTGATTCTTAAATCTAACCAGGTATTGCCTGTTGTCTTTCCCATTGATTCTGATCTTCCTGGCTTTAATGATCTTTTTCACTGGTCCAGGTGAGTCATCTTCCTCTACCAATCTTTCATGGGTGACTGTCTTCTTCCTGTCAGGGAATTTCTCCTCATCTGTCTGGTGATAAGGTTTGACCAGGCTCACAGGGAAAACTGGGTGTTTCCTAGAGAACTCTTTGGTCAGGTTGACCTCTACTGCATTCTTTCCTATCAATTTGATAATGGTGAATGGTCCTATGAATGAGTCTCTCATCTTCTTGGGTCCTTTTAGGTTGTTGAAGTTAAGAGTTGAGATTAGAACTTGGTCTCCTTCTTTGAAATCAGGTTCTTGGTGACTTTTATCATATCTCTGTTTGTTATATAATTTGGCTTCAGCCACACATTGCTCTGCTTTTTCACAGGCAGTCTTCCACATTGTGTGAAAGTCTTTAGCTGTAGGATGTACTGAGAGGAGGTTCTTCTTCAAGTAATCTACTGGAAGTAGTGGGTTCCATCCTTTCTCTAATGTGGCAGGGGTTTTTCCTGTCACTGAGTGTATACTTGTGTTGTATGCCAATTGCACAGCTGGTAGGAGGGTTACCCAGTCATGGGTATATCCCTCATTGTCTTTATATTCCATGCCATATGCACAAAACCTTCTAATGATGTCTTCCAATGTTTGGATCATTCTTTCTGCTAGACCATCTGTTTGTGGATGGTAAGCTGTGGAAAATGCTAGTTTGGTTCCCAGCATCTCATATAGATTAGTCCAAAATTCTGATGTGAATTTAGGGTCTCTGTCACTAATTATAATTCTTGGGACTCCACAGTTAGCTATCACATTGTTCCAGAACAATATGGCTGTGTCCATTGCTGTGTCCTCTTTGTGACAGGGGAGACATCTGACACTCTTGCTATACCTGTCTACTACTACTAGGCATGCATTAAAGCTGTCTTTTCCTCCAGGGACCAGGCCTGTTACCCAATCCATGTTTATTATTTCCCAGGGGTGTTTGGGCTCCTCTATACTCTGGAGTAATCCATATCTTTTGCCATGACTTCTGTTGGCTTTTTGGCATCTGGTACAAGTGTTGATGTATTCACTCAAGTCTTGTTCCCACTTTGGCCACCAAGCTGTGCTAAAGACTCTTTCTTTAGTTCTTTCTTCACTCATATGTCCCATGTATGGGCAGTCATGGCATTCCTGTAGTATGAGGGAAATGTGTTCTCTACTTATTATTACCAGGGCACTTGTGTGTTTTTCCCTATGGTACAGTAGGTCATCTATCAGAAAAAATCTATTTTCTTTAAAGTTTTTGAGCCATGGCTCTTCCAATTGACTCTCTAGTTCAGGACTCCTGTACTTTTGTTTTAGTAGTTGTATCAATATACTACACTGTTTGTGTTTATTGTATGCTGATTGTACTATGCTAAAGAATTCTGTATTCAGGTTAGAGGAGCTGATTCCCAGTATGGGTATCTCTTTAATCTCCCCATAGCTCTGTGCTGGGTTTGATGAATCATTCCCTAATGCCCAGTTTGATAGTTTGAAGTTCTTTCTCCTGTCTATCTCCATGCATTGTATAGGTATCTTGGCCCCATTTTCTGGGTCATATGCTGGATTTTCTTGGTCATTCTTCAGTGGCCACCTGCTGAGAACATCTGCATTAGTATGACTTTTCCCTTCTTTATAGATGATAGTCATATTCCCTCTGTATTCTTGTATGGCTATTTGCCACCTAAGCATGTGTCTGTTTGTTGTTTTCATGTTCAACAGTGACTTGAGGGCTGTGCAGTCAGTAAAAACTTCAAATACTGCTCCTTCTAAGTAGTAATGGAGTTTTTCTAATGCCCATACCAAGCATAGACATTCTGTCTGAGTAGCTCCATATCTAGCTTCTGAGTCTTTCAGTTGTCTTGAGATATAGCAAATTACTCCTTCTTTGGGTATGCCATCTACTAGTTGCCTCTGGTGTAGTGCTGCTCCTAGCCCTTGGCTACATGCTGCATCTATGTATAGTTTGAATGGTAGTTCAAAATCAGGCATCATTAGGACAGGGGCATTGGTCAGTTCATGTTTGATCTTTTCAAATGCATCCCTTCTTTCCTTGGTAATTTCAAAGACCACATCTTTTGAGCACAGTTTGTATAGGCTACTAGTGATGTGTGCAAAGTTCTTTATGTGGCTTCTGTAGTAGCTGGCAAAGCCCAAAAAAGATTGCATTTCTTTGATGTTCTTTGGTACTGGTTTCTTTAGTACTGCAGCAACTTTATTTTGGTCTATAGCTAGACTTAAACCTGAAACTTTGTGTCCTAGGGCTAGCAGTTCTTGCTGTCCAAAGTTACATTTCTTAAGAGATATCTTCATATTGATTGGTGTGCATTTTCCCAATACTTTATCAATTTTCTTCACATGGTCTTCCCATGTTTCTGAGTATATTATGATATCATCAATGTACACTACCATCCACCCTTCCATTATTTCATCTTGAAATATGGTATCCATCATCCTCTGAAAATGGGCTGGTGCATTCTTAATGCCAAATGGCATTCTGGTGTATTCATATATGCCCATATGGCATATAATTCTTAGCAATTTGATGGAATCTGGTTTTACCCCATTCTGGTGAAAACCTTTCATGCAGTCCATTTTTGTAATGAACTTGGCTTTTGCTAGTTTATCTAGTGCATGTGGTATCCTTGGGATGGGGTACCTATCTGCTTTGGTGTAATTATTCAAAGCCCTGAAGTCACCACATAGTCTGGATTTACCATCATGCCATGTTATAAGGACTGGTGTAGTGACCTCTACTATCTCATTATGTCCTATCTTTCTTATTACCCCCATTTCTAGGAGTTCATTGATGTGTTTCTCAATTTCTTTCCTAGTTTCCATGCTGGCTGGGTATGGTGGTCTCCTAAGCATAGGTGGATATGGTCTTTCTACATCCAGATATAATTCTATATCATGTCCTTTGATTTTTCCTAGTGGTTCATCTCCTATTGTAAAAGCTCCTCTGTGCTTTCTCAATACTTTCAGTAAGTTGAGTTTCATCTTACTGGTGAGTTGAGTGCCATATTGGGCCTCTTTGAATTCTTCCACTAGTTCTTTCAAGGTGTTATCATTTGTTATATGGTTAATGTCAAAGGAAAATTTTTTATCTTTGTTTGTACCTATGGTAAGACATCTGTTTTTACTATTGCAAATATCCATACCATACATTCTTTGGTACTCTGTACCTAGTAAGAATCCTTGTACATGTGCATTTTCTAGAACTACAAATTCAGGTTCCAGTCTGATATTTCCTTTTTGGTGTGGGATAATTATCTCTTTGATTATTGTCCCTAGTGAGTGCATTTTGCCTGATGCACTTTTGAAGTTTCTGGCTTTTGTTGGGATTATATCATCTTCCCATTTGGGGAAATGTTGTTCCAAGTATTCTTTTGCCACTATGGAGCAACTTGCTCCTGTATCAATGATAATTGGATGTTTACAGTTCTCAATGTAAACTGTCAATTTTGTAGGTGTTCCATGAATGAATCCCATCCCTCTATTGGGGGTTACCAGGAATGTTTGTGCATTCTGTGTGTGCTTACAGAGCTCTTTGTCTGTTGTTATTTGTGGTATGCCTGAATCCAATTCAATGTCTTGTATATCAAGTGAACTTTCTTCATTGCATTCCACTATGTATTCTTCTATGGTATCAGGTTCACTTTGTGATTCTGCTCTCATACCATTTCCCATGCTGTCAGAATCAGATCTTTCACCTGTTTGTTCTTCTTCTGATTCTTCATCAATTGCATATATTTTCTTTTTTGGTTTTGTGCAATTGTTGGCATAATGGTCTGGTGAACCACAGTTGTGGCACACATATTTCTTTTTTGGGGTTTCTTTCCCTTTTTCTTTGTTTGTCTCTTTAACTTCAGACCTCTTGTCTTTGAAGTTTGGTTTGAAAGATGTGTACCTTCCTATGGAGGTCTTTTTTCTCACATCTTGTATGACATTTGCTATGTCATCAATGCTGCTGATGTTGTTGCATCTGCATTTGACTGCATGTTCTAGATCTCCTGGCAATTTTGTCAGGAGTTTATGGTTTCTCATTTCTATTGTCATATTGGGATCAATAGCTTTTAGCCTCTTTGTTTGTTTGAGGCACCATTCATAAGGGTCTTTTTCTGTGGAGTATCTATCACTTTCAAAGGACATGGTTTTTTGCCAGATCCAGCTACCATTGCTATACTTTTGTATAATCTGGTTCCTCCACCATGGCCAGCTTTTCCTGCCATGTATTTCTTTCATTTCAGTATACCATATGTTTGCATGGCCTCTGAATGCTGTGTTGAGTCTTGTTGTGATCCAGTAGTCTGGTATCTTTGGGACATCAACAAAGAGTCCATCAATATAGTCAATGATCTCCATATGGTCATATTCCCCTATTCCTGAGAACTTTGGCCAGTTTGTTACTTCTGGTAACTGTTTCAGTGCCTGTTTCTCTGAATAGTTGAGATTTTCCCCATCTTGGTACACTGACTCTGATCTTAACTTTGGAATATGATATTCAGGTTCCTGGTCATAGTCTTTTTCCTCTTCTTTTAATTTTGTAGAGGTAGTAGGCTGACCTTGTGTTGGAGGGTATTGATTGTCTTCCCTGTCATAGAGGTAATCAATTTCTTTGTCAAGGTTATCCTGCTGTTGCTGGATATTCCTCAGATCCCTCCTCACAGTTTGTTGTTCTTCTAGAATTGAATTCAACTGTCTGTTAGTTTTTTCAAATTCTGTCCAAATTTTGGCCAGATTTGAATTCAAGTCTTTTATGACTGTTGCTTGGAAAGCATTTTCTTCTTTCAATGTTTCCACTTCTGTCCCCATTTTTTCTGAGGTTTCATGTGTCCACTCCATGAATTGGGCCAATTTGGTCCATGTGAATTTGTTTTCAAACTCATGAGTGTGCATTGTAGTTTCAGTTATTAATTCTGGGTCTATTGAGTCAGAACTAGAAACACTATTTGTAGGTACAACTATTTCTTGTTTTTGTGTACTTCTTGGACTAAGTCCATCAGCTTTTTCATCAATGGGTCTGCTTCTTTCTTCCTCTGGTTGAAAGAAGTTTTGTTTTTCCCTTGGGCTCCTTTTCTTCTGTTGGAAACTACCTGGAATGGTGGGGGAGCTTTGGATGAAGTTTCCTTTGGCTTGTAAGGCCTGGAACTGCTGGATGGTTGTGGGGAAGATGGAGCTTCTCCTTCCATTTCTGGGGGTACCTGAATCTGACTGGGCTCTTCCTTGTGCCAAGATCTCTCTATGGCTTGTATGGCTGCCTGGTTCTCTTTGATTCTGATTGCTCTTTCTTCTAAGAGTTTGAAATTCTTGTTGGGATTCCAACCTTGCATTTCTGTCATAAGTTCCATCCAAGCCATTTGCTTGAGACAGATCTTCTGGGTTGTTATCCCCACTTCTGCCCATGATGCTGCCATGGTGAACATTTTGTTGTCCATGCTCCATGTGAAGAGGTCTCTCAGGAGTTTGTGTATTTGGAGGACCTGTTCTGCATCTGTCCAGTCTCCTGGTTGGACTCCTGGGTTGAATTTGATTTGGAACAAGACTTTGGGTAGGAGTTCCCTGATGGTAAGTCCTTTGCTGGTCATCTGCTCCAGTTCTTCTTCCTCTGTGTCTTCTTGGCCAGTGTTCTGGTTGATTTCTTGGGAATCCAAGATCTCTAAGAAGTGGAGGTGTCATGTTAACAATGTTAAAAAATGACAGACAATAAAAAATGTTGTATTTCTCAAGGTTTATTTACCTTTGGCAGGCCCTTGTACAAATTTATGATCTATACTCTTTGGCAATTTGCCTTTGGAGTTTACAACTGGGTTGATAACAGTTATTTTCTGTTTCTCAACTTGTTTTGGTGATCCAACTGGTTTTGTTGGAGCTTTTCTGGGTTTTTTGGCCCTTGGCACAGCTATTGGTGTCCAATCTTTTGAGTTGATTGTCACTTCACTGTGTCTTTTCTGCTTGCCCTTGGTGTTTGGCAGCGCCTCTCTGTCTTCTGAGGCTGTCACAGATGGGTTTCCTTGTGACTGGGTTTCTAATGGAATGTAGTCCTTTTCCACTATTCAGAAAAGATATTTCAGATTGTATATCAGTATTTTATGATAAAACAAAATGATTATATTCAATTCTACTGTTATTTTTCGAAATTTTTAAGTTTTTTTATTTTTTTTATTGTTTTTATATGTTTTTGTTTGAAAAATAACAGTTTTAAGTTTTTCACTTATGTTTTATAAGTGAAAAAACTGTAATATCCAAGTGTTTTGTGAATGATTCACTTGGATATTATTGTGTTTTTTGTGTAAACACGTCAAATTTATTAAATTATAATAAATTTGATTTTTTATTATAAATATTATAAATAATATTTATTATAAGACTTTGATATTAGTTAAATATCAAGTAATTACAAGTTTTCACGTCAATTTGAGTGATATCTTGTTTTAAAGGAAATATTTAATTAAAATATTCCTTGTAAAATAATAAAAAATTATTTTATTATTTTATATTTATTAATTATTAATTAATAAATGTTTATATATTAATTTTCACGCACTTTGGTGAAAAATAATAGTAAAATAAATAATATACTGTTTGTATATTATTATTTATATTGAAATTTAAATAATACAGATGTATTATTATGAAATTTCGTGGAATTTATTGCAATAAAAAAATAAAGAGGATATGTACTCTTATTCTCAACAAAAATATTTTATAATATATATTTTTGGAGTAAAAAAAAAGAATTGTATAAAAAAAAAAATGATAATAAAATAAAAATTTTACTCACTTGTAGTGAAATACCTTTTAAATAGCTGAATTTTACGCCTAATTCAGTTCAAAATACGTCCAATAAGGTTGAATAACCACGGCCAGGCCCCCAAATTGTCAGGGTGAGTCTATGTAGAAGCTTAAAAATAGTAAATACAAGCTAGTACTATGACTGTGACACGTCAAAATAAGTAATAAAAAATTCTTCAGGTCCTACTGCTACGTGGTAACAGTGGTGATGAGTCTATTGAGGACCTGGGTTGCAATGTTCTAATATCTTTGACTGTAAAGAGACACTACAATAATTATATTTAATTATATCTTTGAGTATTCTAAGGACACTACTGATGATTAACAGTCTTGTCACGTAAGAATATATAAATAAAAGATAAGATGAGGATTTTTGAAGGCAAAAACCCTTCTTTTTATATCTTTCAAGACTGTCAAGAGTTATTTACTCTTCACACGTCAGAGGAGTGAAAATTTTCACTCCATTGGCCAGTCTGTGGTTCTGGATCCTCAATTCTGACGTCAGTAGAGGCAGAATTGTGGTTTTGGGACCACAAATGATCATTCTGGATCAATACAGGATGAAAAAACTTTTCACCTGCCACGTCAGCACTTGGATGACGCTGTTCTGGTGTTTGTATGACCAATACTAGTCATTCTGGGCGGGTTTAAGCTTTGAACAACCATTATTTTGAGTATTAAGACTGTACTGGTTGGTACAGGTTTGGTACAGGCCAGTATTGGCCAAAAAACTTCCAACCAAGATATCTTGGTCAGTTTTTGAGATATCAAGAAACTAAGAGCACAGAATTGAAGGGCTTAATGAGCTCTTCAATTTAGTATGCTTCATGTTTACCCTTCTTTCAAATAGCAAAAGGTATAAGGGTTTTAAGTTTTTGGATGTATTTTTGTACATCAGTATGAGGCTTCAAAAACTTCCATACCAGATATCTTCTTCAATCTGGAAGATATCTGTATTCTGATGATACAGTTTTGTAGGGCTTGATTAGCCCTACAGTTTGGTATGTGACACTGTACAGTTGTATGGGTGTATGCCAAAGATACAGGGGTTTGTTTATTTTCTTATTTTCAGAATATCTGTATTTTGGTTATTAAACCTTTGAACCAAGATCTCTCAGTCAATTTAAGAGATACAGAGGTCTAAGGTGTCTCAAATTAAAGCTCTTGTTGAGATCTTTAATTTGGTTATACTTTTGTACAGTTTTGTACAAGCCCTCTTTGACTTTCAGGGGGACTTGGTTTTGAAAATGAGGTTATATGGTATCTCCAGTTGTAGTGGTGTTACAACAACATGGATGATATCATTGTGTAGCTCTCTATGTGAGCTTTAAGAAAAATACCATTTTGGTATAGGATAACTTAAATATGCATAAGTTAGATGAGAGGTGAAAATAAGGGTTTTGACTTGTTTATTCTCCTCTAGGTTTCCTTATTCTGTTTGGATAAGGTTGGTGTTTAATGTAAGAGGGTTGTTTTCTCTTAATTATTACCTGTATTGACTATGTTTGTTCAATACTTGTCATACCATTATTTATGGTATGTTGGATGTCATGCTAGTGCTCTGTTTTGAGTCACAGGCTGACAATATTTATCTCATTAAATCTGGTCTTTTTTGGACAAGTGTTTGCCAAATGAGATGTGCTTCCACATTTATGACATTTCAAAGGAGGTCTGTCATGTGGTTTATTGGGTTTTGAAATTGGTTTCCCACTAGTTTTATTGTCTATTGGGGTTTTGGACCAATTTCTTCCAATTTTTGTTCTAGTAGTGATGTCCTCCATAGCATTTATATAATCTTCTGTAGAGCAAGGCTCAATACATCTGCTTCTTATAGCATGCTCAAGGTAACCGCCACATTCTCTTAATATCCTTTTATGTACCATTGTTTCAGACATATCAGGATGAAGGGCAGTTAACCTGTACTTTTGTTTAAGAAACCAAGTCATGGGCCTTTCCCTCTCAATATTAAAAATGGATTCTTCAAAAGAATTTTCCATTCTAAATCTCCAGGAATCATTAGCCCATTTGGAAATAACTTGTTCTTTCCACCAAGGCCAAGAATGTTTACCATGTTCTTGTCTCATTTTATAATACCATTTCTTTGCTGATTTGGTAAATAATGAGTGTAATCTGGCACTTATGTATTCATCCGGTATGTTAAAGTCTTCTTTAGACATATCAATTGTTTTCATAAATTCCATATGATTATATTCTCCTTCACCACTAAAGGTTGGCCATTCCTCTAATCTTGGAATGTCCTTATAATTGCAAGCAGTTTCCACGTCATGACTTGAAATTGTATGATGTAATTCATTATTCAAGTTAAGCACATTTCTGTCAAGAATTGGTGTGGATTGCCTTGGCAATTCATGTTTTAGTGATATATTGTTAATACTTGATTGAATATCTTCTTTCAATTCAAGTCTTGCTTTATCACTTTTTTCCAATTGTTCTTGAAAAAGAGCTGCATTGTGACCAGTTGAGTTTTCCAAGTTTTGCCCTTGTATTTTCAATTCTTTTAACTGTCCAGTTATAAAAGAAATTGAATGTTCATCTGGTTGATTGAGTAAGGTAACTTTAAACTCAAGTCTTTCACAAATTTGCGTCAAAGACAAAATATTTGCCTTATTAACATTTTCAAGGCCAATTATGGTCTTTTGTTGGTCTTTTACTTGTAGTATCTCATTACCCAACTTTTGTTGGACATGATCAAATGCTTTAAATTTTGCCATAATTTCTTTATTACAAGATTCAAAGTAAGTTACAAGTTTTACAAGATCTACTTCTTTGGAAAGGATTGGTTCAATCTTTCCTCCTCCTTGTTTTTGAATTCCATCAAAGTTCTTTCCATATTGAACACATTGTCCATGGCTGTCTTTTCCTTCTTTGGGATTCTGTAATTCTGAGGGTAAGGTTTGTTCCACTTGGGCTTTGCCTTTCCCTTCTGGTTGGTCTTTGGGGCTTGCTTGGGCTTGTTTGGCACTTGTTGAGGCGTATTTTTGCTGGTGGATGCTTGAGGAGCTTCCACTGGGCTGTTGTCCTTGCCTTGAGCCAATTTCTTCTTCTGATCCTCTGACAACATGCTTTGGTTTTTCAACCAAGCTTTGATCTGTTGGACTTGTCCTTTGACAGACATTGGTGTCCAACCCAGCAGAAGATCTTTTGTCTTTTCTGGCCCCATGAACTTCTTCACTTGAAGATAAGAGTTCATGGTTCCTATCCAAAGACTTGGAAGGAGTTCCCACTCTTGTTGTTTTGATGCCAGGAACCAGTTTTTCCATTGGGATTGATAAATTTCCACAGCTGCCTGTTGGAAATGGTTCAGGTCTAACAGCAATAGCAGTTATGTCAGCGTCTGGACTCTCAATAAGAGGTTCAAAGGTGCTGGCTAACCTTTAGGAACTGGTGGAAGTTCTGGCATCCTCCATTTGTGCCTCTCCTCTGGGAGGACATTCTTGCCTTTTGGATTTGTGGCTGGAATGTCCTGGTCCAGATCCATTTGATTGGATGGAGTAGTTACTTCCACTTCTAGTAGGAGTCATTTCACGTCAATTTTAATAAAAAATAGAGTAAAATTGAATTGAATTCACCTGCAGGACCTTTAAAGGGCTCTTTGGTTATTAAACCCCTTGGTGCTGGGCTGGTTTGAATTTCAATACTGGACTCTGAGGCTTCAGAGTCTGAAGAACTTTCTCTGATTGAAGACACTAGAGAAAATTAAAAATATAAGTTGTTTTATGAAATAATAAAAATAAATTATAAACTCAACTTATTAAATAAAGTTGTTTTTATGTAATTTATGGTAAATTACGTCAAAAATAAAGAAAAATGTCTAAGATAAAAAAAAGAAAAAAATATTTTTAGTAAAGATTTTTATTTTTAAAGATTTTTTTTATTTGATTTATTATTTTCTTTAAAGAAATAATAATTATGCAATTAACAAGTTAATTAATCAAAATTGTATTATTATTCACTTTATACTAGAATAACTCAAATAATAAATTTCAAGTCTGTGATGTGAAAAAGCCACTAGTTAGACAAAAGAAATTTATTCCAAATCACTCAATAGTATATTGTTTTAAACAATATTCTTAAGAAGAAATTAACTTTATAAATATTATAAAGATTATTTATAAGGGATAAGTCCCAAAAAAGCCAATATTAAGACAAATATGGCAATTTTACGTCAAAAAACAGTAAAATAAGGTCTAGAATATGATTTATGTCCCAAAAATTGGTTTAAAATCACGGCCAGGCCCCCAAATGTAAGGTTTGTCTATGAAACTCTTGATAATAGTAGCAAAATCAAGAGTACTGTGACTGTCCTCAATATAAATATATAATATAATAAAATATTATAACCACAAATTTAAATATAATTATTAAAAATAATTATATATAAAAAAATAAATTTAATTATTATTATAATAATATAATAATAAAAAAAATAATAATAATTATAATAAATTATAATTATTCTATTATTGTTATAGTCACTGACAGTTATAACAATAAGAAGTGTAAAGCTCTTAATGAGACAATTACACATGGAAAATATGAATATTAACCACTTATAAATAATATAAATATTATTTATAAAAAGAATTAAACACATACTGTGCAGAAATAATTCTTTTAGAATAAAAATTCTATATAAAAAAACTAATATTTAGATAAAAAAATATAGAACTTTAAAGAAAACTTACTTATAAAATTTATTTAATACAACAAGTCTAATACAACAGTTATTATACTAAATAAAGGTTATAAGTTAAAAAAACACGTCAAAAATCAATAAATTTAAAGATAAAACAACTTTTTATAATATAAATTATGATTAAAGAGTTTTTGAGAGGAATTTGTGGATTTTAAAAGATATTTAAAATGATAATTTTATATAATAAAATATATTATTGGTGATTACAACAATAATCTAAATTCTATGACTTCAATTCTTTAATTTTAATAAATAAAGAATAAAAATAACTTAAGAATTACTTTTAATAATAAGATTTTATATTTAATAAAACTTTACCTGTTTAAATTTCTAATATGATTGGATTAATAATGAATGATGGACAAAAACAGTGATGAAAAGACTCTTTTTATGTCTTCAGAGCAGCTCTCATGATTCATAATGGATGTAGAGGGCGTGCTCAGGTCAAAACTGAAAAACCATGCTTAAAAATAAAGTTCTTAACTTAAGGCAACTTATTTTTACTTCCAATTTAAAGTTACCAGTGTTATTCTTAACTCCAAGTAACTTTAATCCTCATTTAGTTTAACTATTTTAAGTTTTAATATAGAATAAGGTTATTTATATTAAAGTTCATCACATGAACAACTTAAAATTAGAGTTTCAAGCAAAAATCTCTTAAACTCAATTTTTAATTAATTTTTAAACAAATCATAATTTTCTTTGAGTTTAATTAAAAGAGTAAATTTCCAGGCTAATTACCCAGGAAATTTATTTATTAAAGATACTTGAAATTTAATTTATATATAGATCATATTAAATTCTAAGCTGTGTGAAATTTTCAAGCAAATCCATTAAGAATTGGATTTTTAATGAATTTTTGAAGTTATTGCTATTTTTCCACGTAAAATAGCAATACACACCAAACATTAAGTTTTGATGAGGTTTTAATGCTTGAATCTTTAAAGTTTTAAGCTTATTTAAGCTTTGACAGTTCTTAAAGCCTTGATTTCAAGCCTGCATATTGGGATTTACCCTTTGGCAGCTTGAAATTCCTGTCCAAATTGGGATAAAACCAGTTTAAACCTTAAGGTTGGATCAAAGTCTAATCTTAAAGTTTAAATAAGGTTGAAAATCCTCCAATACAGGTGGACAACCTTAATTGAATCATTGCAGATCCAAAAAGCTGGGTACCCCAGCCCTATTTGGTCTTTTTCCTTTGTCCCACGTTTTTGCATGGATTTTGCCTTTTTATTTGTTTAAAGCCATACCATGGCATTAAACCCTTTTAAATTGAGCTCACACAGCATTTACATTCTGTATGGCAAATCTTTAGCCAATTCAGTAAATATACACCACACCTCAATTTTAACTAAAATTTTGTTAAGTTTGCATTAACCTTATGCAACTTTAAATTTAAGCTTATTTAAGCTTAAATTTAACAATTTTAAAAAATGTTAAAAAAGTTACATTAGTACTGTGAGATTCTTAAATCTTCCAATAACACAAGAAATAAGTGTTTTTGGGTATAACACCCTATGGGTGTACCCTAGGTTATTTTTGGTGTAGAATCCAAAAATGACATAATAATTATAACTTTGTTTATCCAAAAACAAGTTATACTTATCTTTTGTTATTTTTTATTTTAAATTAAACTAAAAAGTCTGTTTAAGACAAAATTAACTGTCTATAAAATCATTTGTGGCCTTATGGATATGTTATACATACCTCACAGGCTCACAGAACGACTAGCTCTGATGAGCCTTAATCTATATAGAATGGATTTAGTTTATTGAATTGCTTTAATAAAACAAATCAAAATTATTCATTAAAAGGGTTAAAATAAATAATTTAATAATATGTAAGGTCTAATTGAGCAATAGTATCAAGTATGAGAAAATAAAGAAAAATCAAATTAGTCAGTGAGCTTTTTTCTCAAGGCATAAATAAGATTTATCAAAAATCTCTGTTGAAATTTAATAGGATGGCTTACTCGGTGCTTTATTTGAATGCTATATCACTTCATAAGTGTAATGAATATTATAATCTCATTCTGAAGTCATACCTGTAGAAAGAATCTCTTTTTAAATGCTAAATTACTCTTCCTAAGCACATACCAGATATACATATGGCTTCAAGTACAGTTCTATAAAGAATTTATTTAGTTTTTTTTTGCTGCAAAAGAGCTTTGTGAAAAAACCTTTTTTTTCTATTTATTTTCTTTTCAGCTTTAAAACTAATTTTTTCATGATTTCATGTTGCTAGAGAATTATCTTCCTCATTTGATGATTAATTTTTTCATTAGTTGATATATTAAGCAATTTATTTTAGAAATTAGTTTTTATAAGAATAAATACATAGGTTCAGTTTTATAAATTCAAGTATTAAATTATTTAACAAGTGATACTGAGTTTCAAATACTTTGAAATGTCAAAATTTTTTGGTGATGAATTGCATATTTGAAAAGAAGCTGTTTTACAGATTTTATAATTTATTCTTTCAATCTAATAGTTAATGAAATTTCTTTCCATCTTTTATCATGAAATTTTTTCATTTATCACAAATTCTATGCAGTTGGTCATTGAAAATGATATTTGATTCATCAAATTGACCAATATGTTTTCCCAGGAAACTCAAATTTCCACTTGTATCTTGCACATTGTATGTGTTTTGTAATACTTAATGGGTGTTGGTAAACACACGTAAGCTTTTGGTAAAAACATGTAAGTGACCTTAATTTTCAAAAAAAATTCCTCAGGCTCAGTTTTGAGGATTTTTTTAATTTTTTTTTTGCCATATTTTTCCCAACTTGGCATGTCAATAAGCACAAATTTTTTCAATTTTTTTTTGCCAAATTTCACCAATTTGGCCAATATGCCAAAATGGCATATCTTTTTCAAAAATTCATTTAAAATCTTCCCACTTATGAATTTCCTTAATTTTTTTTTAAAATGAAGGGTTCAATGTGAAGAATAAAGCACCAGAATCCCATAATTTTGGGAATTTTTTTGGGTGGGACAAGTGAAGGCGCAAAAAGGGTTTTTTTTCAAATGTTTTTTCCTGTCATTGTAATATGCCTATTTTTAAAGAGTGAATTGAATAACTTCCCACTTATGAATTTCCCTCATTTTTTTTTAAAATTAAAGGGTTCAATCTGGAAAATAAAGAACCAGAAGCTCATGAATTGGCAAATTTTTTTTGGTGGGACAACAAGTGAAGGCGCAATGAGTGTTTTTTTTCGACTGTTTTTTTTCTTGTGTGTAATATGACTATTTTGAAGTACAAAAGCTCCACATGTTTGATAAAAAAGGAGACTGAGGTGGGATTTAAGAAATAAATATGACTGAGGAGGGGGATAATTGGCATAAATTGTATATACAAAAATCATTCAATGAGAATCAACCTCCAAAATAGTGGGTTTTTTCTGAAAGGGGGGGGGAGGAAGATTGGACAAATACAACATTCTGTGTTTCTTAAATTTATCAGCCCACCCCAGGGCTTGTTTTTGGGCATGAATCTCCCAGTTCACAGTAATGGGGGGGACTGGATAAACTTTAGAAATGATGATGTCCAAAGGAACAAAATGAGCACAACTATGCAAGAAGCAGATGAAAATGGGGGGATTATCATTTGGAGGACAAAAATAAGGCAAAAAAGAAAAAATATTGGGCTGTGGAATTAAAGAAAACTGGTCTTTTATACTTATTTGTAATTGGATCCCCCATGTCAGGCATGGACATCCACTTGCTTTTTGGAGTCTGGCCAACATCTTCATACCATTCAATTATTTCCAAATAAGAGGATACTGAGGGAATTAAGGTGTTCATGGCTTCATAAAGGTCTTGATTTTGGTTAATTTCTTCAGCCAAGTCACCTCTGACATCAGACCATTGATCTTGAGTCTTGTAAATGAAGTGGGATACTGTTCTGTAGCCACAGTTTCCATCACCCTGGACATTGATGGCCTTGAAGGTGTATTTCAATATAAACTTGGGCAAGTCTTCTGAGCCAGTTATCTGATAAAATAAGTTCAAAAAATGAATAAATATAAAAATAAACAACAGAAGATTACATTAAAAAGAATCAGAAACTCACAAACAGCTTGGAGCATTAATCACTTGTGTGATAATTGCTTTGACAATGCTCACAGGTCAAGTCAATTGCATCATAGATATTCAAACTGGTGGCAGGCTTGTGTGATTTTCTTTGTGAGGCTTTGCTTCCAATTGCCAATCTTCTGGACCTTCTAAGGGTTACTTCTGATTTATTTAATTCAGTTTCTGAGGGTAGTGAATCTGATGAACCAATGGATTTAGATAATGAGTCCTCAGAATCTTGAGAATCTTCAGATGAGTCCACTTCCATAATTGGAGAGGGGACATTTGACTGGGATCTTGACGTTGTTGTACTGGTCACTTTTGAGGGGGATCTTCCTCTTCTCTTGGATTGACTTTCAATAATTTCAAATCTTGAAGGTTCTCTTTTGTTTTGATTTTTGTTTTTATCATTTGCTCCTTGGGGTCTTCCATGGATATTCTTGCATTCTAGAGGGTCTTCATAATATTGATCATCCTCTTGATTCTTGGGAATTTGATCAAATGGGACTTTTCCAGTCAGAACATCTTGAAAATGTTGGAGTACTGGAGTGATTTCTGCCATTGGTCTTTGAAACAGGTCTTCCCCAATGTCTTCAAATATTTTCTTGGCTTCATTCCTTCTTTATTTTTCAACACTTTGATCATCACCTTGAAAACCAGTCTGAGAAGAATATGACAAATAAAATCAGTTAATAAGAAAAAAAATAATAAGAAGAAATTAAAAAACCCTCACAGGCAAATTCAAATGCCATTGAGGATGGAAGTCTGATAATTCAAGCCTTTGGCTCTTGGCAAATGCCCTTTGGGTCTTATGCTTGCAAGGAATGCCTTTATAATTGTTGTATTTGTTGGTGCATTTTTCATTTGGAGGAAATTTTGTTTTGAACTTTTCAAAGGCAATCTGAAGAGCATAATGAGACACCTTGCCATTGAGGGCACAGATGTGTGGAGGAAAATTCTTGACATGGACAATCATTTCTTTGGAGATTCTGTTGATAATTTAAATAAATTGTTTTCTGAATGCCATGTGGAGTGCCCTGACTACCTCCAGGAGAGTACCAGTGGACCTTTGGAGCCAAACTTTAACCATGGCATGGGCACCTTCAACTCTGGAGGTGGAGCCCACACCCAGGTGGCAATGGTGGTTGGTCCAGGCTGGCACATAATACTCCTTTAGAGGAAGCCAGGTATTTTACAAATACTGCAAGACCTCAGCATTTTTAACTTTCTTTTGAAGCTTCTTCCAGTTGTCTTTGAAAGACTTTTCAGTGGGTGAATACATAAGCTGAGAAAAGAATCCCAAAGTCATTAATAAAGACAATAATAAGAAAAAAAGTGAAATAAAATGAAATAAAGTGAAGAAGTATATTACTTGATTCCAAAGGCCCATAAAATTTTCAAAATCAGTTCCATGACCAATTTTCTTCATGCAATGAGCAGATACATCCTTGTTGATGTGCCAAATGCATAGCATGACTTTGGAGTCCGGGAAGAGCTTCTTAATAGAGTTTTTCAAGGCCAGATCCCTGTCAATAACAATAACTGGAGGGGGAACAAGATTGGTGTTGTTGAGGACCTTTTCAATGTATTGATTTAATGCCCAAGTATATGAAGTTTCATTTTAATTCTTCATCAAACAAAAAGCCCAGAAAAGGTCTTATTTGTTGATCTTAATCCAACAATATGAAAAGGGGCATTTTGTACTTATTGGTTTTATAAGTACAATCCATAAGAATGACATGAGGAAAGCCATGAAGAAGTTTTATGGCCAGGGGGTGAGTAAAAAACAACAAGGTAATGTGTCCCTCAGAATCCCTTGCAGAGGACCAAACAAAATTTTCTTGTTTGAGAGTGTCAATAAGAGCATCAATGGGCCTTCTGCCTTGCAGTTTGTCTTTCTTGATTTTCTTCACTTGGTTGTAAATGTCTTGAAGGTTTACAGGCCTGTCAGACTCCCTCTGGCTGCATAATTGGGCCTAAATTTGCCTTGGCATGAGCAGTGATTCAGACATTTGAGCAATTTGGGATGTTTCTTGCTCATTGAATTTCCTGAAAGCAGGATATTCCATGATATTTTCAGTGGCATCATGGCTATGTTCAGGAATTTTGACTTTAAGAGTCCAAGTGGTACTCTTGGCATATTTCCTGGCATAAAGTCTAAAAGGACAGTCAAGCTTTCTTGAGGTGACTGTTTTGGAGGGGCTTTTGTTGGGATTTGGGGTGCCAGACCTGTCACAACATATTTCAATTTGGTTGTGGGTCATATTGGACCTCAAGGTAGACACAGCATACCCCTGAGCCCTGGCAACATTATGCACATGTTGCCAAAGAAGCTCAAGGGTCTGAAATTCACCTTCAGTGGGGGTTTGAAGCATTTTTTTAATGAAAATTATGTATAAAAGTGAAAAAAGGGGGAATTGGGGAATTTGGGATGGGGTAAGAACCTTTTGAAATGTGAAAAAGAGGTGAAAAAAGGTGTGAAAAATGAACAGAAGTTGTTAAGAGTGAAAGAAAGTGGTTTAAATGTGGGATTAATAGATGAGGGAAGGTAAAAAATTGAAAATTGAGAGGCTTGAAAGCAGGTTGTTGTGGTGGAAAATGCAGTCTTTGGGGGAAAAAAAGAAAAAAAAGTGTGAAAAGCTTTGCAAAATGGCTTTGGTAATGCTGTTTTTCCAAAAAAAAACAATGGTTTGGGGTGGGGATAATGTGGATTATTGGGGTGTTTTGTAAGGTGTGGATATGAAACTTTGATTAAAAATCAAGTACTTTTCCTGTCCTCAAAATTTGTATAAGGTAAAAATCAATTAAAAATAGTAAGAAATATTATTTTTAAGAGAAAACACGCCAATTTTATTGTTTATAACTTTATTAGTATAAAACAATAATATTATAAAAATTTATTGTTTTACAAACAATAAAAATTTATCCCAAAAAATACTCTACAAGAGATATTTTAAGGCTACAAAAGAAATTTCTTCAAGAGCAATTTCAATTGGAATTAATTGAGCAAAGAACTGCAAGAAATGAATTAAAGAACAAAGTCTTTAAAAAAATATTAAGGAGAAAACATGCCCAAAAGTGACCAGAGTGAATTTGGAAACAAAGTGACAAAGTTTACAGTGATGAAAGATCCTTCAATTCACTTTTGGGGGTGGTTCAGGGGTAAAAATGATTATAAGAGTTACAAACAATGATTATAATTATTTTTTCACGTGGTTAAAAGGATTAAAATGATTTAAAAATGGTGGTTGGAATCTTTGATTGATTGGTTTAACAGTGTTTAAACTAATTAATAAAAGGAAAAGATTCTAACATGAAGAGAAAAGTGGGGCAAAGAAGACATTCTTTTATAGCCATCAATTCTCTTACTCCAAAAGTAAAATTTACTCTTGTCAGTCGTGAAAAACAGTCTGACAACAGAAAAGCCAATTATGGCATCATTGAACCCTGGTTTAGACCAAAAAGGGCTGGCTTAAGCCATTTTTAGCCATTTTAGACCCTTAAATCAGCCATTACTATAGCAATACCAGGCCTAGAGCCTTCAAAACACGTCAGAATGTGTGTCAGAGGCGTAGAGACCAGTCAAAACCGTTTTTACTATGATTGTTTTATCTTAAGGGTAGTTTTACCCTCCTGGCAACAGCTAAAACTACCCCAGTTGGTATCAAAACCTCATCATCAATTGAGTCCACAGACCCTGTAACTCAATTCCAGGCCAAAAGTGATGAACTTTTGCGTGAATTTTGACATCCCATGCCTGTCAGCAAGGAATGTGGGGGTCTAGCTCCCCCTTAGAGCTGGAGTACCTTTCCCCCCCAAAACTAATCTTTTCAATTTATTTTTCCTTTAATTCCTCATCATGTATTATACTTATAATTTACATATGTAATTCAATTCAATTGTACAGTACAATACAGTAATAATTGACACCTCATATGTAAATCAAAGTTCACTTATGTAATACACGCGCACATTTTGACATTTCAATTGAATTCAATTGAAAATACTTCAATTCCTCATAACTTCTAAACTAAACACAACACCTCAATTTTAACACAAAAATTGATGGTTACACCACATGTGGTGTGAATTAAATTAAGGTTTTGAGGATTTTCAACTTTTGTATTGAAAATACTAAAAACTTAATTTAAGCTTATTTAGAGTTGAGTTACAAGAATTTCACTCAGAGGTGACCCCACCTGATTTTTTATGAGGAATCCAATGGTGAAATAATTTTTATGTGTTTATTTATTGAATAAAAAGTTAAAATAATTTTTATTTAACTTTTTTCCAAATTTATTTATTTTTTCACAATTTTGTTAAAATTTCATTTTTACTTAAATTTTTTCAAGTATAAATGTAATTTTATACTTACAAAATTTAATGTATTTTTATTCTTAAATTGTAATTAATTTTTTATTTTTAATATAATTTTATATTTATATTTTGATTTTTATTTTAATAATATAAATAAATTTATTTTATCTATATTAATATGTTTTTTTTTATATTTGTGGTCTTTTGGGTATATGAAATTACCTCTAAGGCTCACATGTTTGGGCTTGTTTGTTTTTTTGGGGAGGGGGGCTGGGCAAAAAAATCTGAACCAATTTGGAGTTAGAGAGGTTTTGTGGGGAAAAAACCTCTTTTGGGCATGTTTTGGCCCAATACAGGCCCAATGGTGTTTCATTTTTAATTAAAAATGGGCCCAGGGCACCCCTTACGTGCTTTTACCATTTTGCTTACGTGTTTTTACCAACACCCTAATTAATAAAAAAAGTTTTCATTCTTTCTAGAGATTTTTGATAAGTTTTAATCCTGGAAAGTAATATTTCCATAGAAATCTTATAATTAAAAAGATACTTGCAATTTGAAGCAGGTCACAATCCTTCACCAGGGTGATTTCATAGCAGCCTCAAATATATGACAATTAAGCCATATTACCAAAAAATAGCTGTAGAATGGGCTTATATAAACCTTAATTCACTTTTATTTAAGTTAGTAAACTATTTATAAAGCCTGATAGTGCCTTGATGGCACTAGGTAAAACCCCCCAAATATTCATTTATTGATTTCCGAATTGAAGTTTTCAATATTTTATTTTTTTCTGGGGTATTAAAAACCCTTAAGTGATTAATTCATGTTCCAATATCTAATGAATACTAATATTTCCAAAAATTTTGTCATCATTTTTGAAATTTACAGTCCCGGAATTGGCTTGAAAAACACAAAAAAACTTCAAAGTGCGCAGGAAATAGGTAAGGTTTCTTTGGGGCCCCGCATTATTGTTTAATAAATTTTTGGACTTCTTTTTATATAAATCATCTAGATAAGTCCTTTGAAAGAGATTGAAAAACATCACTTAATGTCACTTTACAGTTTTGAATGAGAAGGTTTATCTTTTATTATAAATTTGAAGAATACATCTTGGCTAGATGTCCCAATTTTTATTTGGTCTTTCAGGATCTATTATCATTTATTTATTTAATGGCTTCATAGATTATCATTTCTGTAATATTAATATGAGAATATACAAATTGGTATTAAATACCTTACTTTTGTGTTCCAAAAGTTTTTAACCTTGTTTACACATCAAGTTGAGGTTATTTTTTTTTTAAAAAAACCAATGCTATAAACTCTACCAAAAGAGAAAAAAAATCAGCTATATTGGAACATTATTCCAAAATTTTAATACTTAAAACATTTACCATAAACAGAATTATAATGATTTTTTTGGCTTTTCTTGTAATAAAGTAACAAATAATCTCAAAAAACACAAAGTGGTTGAATTAAGTGATAAAAAGATCTAATAAAAACTAAAAACCAAAGAAAATTTGATTAGATATATTATTAAATATGAACTAACTGATAAGTAAAGAGTGCAGTTGAACAATAAAATAAAATGAAATAAATCTTTATCAAAACAAAGTGAATCAATAAAAAATAAATATATAACTAAGAAAAACTGTGATCAGATGTGAGTAGAGCATTTATAATATTCTTTTGATACACTATTTATGGATATTTACTGTGAATAAAATGTATTTTTCTCTACATAAGAGCCATATCCATGAAGAAAGTCCCTCCCCAATATCAAATTACAATACACTCAGAAAGGATTACTTATCAAAAATAAAAAAGGGGAAATTCATTACGGTTTATATCAAGTTACTCAGAGTAAGTAATATCTAAAAATTTATAATAACTTTCTCTTCCAAGGTAAATTATTTTAGCATTCACTTGGGCGTCAGAGAGACATAAGCAAAAGGAGAATCTCAAAATAAAGGAAAATAAGTTAATATTTTTTTTCCTTAGAAGATTAATTATTTAGGTTTGATTGAATATAAAATACTACTCATATATCCCTATATTTGTCACCTCTTCTTAAATATTTTACTTTGAGGTAAACTGAATCAGAGTTGAATTTCAGTCCCAATGGATATAAATACTTTACAATAAAGTCCACATAATTCTTTGTTCGGTAGAAGATACGGAAAATGATCTCCATTATGTATAAAAAAGAATTTTGACTAAGTTTCCTTGATAAGATTGGCTTATCCTAAATAAAAAGCTATTAATTTTCATCCTATTTTTATCCTTACAAATTCTTCCAAAAATCTTTACCTTAATTCATGCAAAAGTATCATATTTTTACCATTATTTGGTTGTTTTTATATTATTATGACACAAGATAATGTCCTTTTCAATCTGAGATTATTTTTAATGGAATATAGTTATTTTTTTGTAACTTTAATATATTTTTCACAAAAAGTAATTTTGTGAAATATTCACAATAAATCTTAATTAAGAATCTTTTTATAGTATGCAATTTGTGCGCTTAATTGTACCTTTGTGAAATTTCATTGATTATTTAGAATTCCTGAGTCAAATTAACCTAAATTTTAGCTTTTAATAGGTTTATTTTTATGGCCCTTCGTATCAGTTCTCCCACAAGTCTGGGTTTACATTCAAGCGTAAGAATTAAGTTATGGACGAGAGATGGGCCACTTCAATATTAATTCAATGTCATATGATTATTTTGGGAAAGCTAATGGTTTCTATTGAGTAATTTTCCAGTTGAATCCTCCCATATTTGGAATTTGTATCAGTTCCTTTCCCAATTATACTATAAATTCAGCGCTAAAATTTAGTGTAAGTCCTCATTTTTTGAGACTAAATTGGTAATATTAATTCATATTTGAGGAGTTTGAATTTCATGGTAAATTTTAGTTCCTTCTATATTTAATAATAATAAAGCTTAACATTTACCAATGGGCCTTTTGAAAAGTAATTTGTCCCAATATGAACACAAGAAAAACTTTATATTGAGGCTTAGATAGCCCCTTTTCCAAAGGATCTGGTCCCTTTCAGTATAAATCAACATCTTAGATATCCCAGATAACATTATTCTTCAATAAAATAAAAATTGAATTTCAAATTTGAAGAAGCCCTCTTTTAGAGTTATTTGTCCCAATGAGGCCACACAGCTAGGCGTACATTGAGTTGTAACTACATGATGTTTCATAGGACCTGGTGACCTTTGGAGTATGAGCTTAATTCCCATATTTCTTTCAGACTCTTACTTCTCCCCTAACTTAGGTGTAACCCATTAAAAACTGGACGATGGGGTCTTTGAGCAGGAATTATTTCCAATTCCACCACAAAGCAAGTATATTTAGGTGTAAATATCGCATTTTTCCCAGGACATAGATAATTTTAGATTATTAAAGGGCTTTTCAGATGGACTTTAGAGTCACATTGAATATTAAATAAAAGAACAAATAATTTTAAAATAAAATAATGTAAATCTTTAATATTAATTTTTCCAGATTTTTCCACACCCAAGATTTATAACTATAAAATTTTGACCAAGACAAAAAGACTATTTAACATTTTGGAAAATTCAAAGCTGAGACATTTCACACTAGCTTTCAAACATTCTTCCACACAGCCAGATTAATATTGAGCTTTAGTTACCAAATTTATACTAAGACTCAGGATAATTTAGAGTATAATAATAATATATATATATTATTGTATTTTTGAGTAATCTTCAATCAAATAATAACCCATTTGTACATTTAAGATGAAACCTTTTAAAATTACTTAATTCAGAATCCTCCATACAGCCAGACATAAATTGAGGGAATAAGTACCCATTTTTTCATAAAAGTAGTCTTTTGTAGTATTTCAGATAATTGGAGAGGTTTTGGGGAATATGAATTATTACTAAATGGAATTGTAACTCATCTGAACCTTCAGAATTGGCCCTTTTGCACAGTCATTTCTACCAATGCTTCTACCAAGCCAAGCATACATGGAAGTGCGAGTAACCAATTTTTCCCAGGAAATAGGTAGCTTTATAATATGCTAAAATATCTTTGGTTACCTTAAGAGTTTAAATACTACCTCCATTAAGTCATAGATCCTTTCAAATTTTCCTTCTTTACAATTATTTCTTCAATGAAAAAACAAAGTCGGATAGCCATTGAGGTGTAAAGACCAAATTCTGACCCCAGTCCTGCCACTTTTAAATTATGGAAGAGTCATTTGGATATCCTGAGGAAGATAATTAATTTCTCAATTTAATAATACTAAATTTTAACCTCCTCATATAGTCCATTTTAATAAGACTTTTCCCAATTTTTTTCTAAAAAAGCTAAATTTCTAATCATTAATATGCACCTTATCTGGACTTCAGCATGGGAAGCTTTAGAGAATGGTAGCTCAATTGATCTAGTCCTGCATTATTCCTATTTTTTTAAAGAAATCAAAATCTAAAAATATCCAAAATTATCCAGATATTATGAATAATGAGTTACTTTCAATTGAAGATAAATGTCACTTTGCATAGGTATTGGGATAAATTCCTATGAAAATGATCCACATGATGACTCTCAAATTCAAAATTATCAAATTTAATATGAATTTTTCATTAATAAAACCCATTTATCTTGAGTAGATGGGGTAAAATATTATTAAAACCCCTTAAATTAGAGAAATGAATATCCCTTTTTTTACTTCCACAATTCAAACCCATTAATTAATTTAATGCAAATTTGTGGGGATATTTTCATATGTGGAAAAGTTAAAGTCAATTCAAGTTATTTGAAGATGAATCTGGCTGAATCAGGGGGATTACTTGTGTTATTTAAATTACTTTTTAAGCAAATACTGGCCCATACAGAGATCCATATACTACCTATTAGAATACAAATATTTTTATTTTGCTTAATATTGCATATATAATGTAAGAGCTTACATCAGTTCAAATAAAATTTAATGAGTTTTTCCCTCATCAATGATGATAAATCTTGGCTTTATAGTGATTGAAAAATTAAAATAAATAGATTTTTAATTAATTATATCCAATTTTTTCTGAAATCCTGATTTGAGTTATTTTATATTAATTGAAAGGCAGTAGTCCCTTGCGATATGAATATTACTATTATTTATAATATCCTATATTTAGTTATAGTTTATTACTATATTAAATAAGAATCTATCAATATATGTCACCTCATTTTTTGAAAGTGATCCTCTTGATAGGTGGAAAAAAGGCGAATCTGAGTTAATTTCAATAAATGAACACTATTTTGGCCATTTTTGAATGTTTTAGTAACTTAAATTCCAAAATGGAGCTGAAATATGAGATTCTTATTTCTAAAAGATCAATAATAAATCAAATTACACGTACACATTGGGCTCAAATTTTTGATTTATTGAAATAAAAAAAAGGAAGAATTTGAATAAGTATAAAGCCTGATAACAAGTAAATACTCAAGAGATAAATGAATCCTTCTTTTCCAATAATAGATAAAAAAAATATTTAGTTCCCATCCGTAAAAGAAGATAATAGTTATTCATCTCTTTTGTGAATTTTTAATCCCAGAGAATAGATAAAAAATGGAATTTTATTGATAATACCACATTAAAAAATCTTTTTTAACATCACAATACTGAAAAGATCTTTAAATAATTAAACCAAATAGGTTTGAGACCAATATCTCATTTTTATATATCATAATAATTATCACTGTGAAAACTTAATAAAATAGGAAAAGTCAATAAATTAAGGAAAAAAGCTTTTTTCTAAATGTATTAAATTCTATATTTTCTACCAAAGGTATTCAATATAAGAATCTTTAAGTAAATATATAAGTAGTTTCCTGAACTGAAGATTAATATAGAAAAGATCAATTACAGATATCCAAATCTTTATTCAATTATCAAATAATAATTGAAATATACTCAATTTTTATAACAAGGAATAGATGAAATATTGATAGAATTTTTTATTCTTATATTTGAAGTAACCTACTCTTCTCATTGTTTCAGTGATGTGAATCATTTTACGCTTATTATTCAAATATTTGACTGCTATTTTCTATTCTTATGAATTGAGAATAAAAAATATATTCCCTGAACATTGGAAATTCTTTAGAGACTTTTTTATTTTAATTCTTCTTTATTTTATATTTATTTGGATCTTGAAGTACTAGGAGTTGTTCAAAATGGTATCACAAGAGGAGAAGCTTTGGAATTTGATACTATTTTAAAGTGTTGATTCAAACATAGATTCTAAAAGGATATAATATTAAGCTAATATAGCTGTCACAGGGGCTCTTTAAAGTGAAGAGGGCCTGGAATGCAGTAAACTGGGACTCACTTATGGAGGGCTCAAGGATTGGGTAATAGTAAGTACACTTAAGAGTGTAAGTAAGATAAAATTGCTAATAAAATGAATATAAGAGAAGCAGCAACAAAGAAAATAAGAGTAATAATAAAAGAGCCAACCAAAAACAAGTGAAGTCCACTTTTAAAACCTGTTAGAAAGAAAGAGAAGGGTGAATAAGGATATGGCCACCACAACTCTATTGAACATGTGAGGAAAATATGAAAAGAATGAATTCATACTAAAAAATATAATACCAAAAAATAAGAGTAGAATATTCATTAAATAATAAATCAGCTATATTAATTAACTGGGGAAAAAGTCCCTAGTGAGAGGAAGAGGGGCTGGTATATGTGAGAATCCACCAGCCCTGACCCAAAGAGTGAATTTTTTTTAGAGGAATCTTTGTTTGAATTTATTTGGATAATACAGCCCCTGTTTGGATGTACAGGGTCTGTACAAGAGGTGTGGTAAAGCTGGGTGATCATAAAGCTTCAGTATTGTGAATCAAAACTGTGTTTGGGAATATCCAGCCTGTACAAGTATTGACAGGCTGTATTGAGGAACCAAGCTGTATGCATGTTTAAAAAAGAAGATTTGCTGAAACTGATTCCTGATGTACATACTGGATTTGCTGGTTTCATGAACTTGAGTGGGTTTAAGGTTGAAATCCCTTACCCCTGATAGTGGCTGTGACAGTATCACCCTCTTGAAACTGATGGACTCCTGAACACCATAATAACCTTCCACTCTTGAGTGTCTTCCACAATTCCACACAAAATTTCAAAATGTTCAATTTTAAATTCCCTTTCCTCTTGATTATCATCCTGAAAATCTTCCCTTCAATCCTCTTTTTTCTTCTTCCTTCCATTTAAATAAATATTATTCATTAAGTGAGTTATTCTTCTTTCTTGAGTTATTTCCCGCTTGGAGTCTTTTTCTTGAGTCAAGGAAGGTTGGTGGCCATGGGCTGAATCCCACAATAGAGGCCACCATCACCTCCAGATTAAAAAATGGGGAAGGATAGCTATATGATTTCCTAGCCACAAATTTTCACAGGTCTTTCCTTTCACCAATTTCTTCCATATGCATATTAAGAAGGGGTATTTTCCCCATAATTCTCAAAGTCTTGGGCCCCAAATGGCCTTTTGAGGTCATTTGGGGGCATCCTGGTTCATTTTGGTTCTTTCCATATCATGGCACTTTCTCTTGAAATTTTGAATTTCAGCCATTTTTGATCTTTATTTCCCATTGCCTGTGATATGTGGGGGCAATTGAAGTGCCCCTGGACCCAATTTTGAAGGGGTTGCCCAGGGGCCAAATTGGCCCATATGGCCTGGACTTCTGAGACTAGTCCAGGTCCATAAAAAAAGGGGGGGCCTTCCAAGGATTGGAGGGGATGTCCACCCTTGCTGATTGGGCCCAGAAGTGAACTGAGGACCTTGAGGAGGTCCATAATTGAGAATGGCCCCCAGAAATTTGATATGAATATCCAAGGCCTTGAATCTGTTGCTTCCACAACTCCAGAAATAATTTCCCAGCTGACTGAACTAACTGAATCTTCCCCTTCTGTTCTGCCAATTTCTGTCCTTTGTGGTTCCTGCATCTTCAGTCGGCTGGGCTTGCCTTGGTCAATGGCTTCTTCAGGACATTTTTATCCTTCTCAAGCTTATGATGGGAACAAGGCAGTATAATTTCTTGATCCTTCCTGTACTGAGCTCTTGAAGAAGGGAAAACAGTGCTTTCAGCCTTATAACCCCTGGTATTATAAGTTCCATCACTGTTTTGTTGGGAAGAAACTGTACCAACATCCAGGGGCTTCAGCTTCCAACATCAGGTGGTATTTGTGGAGTAAAAAGGATGGTCCTTTTGGGAGAGAGCTCCCCGTTTCTGAGGCTCCTACTACTGATTCTACCTTAGGGTATTCTAATTGTAAGTATTGGTGGTTTTCTTGAATAATTATGATACTGATATCTTGCATAAATGACTGGATCCAGGAAGAGGGATGTGTCCAGGTGGACAAATGTTGGAGAGCTCATTCCCACTTGTGTTAGGCCAATTTACTCCAGTTAAGAGGTCCCCATTTCAAGGATCAGTAGTTAAGGGTTGGTGAGGAGATTGAGAATAATCTCTGATTAACCCACCAATCCCAATTCTGAAGATAGTGATGAAGTTGAGGTGGTACCTAACTCTATTACCCACCAATACAGTGCTTCACCTTCTCAACCTGCTTCCAGAACATTTAAAAGACAAGTAATACCAAGTACCCCCAGAAATTTCCAACCAGTCCTTTCCACTGCCATGACTGCCCTTGTCTCACCAGTGAGGCCATCACCCATCCCACAGCCCCAAAATTTTCCAATGGTCACCTCCCAAAAGCTAAATCCTATGGCCAGCTCCAGTAGAAGAAGAGAAGATTGCTCTCCTTTTCCGTTTTCTTCCACCCAAGTATTTCAGCAAAGGGAAAATTGGCCTATCCAGGTTACCAGAGAAGATCCAAATATGGTTAATGAAGTCCAAGATGCTGTTGCCAGGCTGTTTATAAGAGTTAACAGAAATAGTAGGGAGGAAATTAAATATGCTAATGATAGGATTATCCCTGGTACTGATTATGAGGAGATGGCGGCTAAATTTGCATGGTATGAGAATGAATTGATTAATTATTTTCAGAGAGCCTTTGATGATTTGGGTAGAGATAACTAGCTCCCTTGTCCTTGTTTGTATTTGGTTTGGTTTTTATCCCCACTCTTATAGCTACTAAAGCTAACATGAATGGAACCACCTACTACATGCTATGGTAGGGGATTCTGCTGCTTTGTAAAGAAATAAAAAGAAAAACAATTATGAAAGTAAATAAATAAAGAAAAGAAATAAGAGCTAAGATCAAATAAAGTAGAGAAACAGAAAAAATAAAAGAAACTTCTGAGAGGTGTCCTTCTTGCAGTGAGTTGCTTGATTTTGGCCATAGTTTTCCTGAATGATGAAACCAAGCATTTTCTGCTCACATAGTGGCCAAGGTGTTGTTTACAAGGAGTAGAAGCCCTCAGAGATGCATACCAGAAGATGGAGCTTAATTTCATAACCTCAACCTCCCACAAAGCACCATAAAGGAACAGGAAAACTTTGCCATAAATGAATTTGAGTTAATTAATCTTTTGAATAATGATAAAGGGCATAATTTGGGAAAAAGAAAATAAATAAAAAAGGGAAAATTTGGCCATATCTTGATGAAAGGTCCCAATTTGAGGGTATTGATGTTGCAAGTCCTTCTAAACCTGTCCAAAGAGCTTAAAAGTGCTCACAAAGTGGCCAAGGTGATGCTTACAACATATTCGGGTATAATACCCCCTTAAAGGTGCATGCAAGGAGAGGAACTTACTCTCATAACTTCTACTCCCCACAAAGCACCATAAAATCAAGCTCTTGAGGTATTTGGGCCAGGCTTGTGAGGGTACAAAGTGTGAAAATCCTTGACAAGATCTGGTGAGTTGGTAAGATTGGAATCTGGTTCCCAATTTGTTCTTTCTGGGTCCTCACTGAATCCTTTCCACTCTACAAGGTACCATAATTTACGTCGCTTGAGTTTTGAGTCCAGAGCCTGAGATACTTCCCATTCCTCCTGCTCCTCTACTAGTATTGGTGGTGGTAGAAATTGATGTTGTTTTGGAATAGTTGATTGCTTGACTGGCTCTAATGAGGAAACATGGAACACAGAGTGAACTGACTTCCATTGTTGAAGAAACTTGAGGTGATATGCATGTCTGCCAATCTTCTTCAAGACTTAAAAGGGTCCCAACCATCTTTTTGAAAGCTTTTTGATGGGTCTTTTAGTCTTCATATTCTTTGAGGCTAGCCTTACTTTGTCCCCAGGTTGGAAATAAGCTGTAATGGTCCTATTTATATCCGCATACTTCTTAAATATTCTTATTTCTGACTCCAATTCTTCTTTGGCTACTTTCTGTACTGATTGGAGTTTTCTTTATAGCTTTCCAGCAGGTGTGTCTTCAGAAATTTGAGTTGAACCAAAGCTGGAATTTTCTCCATGAATGTTGAAAAAGGGTGAGTTCTTATTTGATGAATGTTCTGCATCATTTTAGGCAAATTCAGCCAGAGGGAGCCAGATGTGCCAATCATCTTGATGGTAACCCACATACATCCAAAGATACTGCTCTAGATTCTGACTTACCCTCTCTATCTGTCCATCTTTTTCAGGGTGAAAAGAAGTTGAAAGATCTCTTGATATCTTGAGCTTCTGACATAACTGGGTCCAAAATGATGAAAAAAATATTTAACCTCTATCACTAACAATAATGACTGGAAGGCCATACTTGGAAATGACATGACTGATGAAGAGTTGAGCTAAGTCCAATGCAGTAATTTCTGAATAAGCTGGAATGAATATTCCCATTTTGAGAATCTGTCTACAGCTACTAAAAGAAATTCAAAGCTGTTGTACAATGGCAATTGAGTGATAAATTCCATTGATAAGGAATTCCAAGGACCAGATGGAATTTGAAAATTAGTAATCCAAACTTCTTATGATGAATTCTCTTGTTTCTTGAACATTTCTGACATGAGGACACATAGTTCATGATGATTTGATTCATGCCAGCCCAATAAAAATCCCTCTTTGTGAGCTTGAGGTTCTTCTCCTGGCCAGGGTGGCCAGCCAACAGTGAGTCATGATGTTTTAGAGGAATGTTCAATTGAAGTTCTGTATTTCTTGGAATAACCACTCTATCTTTGAATAAAAGTAACTTGAATTGAGGTTCAAGAGAATAATCTGGTACTGGTTCAACTCTTGCTAATTTCCTGAGTATTTTTTTATAACCTTTGTCTTGCCATACTTCTTTTTGAATCTGGTAAACTAAATCTGAGAACATATCTATTTTGATTGAAAATAATCTTGATTCTTGAATTCCAACTTGCTTAAGAATTTGATGAAAATTTTGAGTATTCTTGTAAATTAGTTCCACCCCCTCTCTGGGTACATGTCATCCCAAAATGACAAGGCATCTGGTAAAGTGGCCAGTTTTTCTGGGAAGTAAGTGACAGTAAAGTGAAATTTGGAGAGAAATTCAACCCAGTGGGCCTGATGAGGAGTAGGGACTTTGGAAGAGATTAAGTAATTGATATAAGAATGGTCTGTCAAGACTTCAAAAGAATTTGAAAGAGAAAGAAGAAAAACTCTCTGGTGCTTGAGGGCCCAAACTATTACAAGGAGTTCCTTGTCATGAATGTAATAGCTGAGCTCTGCTGGGAGGAGCTTGAAACTCTCAAATGCAATGGGATGCTTTCCTAATTCAACTGATTCAGTACAGAACCCAAGGCATAATCAGAAGCATTAGTCTTTACAATAGCTGGTAGAGAAGGATTGAAATGAGAAAGGATAGGGGAAGCTGTGGATGCTTCTTTGAGTAATTGAAACTTTCCAAGAGGTTCCTCATTGAATATAAAGGGAGAATCTTTTCTAAGAAGGGAAGTGAGAGAAATAATTTTTGATGAAACAAAAATAGAAATTGGCAAAGCCAAGAAATGATTTAAGAGCCTTGATGTTCTTGGGCTGAGGCCAATTGATTATTTGTTTAAATTTTGAAGAATTAATCTTGAGGGTGTCACTTGAAACAACATAGCCAAGGTATTCCACACTGGAGGCATGGAATACACACTTTGAGGCTTTGGAAAACAAATTATTGTCCCTCAGACTTTGAAGGAAAGCAGCCACATGTTTTACATGTTCTTCCTCAATGCTTGAGAAGACCATAATATCATCTAAATAAACTACAACAAAGCTATCCAAGAAATCCGCAAATATATCATTTAAAAAATTCTGAAATGAAGCATAAGCATTCTTTAAGCCAAATGGCATCACCAAATACTCATAAATACCATATTTTGCTTTAAAGAGAGTAAAATGTCATACCCCTCTTTAATTCTCAGGAGATTATAAGCACCATGAAAGTATATCTTGGAGAAGAGAGTGGAACCATTGAAAATGGTGAGAAGCTGGTTCATAGGAGGGACAGTGTGGGAACTCCTCTTGTGTGGGATAAATGAGGCAGTACCTGGAAGGTGAAGTTACAAGAAAACAGTTTTGAATTGCTGTTCAAGCTTGTAACCCTTTCTCTGCTTGTGTGTCAGAATAATCTGAACTTCCCTTCTGGAAGATTCTGAGTTATCTTAACTTGAATTCACAATCAATTTATTTTATTTGATGGTGGCTAGTCAGAAAAGTATATTCAACAAACTCTATCAGACTTTGTTTGATCTGGAAACAATGGTTAGTAAAATTTAACACAAATAAATAATGATATAAAACTGGAGAAAAGACTTTTTTTAATTCCTTTAGTGAGAACAGTAACACATTGAGGTATTCCCAATTTTGATGATAACTGTAAGTTTTGTCTATGAAACTCTTTATAATAGTAGAAATATAAAGAGTACTATGGATGTCCTCAGTAGAAAAATATAATAAAATAAAATATTATAACCACAAATTTATACAATTATTGAAAAGAATTATATATATAAAAAAGAAACTTAATTATTATTAAATGATTTGATAATAAAAAAACTCTCAATAATTATAATAAATTATAATTATTTTATTAATGTTATAGTCACTGACAATTATAACAATAAGAGGTGTAAAGCTCTTAATGAGACAATTACACATGGAAAATATTAATAATAGATATTATTTATAAAAGAATTATCACACACACTTTTCAGAAATAATTCTGATAGAAAAATTCTATATAAATAAAATAATAATAGATAAAAAAATATAGAGCTTCACAGAAAAACTTACTTATAATATATATTTAATACAACAAGTTAAATACGACAGTTATTATTGTGAATAATTATTATAACTTATAAACACTCCAAAAAATCAATATTTTAAAGAGAAAACCACTTTTCATAATAAAAAATGATTTAAAGAGTTTTTAAGAGGTATCTGTGGATTTTAAAAGGTATTTAAGATGATCATCTTATAAAATAAAGTATATTATTGGTGATTACAACAATAATCTGAACTCTATGATTTCAATTCTTTAATTTTAATATTAATAACGAATAACATAACTGTGAGCCCTGAGGTATATTTTACATACCCAAATAGGCCACAATTATCTTAAAAAGAAATTTTGAATTATGCATAACTCATAATTCATGCATATATCCAAAATTCATCATTTTTGATTTCAGAAAAGATGAATAACTTTTTATTGAGTAAGTAAATCCATGTATTTAAGGCCAGAATCGGATTCTACAATAAAAATCACCTAGGGTAGCTCCATAGAGTGAATAAGCTCAAATTAACTCTTTGAGGTGGTAAAATGGAAAATACTTCAAAACCACATAAAAGATGCGTGAAATTTTTTGTTTTTCTTAATTTCACGCCAAAATAATGGGATTGTGAGAAATCCCATGTTACATATACACTAAGAATAGTGTTATGCATGTTTTGAGCACTTAATATCATGGTATTCTTACATGGACGTTTGGTACACCCATAGTGGATATCTCACTTGAAGTTTAAATTTCTATTTTGATGTAAAAAATAAGCAAGGGGGACAAAAGACATCAAAGAGAGCCAGGGTACCCAACTTCTGAGGCCTCAGAGTCGTGGACAGCTCCAAAGCTTGGATCCATGGCTGATCTTGGCCTAATTGGTAAACTAAAACCTTTTGGGAAATTGGTTACCATGTTAAAACTACTGTAAAGCTTAAGAAAATAGCAAATAACCTGCTATTTTGACGTGCCAAGGAGGTAAAGAGCTACTTAGACTCCTGTAACCATTTCAATTCTTAATGATTTTCCATGGATAAACCCCAAAAGAGTAATTAAAACCCTTTTTGGACTTGTATCCATTGATTTACCTCATAGCAACCAGTGAAACACTGATATTTGCAATTCTACATAGAAATGAGGTAAAAACTTCAAAAATTCATTAAAAATACAATTCTCAATGAATCTTTCTGAAACTTTCAGGACCAATGGATAGCTAAATTATATATGGTACAACCAAAAAGAATTACATTTTTACTAGTAAAATTAAAAGCTTTTCTTACAGTCCATTTTTGACTATTCTGCGTGAAACACTGAATCTTCAAAAATTTACAGTAATTAAAACCTGTGATGAAATTGGAAATAACATTGATAACTTTGAGAAATAAATGATTCTTTTGGAATAAAAGAAGATTTATAGATGTTACTCCTTTTATTCTTAACCATATTGGGGTTGGTAGTCACGTAAAAGCATCAATTAAGTAATTATGATAATCTTATGTGACAACAGATGATTCCATCAATAATCCAAAAAGGTTTATTGTTTTCTCACTCACTGGTTTTTCAGTTTGCTCAATGGCACGCCTCTGTGAGTTGTTGTTGACTTAAAAGAGGCCTCTTCTTCCTGTTTTTTCCACATCATCATCTTATTATAATTTAAACCATTATTACCAACAAGTAAGTATTAGTTATAGCTATTCTTAAGTGTTTTAAATCTTTCAAAATAAATCAGAAAGACGTGAAATCATAGAATCCAACTACATATTGTTGTAATACTGTTATAAATTCATTTTGATCCTTAAAATCCACAATTCTACATCAAATATCTCTATCTTATCTTTCAATAAGTTCTTTGGAGTATTAGTGAGTGATTTATTTTTAATTCTTAAAGTTTTTCTCTAAAATTAGTTTTCTTGACGAATTATCATTATAATTATTCTTGCAAAAGATAATTGTATATTAAAATAATTTTATTATTTTAATAAAAGAAGTTTTATTATTAAAATCTTCTTGTAATTGATTCTTGTAGACACTTACTTTATCACTGTTAATGTAAGGTGTGGATATGAAACTTTGATTAAAAATAAAGTACTTTTCCTGTCTTCAAAATTTGTATAAGGTAAAAATCAATTAAAAATAGTAAGAAATATTATTTTTAGGAGAAAACACGCCAATTTTATTGTTTATAACTTTATTAGTATAAAACAATAATATTATAAAGATTTATTTTTTTACCAAAAATAAAAATTTATCCAAAAATACTCTACAAGAGATATTTAAGGCAACAAAAGAAATTTGTTCAAGAGCAATTTCCATTGGAATTAATTGAGCAAAGAACTGCAAGCAATTAATTAAAGAACAAAGTCTTTAAAAAGAATATTTGAGAGAAAACACGCCCAAAAGTGACCAGAGTGAATTTGGAAACAAAGGGACAAAGTTTACAGTGATGAAAGATGCTTTAATTCACTTTTGGGGTGGTTCAGGGGTAAAAATGATTATAAAAGTTACAAACAATTATTATAATGATTTTTTCACGTGGTTAAAAGGATTAAAATGATTTAAAAATGGTGGTTGGAATATTTTATTGATTGGTTTAACAGTGTTTAAACTAATTAATAAAAGGAAAAGATTCTAACATGAAGAGAAAAGTGGGGCAAAGAAGACATTCTTTTATAGCCATCAATTCTCTTACTCCAAAAGTAAACTTTACTCTTGTCAGTCGTGAAAAACAGTCTGACAACAGAAAAGCCAATTATGGCATCATTGAAACCTGGTTTAGACCAAAAAGGGCTGGTTTAAGCCATTTTTAGCCATTTTAGACCCTTAAATCAGCCATTACTATAGCAATACCAGGCCTAGAGCCTTCAAAACAGGTCAGAATGTGTGTCAGAGGCGTAGAGACCAGTCAAAACCGTTTTTACTATGATTGTTTTATCTTAAGGGTAATTTTACCCTCTTGGCAACAGCTAAAACTACCCCAGTTGGTATCAAAACCTCATCATCAATTGAGTCCAAAGACCCTGTAACTCAATTCCAGGCCAAAAGTGATGAACTTTTGCGTGAATTTTGACATCCCACGCCTGTCAGCAAGGATTTTCTTTCCAATTTATTTTTCCTCTAATTCCTCATAATGTATTATACTTATAATTTACATATGTAATTCAATTGAATTGTACAGTACAATACAGTAATAATTGATACCTCATATGTATCTCAAAGTTCACTTATGTAATACACGTGCACATTTTGACATTTCAATTGAATTCAATTGAAAATACTTCAATTCCTCATAGATTCTAAACTAAACACAACACCTCAATTTTAACAAAAAAAATGATGGTTAACATCACATGTGGTGTGAATTAAATTAAACTTTTTAGGATTTTCAACTTTTGTATTGAAAATACTAAAAACTTAATTTAAGCTTATTTAGAGTTGAGTTACAAGAATTTCACTCAGAGGTGACCCCACCTGATTTTTTATGAGGAATCCAATGGTGAAATAATTTTTATATGTTTATTTATTGGATAAAAAGTTATAATAAATTTTATTTAACTTTTTTCCAAATTTATTTATTTTTTTACAATTTTGTTAAAATTTCATTTTTACTTACTTTTTTTTCAAGTATAAATGTAACTTTATAATTCCAAAATTTAATGTAATTTTATTTTTAAATTTTAATCAATTTTTTTATCTTGAATACAATTTTATATTTGTATTTTCATTTTAATAATATAAATAAATCTATTTTATTTATATTTATATGTTAATTTTGTATTTGTGGTCTTTTGGTTATATGAAATTACCTCTAAGGCTCACATTCCCTCCCCCTAAAAAAGAATATTACTTTGTAATATTGGTGTTTCTAGTGTGTCTGAATCTCCTGAGGAGTTTGGTAGCTTCTGGTATATCTTTTTCTTCTAACCATTCATCTTCACAAGTTGGGTCACTGTACCTAACAAGGTATTCCCTTACTTTCTTGGTTCTTAATTTCCTTTCTTCAAGAACTTTGGTAATTTTCTTAGTACCAGATGTCTCAATAGGAGGTGTAACTTGGGGAATCTTATTCCTCAAGGGAAATTTCTCAGCATCACTAGATTTACATGGCTTTATCAAGCTCACTGGAAATGTAGGATGCTTATTGCCAAGTTCTTCAGATAACTCTACTTCAACAGCATTTTTTCCATGGAGGGCCTTAATCACAAAAGGTCCTGCAAAGGAGTCTTTCAACTTTTTACATCCTTTGATGTTATTGAGGTTAGTGGTGGATACAAGAACTAGGTCCCCCACTTTGAAATCTGGAGTTGCATGTGATTTATCCCATTTGTCTTTATCATATGAAAAAGATTCCTCCATGCACCTTACTGCATGCTTTCTAGCATTTTCTAGAATTCCTTTGAAGCTAGCAGTTGTGGGATGTATTTCAATTAAATCTTTCCTCAAGGAATCTTGGGGTAACTTGGGGTTCCATCCTTTTTCTAGAATAGCAGGAGTTTGATCGGTACTGGCATGGATTGATGTTTTATATTCTAATTCCAGTTCTGGCAACAGAGTACACCAATCATGGTTAAATCCATCACAATCTTTGAATTCAAGGACATATGCACAAAATCTTCTCACCATGTCCTCTAAGGTTTGGATCATCCTTTCAGCCAGGCCATCAGTTTGTGGATGGTAGGCTGTAGACAAAGACAGTTTAGTGCCAAATAATTGGTGAAGATTTGTCCATAGTGCTGAAGTGAATTTGGGATCCCTATCACTAATGATATTTGTAAATATCCCAGTCCATGACACTACTCTATTCTATATCAGAAGAGTTGTATCCATGGCTGTATCATCCTTGTGACATGGTAAAAAGATTGGAGTTTTACTGAATATGTCCACAATTACTAGGCAAGCATTATAGCTTCTGTCACCTCCTGGTGGTAGACCAGTTACCCAATCCATATGGACAATTTCCCAAGGTCTTCTTGGTTCTTGGATTTTTATCATATTTCGAAGTCTCTTGCCAGTGGATTTATTTGCCTTTTGGCATCTGTCACAGGTTTTGCAATACTCTGCAACATCTTTCTGCCACATTGGCCACCATATGCAGGTTTTTACTTTCTCTCTTGTTCTGTCTTCAGACAGATGTCCTGAAAAGGGACTATCATGGCATTCTTTCAGTACAAGATTGATTAATGACCTGTCTACAACTGTCATGACACATGTGTGCTTGGTTCTGTGGTAAATTATTCCATCCAGTAGGTGAAATCTTCCTTCATAATAAGATTTTTTCCATACTTCATCCAAGGCATGTATTAGAGAGTTTTCTTTACAGTCTTTGCCAAGTAATTGGAATAAGATGCTACAATTTGTATCTTGAGTGTAACTACTTCTGACTTCTTCAAAGAAGGTGGTGTTCAAGTCTGTAACACTTATTCCTTCTATTGGAATTTGTGGTGAAGCTTCTTCTGGCACATAAGCAGGATTATCATTATTATTTGGTAATGGCCATCTGCTTAGTCCATCTGCATTCTTATAAATATTCCCATCCTTATGAACAATAGTCATATTGCCTCTGTATTCTTGTATGGCTATTTGCCATCTGAGCATATGTCTGTTGGGTGTCTTCATGTTCAGAAGTGATTTGACAGCTGTACAATCTGTTATTACCTCAAAAACACATCCCTCTAAGAAGTACTTCAATTTCTCCAAGGCCCAGAAAAGGCATAGACATTCCATTTGACTTGCTCCATATCTGGATTCAGTTGGTTTGATTTGCCTGGATATGAAACATATGGGTCCTTCTACAGGTTTATCATTTATGATCTGAACTTGGTGAAGTGCAGCACCTAGTCCATCCCCTGATGCATCAATATACAGTTTGAAAGGTAATTTAAAGTCTGGCATTAGTAAGAGTGGAGCATTGGTCAAGGCTTCTCTTAGAGACTCAAAAGCTTTGACTCTGTCAACAGTCATTTCAAATACTGTGTCTTTGTCACACAATTTATAAAGTGGTCTTGCTATGGATGCAAAATCTTTAATTTGTTGCCTGTAATATCCTGCAAAACCTAAGAATGACTGAATTTCCTTCTTATTCTGAGGCATGAGTTTTAGCAATACTGCTGCAGCTTTATTTTTGTCAATTCCAAGGGACAAACCAGACACAACATGTCCTAGTGCTTCAAGTTCTTTAAATCCAAAATGACATTTCTTCAAGGAGATTTTCATGTTTACCAATTGAATTTTTGTCAAAACTCTGGACAATCTGTACATGTGCTCCTCCCAAGTCTTGGAACAGATAATAATGTCATCAATGTAAATGACTAACCATCCCTCTGAGAATTCTTCAGGGAAGATTCCATTCATCATTCTTTGGAAGTGTGAAGGTGCATTTTTGATACCAAAGGGAATCCTCAAGTATTCATACACTCCACAATGAACCATAATTCTCAAGTATTTTCTTGCTCTTGGTGTAACCACATTTTGATGGAATCTTTCAAGGGCATCCATAGTGGTTATATACACTGCTTGAGATATTTGAGTAAGGGCAATTTGTATTTTTTGTATTGGGTATCTGTCTGGAACAGTGTAAGTGTTCAGAGCTCTAAAGTCCCCAACCATTCTGGATTTTCCATTATGCCATGCCACTATGACTGGTGTAGTTATTTCTACTTCTTCATTGTGGCCTACTTTTCTTATTACACCAAGGTCCAGAAGTTCTTTGATATGAATTTCTAGAGCTTCTCTTGATTTTGGACTTGCTGGATATGCAGGTCTTTTTAAGAGTGGTGAATAAGGTCTCTCAATATTAAGAATTATGTCAGCTTCATGACCAATAATTGCTCCTAGAGGTTCTTTGTCTGAAGCAAATGCTCCTCTGTGCTCATACAAAAGGGAAGAAAGTTGATTTTCCTGTTTATCAGTCAGATGAAGGCTTCTTTCAGCTTCATTTAACTGCTCAGACTTGAATTTCTCCAACTCTAAGTTGACTGGTGATACCTTATTTACTGTAATTTGTCTTTTAAATGGTAAAAAGGCAAATTTTTGGCGCTTATTGTCTCCAATAGTAAATTATCTGTCTTTTTTATTATGCAAATCTATCCCATACATGATTAAATAGTCATTTCCAAATATAAAATGGGTACTAGAGCAATTTTCCATAACAACAAATTCAACTGTGATTCTTAAATTCCCATTTATGTGTGGGAATATAACATTGGTCTCAAAGATTCCTAATGCTTTCATTGGATTACTTGCACTGGTGAATTTTATACCATCAATTGGTAACAATTGGTCTTCAAAGTTTGGTACACAAGTCTTAAGAAAAGATTTTCCAACACAAGAGCAGAAGGCTCCTGGGTCAAGCAAAAGGTTGGTGGGTTTGTTGTCAATCACCACTTCTGTTATACAGGAGTTACCAGCTGTATAACCTTTTCCCCTGTTTGGTTTTGTTTCCATAAGTTTTGCATCTTGAACTTTTTATAAATCAAGTTGACCATTGCTCAATTGTGGCAAGTGGGAATAAGATTCCATGATATCAAAAGTTGCATTGATATTTTCTATATCTTTTGAAGATTCAGAAAATATTGATGACTTATCATCTGAATTGTCTTCAATTATGTCATCTTTTTCAACATCAGGTTCCTTTTCAATATCAATTTCATTGATTTTTCCCTTCTTTGGACATGTATTGTCTAAATGGGTGGTGCTTTGGCAAATATGGCATTTTCTGACTGTATCTGAAGATTTATACTTCATATTATTAGAATTTTCTTTGGGGTTTTTGTCCACAGAATCTTTCCAAGGTGTATTAAACCTTGTTTTGAGATTCATCCTACTAGAACCAATTTTGGTTCTGGTGGTTACTTCTTCTAATATATTGATAATATCCTCTGCTGAAGATTGTTCAGTAGTCCTGCTTTTTATAGCATGCTCTAAGTCACCTCCACATTGTCTCAGAATGTTTCTATGGATCATAAATTCTGACATGTCAGGATGTAATTCTGTTAATCTGTCTTTTTGTTGGCAAAACCATGGTAAAGCTTTGTCTTTATCAGAATTAAATTTGGCAGATTCAAAGGCTGTTTCAACTTTAAACCTCCAAGCATGATTTGCGCATTTGTTAACGATTTGGGTTTTCCACCAAGTCAAACTCTGGTGTCCATGTGCTTGTCTTCTTTTTATGTACCATCTGTGAGCTGATCTGGTAAACAATGTGTTAAATCTGGCTGTTACCAATCTGTCTGGTGATTCAAAATCCTCTTTGATAATGTCAATACCTCTAATGAATTCCATATGATCATATTCTCCTTCACCACTGAAGTGAGGCCATTCTTTGAGTTTTGGAACTTCTTTCAAGAGTGCTTGGCCCATTGATGGTTCCAAGTTATGAAAAGAAGTAGAAAATTCATCTTTTAACTGTGAATTTTCAATATCCAATACTTGTGGATTAGGAATTCTTGCTCCCTCATTTTGTTTCAGAGGTGTAGACATTCTTGGCAAGGTGTTTAGCAGTTGTTCAATATCATTCATTTTACTGTTGTTGCACCTTTGTGAATTTCTTAATTCATGTTGTAAGCTTTCTATAGAGTCTATGATGCTCTTTTTATGATCATCCTCTTTATATGTAAGCTCATTCCATAATTCTGTTTCTTTAGTATTATCAGATATAACTTCATTTAACTTTATTGTTAATTTTGATAATTCCTCTCTTGAGGTATCAAAATGCTTTTTCAAGGCAATTGTATTTGTCTTTACTTCTGCAAATGATTTTGAAATATTATCAAGAGCTTTTTTATTATCTTCTTTGATAGTGTTTATGGCTTGTTTTATTCTTGTTTCAATTATGTCATCAATATTGAATTTAGAATATTTTTCTGGTAATTCTTTAATAATTGCAGATTGTTCATTCATCTTAATGCCAAAAGAATTATCATTATTGGAAGTTTTTATTGTTCTTGAAACTGTTTCAAAGAATTTAAGTGTATCATTTATTTGACTCAGACTCAAGTTATTTGTTTTGAGATTGTCACAAATTGATGTATTTTTATCAGAAAGATGACTTTTTACGTCAGAGATGGCTTTATACAACTCTGGAATACAATCAAAAGTAGCAGAAATCATTTTTGATATTTTAATCTTGCTTCCTCCTTCTTTTGTAATTCCATCATGGTTCTGGCCATCTGAAATACATTTTCCATGGCATCCTGTAGCCCTGGCTGTAAGGGTTTGGGGCTGGTGCCTTCCCTTTGCCCTTGTTTGGAGTTTGTGGCTGCTTTTTCACGTTAGAATTGCTGGTGCTGGCCACTGGGGCTGTTTTTGGCACTGGTTTGGGTGGTTGAGGGTTGTTTTTCCTCCATTCTAGTGTCAAAAGTATCATGTTTTTCTTCTCCATCAATGGATGCCATCCATTGAGCAATTTGCAAGTATTGGGATGGCCCAGGAATTTTCTCACTGTCAGGTAAGAATTTATGCAATTCTTCCACAGGTCTGCAAGGATCTGGTACTCCTTGAGCTGGAGTGCATTGTTGTATGCACTGTGGCTGGCTTTGTATATGTCCACGGAGGCTTGTTGTGGCGGTTTCAGCTCTTTTTGAAGGTAAAATGGTATTATAAGCTTCAGAATTACCCATTTTAGTTGCTTTGAAGTCATCAACTGACCCTTTTCCTTCTGTACCTGATTGGCCTCTGCCATAATCATGTATATTACCTTTCTGGGAGCTGCTTGAGGGGTTATAGCTGGCCCCTGACCTGGTTGAAGGCATAATTATGGTTAAAAAGGCTTAAATTAGTAATTTTAGGTCAAAAAACTTACTATTGGCCAATTCTTTGGCTTTCTGAAGAGTATCACTTATTTCCAAGCTGACTAATTCAGAAGAAATTGGCTCTGGTTGAATATTCTGAGTCACAATAATAGTACTATTATGATCAGAATTAACAGTACTGACAGGAATAATGCTGGTTACTGTTGGGGCTGTTTCAATGTTTTCTTGTCTTACCACATTTTCAGACACTAAAATAAATGAAAAAACCAATTAATTAAGTAAAAAAAAGGTTATTTCAAAAAAGAAATAAAAAATATAAGCCTCACTTATAATATGAAAAAAAATAATTTTTTATGGATTTTTTGAATTATAAGTATTTTTTATATGTTTTTGAATTTTTCAATATAAGAAAAAGGATTTAAAAAGAGTAAAAAAATATGTCACAGGTAAAATATCATGGCTGGGCCCCAAATGTAAGGTGTGGATATGAAACTTTGATTAAAAATCAAGTACTTTTCCTGTCCTCAAAATTTGTATAAGGTAAAAATCAATTAAAAATAGTAAGAAATATTATTTTTAAGAGAAAACACGCCAATTTTATTTTTTATAGCTTTATTAGTATAAAACAATAATATTATAAAGATTTATTGTTTTACCAACAATAAAAATTTATCCAAAATTACTCTACAAGAGATATTTAAGGCAACAAAAGAAATTTCTTCAAGAGCAATTTCAATTGGAATTAATTGAGCAAAGAGCTGCAAGAAATTAATTAAAGAGCAAAGTCTTTAAAAAGAATATTTAAGAGAAAACACACCCAAAATTTACCAGAGTGAATTTGGAAACAAAGGGACAAAGTTTACAGTGATGAAAGATGCTTTCATTCACTTTTGGGGTGGTTCAGGGGTAAAAATGATTATAAAAGTCACAAACAAAGATTATAATGATTTTTGAACGTGGTTAAAAGGATTAAAATTATTTAAAAATGGTGTTTGGAATATTTTATTGATTGGTTTAACAGTGTTTAAACCAATTAATAAAAGGAAAAGATTTTAACATGAAGAGAAAAGTGGGGCAAAGAAGACATTCTTTTATAGCCATCAATTCTCTTACTCCAAAAGTAAACTTTACTCTTGTCAGTCGTTAAAAACAGTCTGACAACAGAAAAGCCAATTATGGCATCATTGAAACCTGGTTTAGACCAAAAAGGGCTGGTTTAAGCCATTTTTAGCCATTTTAGACCCTTAAATCAGCCATTACTATAGCAATACCAGGCCTAGAGCCTTCAAAAACACGTCAGAATGTGTGTCAGAGGCATAGAAACCAGTCAAAACTGTTTTTACTATGATTGTTTTATCTTAAGGGTAGTTTTACCCTCTTGGCACAGCTAAAACTACCCCAGTTGGTATCAAAACCTCATCATCAATTGAGTCCATGGACCCTGTAACTCAATTACAGGCCAAAAGTGATGAATGTTTGCATGAATTTTGACATCCCAAGCCTGTCAGCAAGGATTTTGGGGGTTTAGCTCCCCCTTAGAGCTGGAGTTCCTTTCCCCCCAAATTTAATCTTTCCAATTTATTTTTCCTTTAATTCCTCATCATGTATTATACTTATAATTTACATATGTAATTAAATTGAATTGTACAGTACAATACAGAAATAATTGATACCTCATATGTAAATCAAAGTTCACTTATGTAATACACGCACACATTTTGACATTTCAATTGAATTCAATTGAAAATACTTCAATTCCTCATACCTTATAAACTAAACACAACACCTCAATTTTAACACAAAAATTGATGGTTAACACCACATGTGGTGTGAATTTAATCAAAGTTTTGAGGTTTTACAACTTTTGTATTGAAAATACTAAAAACTTAATTTAAGCTTATTTAAAGTTGAGTTACAAGAATTTCACTCAGAGGTGACCCCACCTGATTTTTTATGAGGAATCCAATGGTGAAATAATTTTTATATGTTTATTTATTGGATAAAAAGTTATAATAATTCTTATTTAACCTTTTTCCAAATTTATTTATTTTTTTTACAATTTTGTTAAAATTTCATTTTTACTTAATTTTTTCAAGTATAAATGTAATTTTATAATTTCAAAATTTAATGTAATTTTATTTTTAAATTGTAATTAAATTTTTTATCTTGAATACAATTTTATATTTGTATTTTTATTTTAATAATATAAATAAATTTATTTTATTTATATTTATATGTTAATTTTGTATTTGTGGTCTTTTGGGTATATGAAATTACCTCTAAGGCTCACAGTTAAAATCACTAGTAGTGTTTAACACATGAAAGAAATAATTCTTTAATTATTTAATTGTGATTATAATAGCATTTTGTTATTATATTTATTAAGAACAGTCATAGTACTGTTGATTGATAGTAATATTATCATCAGTTTCATAGACACATCTTACAATAACTCAAGAATTCCTTTAATAATAAGATTTTATATTTAATAAAACTTTACCTGTTTAAATGTCTAATATAATTGGATTTATAATGAATTATGGACAAAAACAGTGATGAATAGACTCTTTTTATGTCTTCAGGCAAATTCTCATGATTAATAATGGCTCTAGAGGGAGTTCTCAGGTCAAAACTGAAAAACCTTTCTCAAAAATAAGGTTCTTAACTTAAGGTAACTTATTTTGAATTCTGATTTAAAGTTACCAGTGTTATTCTTGAATCCAAGTAGCTTTAATCCTCATTTGGGTTGATTATTTTAAGCTTTATTATAAGACAAGTTTATTTATATTAAAGCTCATCACATGAAAAAGTTAAAAATATAGTTTCAAGCAAAAATCTTCTAAGCTCAATTTTTAATGAAATCTTAATTTTCTTTAAATATAATTAAAAAGGTAAATTTACAGGCTAATTACCAATAAAACCTGTATATAAAATATACCCAAAATTTTGAGTATACACTGATAAAGTTATATTGTAAGCTGTGTGAAGATTTCAGGAAAATCCATTGAGAATTGGATTTTGAAGGAATTTTTGAAGTTATTACTATTTTTCCACATAAAATAGCAATACACACCAAAACTTAACTTTTGATAAGGTTTTAATGCTTGTAGCTTTAGATTTTTAATCTTATTTAAGCTTTGACAGTGCTTAAAACCTTAATTTCAAGCTTGCATATTGGGATTTACCCTTTGGCAGCTTGAAATTCCTGTCTAAATTGGGATAAAACCAGTTTAAACTTTAAGGTTGGATCAAAGTCTAATCTTAAAGTTTAAATAAGGTTGAAAATACTCCAATAAAGGTGGACCACCTTAATTGAATCCTTGAAGATCCAAAAAGTTGCGTACCCCAGCTCTGTTTGGTCTTTTTCCTTTGTGCCACCTCTTTGTGTTGATTTTGAACTTTTATTTATTTAAAGCCATACTATGGCCTGAAACACCTTTAAATTTAGCTCACACAGGATTTACATTCTGTATGGAAAATACTTAGCCAATTCAGTAAATATACACAACACCTCAATTTTAACTAAAATTTTGGTAAGCTTGCATAAACCTTATGCAATTTTAAATTCAAGCTTAATTAAGCTTAAATTTAAGAATTTTGAAAAAATGTTAATAAAGTTACATTAGTACTGTGAGATTCTTAAATCTTCTAATAACATAAGAAATAATAATTTTTGGGTATAACACCCTGTGGGTGTATCCTAGGTTATTTTTGGTTTAGAATCCAAAAATGACATAATAATAATAACTTTGTTTATTCAAAAAAAAGTTATACTTATTTTTGTTATTTTTTATTTTTAGTTCAATTAAAAAGTCTGTTCAAGACTGAATCAACTGTATATAAAGTTATTTGTGTCCTTATGGGAATGTCATACATACCTCACAGGCTCACAATAACACTGTTGATAATATGATAACTAATAATAACAAACACTACGTTTTTTTTAAGGTTTTGATAATTTTATGATGATAGCTTGGTATAAAAGACACTATTATTGTTCAATTTACTACTGAGCTTGGCTACTGAGGAAGGAGCTTTGTCAATGGGATGGATTTATAAAATAATGTAGACCAACTGTTAACTACTATTATCTATAAAACACCCATAAAACACTACTGAGCTTGGCTACTGAGCAGATTTAGGAATGGAGGTAGTCAATGAAATGATTTTATGAATTAAAGTAGACCAACTGATAACTACTATTAATTATAACTCACCCATAGAGTGCTACTGAGAAAACTTAGGAATGGGGTAAAAATATCAATGGTTTAGTCAATGGGTTTAATTTATAAATCAATGTAGAACAGCAGTTATCTACTATTAATTATATAAAGAAGACTCAGAAAGTGCTTCTGAGCTTAGCTAATGAGAAATTTAGTAATGGAGGTAGTCAATGAGATTAGTTTATGAATTAAAGTAGACCAACAGTTAACTACTATTAATTATGAATCACTCAGACAGTGCTACTGAGCAGAATTTAGGAATGGGGATGGGATAACTTTACTTCTCAGCTTAGCTACTGAGTATTCCTAAAATAAATTAGGATAATGTGGATGGATGGAGGGGATTTCCCTCAGAAAGAATATTAAGAAGTTATGTTTTTGTGATGAGCCTCTGTCTAGGCAATGAGGAAAAAAGAACTAGAGGGGGGAGGGGACCTCTATTTATAGTTTTTGGGGCCTCCATGGGAGTGTCAAAAAAAAGGGGACTTAGAATTTTTCAGGTCTCCAATTTGGGCTTTTGTCATGTGACCTGTATTATGAAATAAGGTTTGGTGGTGTTGGATCATGAGGCCTGTATTTTCAATTGTGTTCTTGAAATTGTGGACAAATTGTGGGGAAATTGTGGGGAAATGATGTCATTTGATTATGTAATAAGCTGAGTTTCCTGGGATCCTTATTTCCATTATTAGTAATCCTATTTTAATTCCTGTTGATGATTTCATTTATGATGTCATTTATTATGTAATCAATTGAAAAACTGGGAATCCCTATCTCCCTGACTACTGTACTATAGTTTTACTGTATTATTCTGTCTTTTCCTGTAAGTAGATGTCCTGTAGCTGTAAATGTATTACAGTTCACCTTTGTGAAGCTTCTGTAATATTGCTCTGAACCTTCTTTGATACTGTTGTGATATCTCTGATGCTTAATCTCTTCTTCTCAGCCTATTTACTTTCACCTTTCACACCATTTTACCATCTCTCTGTACCCTAAATGTTGAATTTATTTCTAACATCACAATGACCACCTTACCATGATCAAAATTTATTACTAATTTTTCAAATATGTTCAGCTCTCTTTTTTAATTATAGAATTCCTCAAAGGAGTCAGAGAATACAATACATTTGAACCTTTGAGATATGACCACATACCCAAAAAGGTCACAAGAAATATTTAAAATAATTATACCTTAAAGCTACAAAAATGCCATAAATAGGCATAAAACTTGGTTTAACTTAAACACCAATGAAGAAACATGTGAAATGAATTACACCATTGCATTCCCCATGGTAAAATACACATATACCTTTTTTATGGCATATCTGTAAAGTCAATATTTAATGAGCTATAAGTAATAATACCTTATAAAAAACATGAACCCTTAATTATTTCAAATACCAATGTAAAAGCATGTGAAACAAATGGTAACATTGGATTCTCCATAAGCGTCTACACATAACACAATTAAGAAGCTAAGCTTCAAAGTCAATACTTAAGGAGTTAAGCTTAATATATGCACTTTTTTGGTCAACACATATATTCAAGGATTTAAGCTAATATCTTCAGAAATATACATGATAGAGTAATGAACCAAAAATAAAGTCACTACGTAACTACTGTAGGAATACAGAGCAGAACTTTATTTCACAAGCTATAAACAAGGTTAAAACCTATAAGGGATTATTGATTAAAATCAATAGAGCTGTTGACCACTTTGTTGTTAAAGTGGTCCAAACTTAAAAAAAGTAGACAGTTGGATTCTAATAGTTTATTTGTGAATAATTATGTATTTTGTATTACAATATTCAAGGTATAACCGCCTGAAATCATGGTTTGAAGTTTGAAATATTAAATTTTGACAGAAAAGATGAGTTACAAGAAAAATCATCAGAAATACATTTTTGATGATTTAATAAAATTCTCTTGGAAGTGTAATGAAGACATGCCAAGCTATCAGAATACACTCTCAGAATAGCTGTAGCCTGTATAAATTAGAAGTTCTTAATGATCACAGCTTAAGCTTAAATTTGATCATTTAAGATCACTCACTGTAATCTTATTTTAAGTTTAACAGTCATATAAGTGATAGAGCTGGTGAATACTATTAGAATATGATTAATAATAATAAAACACACAAAGGTTAGGCTTCTGCCAAGCCTATGATGTCATCAAACTTAGAGCTATAGTGATAACTCTAAATAATGGCATAATTATGAGGTAAGGTGGTTTGATCATGATGTAATCATCACCAAGCCTTGAAATATTGATCAATTCTAGTAGAAAGCATCAGTAAATGTCTACTAGAAGCATGTTGGACTCTAGGAGGGAGGTATTTACTATAAATAGAGCTCTTTTTACTCTGTTTTCCCCTCAGATGCTTACAAAACATTAAATCATTAAATAAAAAGGTAATTTCTTTATTCTTTATAAATAAAAAATTTTTATTATTGAAGGCAAAAGATAATATTATTATAATCTTCATCTCTGACGTGATTATTGCAATTATTTAATTGTTTTGTTTAAATTTCTGTTAAAAACCTCTATTCCACATAAAATCAAGAAAAATTGTAATTTTTCTTAAATTTTATTGTAACTACAATTTAAATAAGTTGTATTTACATTTTTAGGCGTAAAATTATTCAAAATTATTATATTAAGCATTAAAAGTAGGTTATTTCTCTTATTATAATAATTTTTCTCTATTATTACTTTAATAATTCTATAATTGATATACATAGTTTTATATTAATTTATAACTTTAATATCAGTAATATTATTGTTATTAATTGTTTTTTATTAATAAGAAACAATTATTTCCGCCTTTATTATTCGTTGGCAACAATAATAAAGTACTTTTAAATATATTAACTATCTTATATTAATATATTTACTTATTATATTATTGTTTTTATAATATAAATTATATTATTATATTTATTTGATAATATAATTATTTTACGCCATAATCATAATAATTCTTTATTATTATAATTACTTGAATATTATTTATTTCATTTATAAGGACATTCATAGTACAATAAGTAAAATATTAGTAATTTTTACTTATTGTTTCATAGTCAAACCTTACATTTGGTGACCTGGCCGTGATATTTACTCTAAAAGACCTTTAAAAAAATTTTATTTGGGTTTATCCAATAATAAATTACAATTATAATCAGAAAATTCTATAATAATCTTATATTTATTGATTTTAAATACTATTGAGGCATTTGGAAAGAAATTTTACTGTCTTACACATGGTTTTTCACATGCTTAGACTTGCAAGAACTTTCTTTGAGTGACTCTAGTAATTAAGAAAGATATTTTATAAATCAAAAATAATTTTATAAAAAGAATCATATTCATTTTTTATTTTATTCTTTAAAAATAAAAATATAAAAAACAAGAAAAATTATAAATAAAAACCAATAAATAAAAAGTTACTTTTTATTCATTTTAATCCCATTTCTTTATTTATTTTCATTTTTCAAGATATTAAAAAGCAATTTTTACATGGAAAATTGCCATATCTTACCAAAAATAACACTTTTTATTAAAGACTTATATTTATTTGTCTTTTTTAGTGTTTGAAGACAATCCAACAGAGGACAACCAAACCACTGGTGAAAGATTGGTGGAAGAAACTTGTCAAAGCTCCCCAACACCAATAATTACTAAGAAAAAGAAAGTTAAGAAATTAGACTTTCCACGACCCACTATTCAGGACTCTGAAGGTGAGTACCTCATTTATAAATTGCCATAAGAAGAATTCCTGTTCTGAAATCCTGTTATTTCTTATTTTTCTTGAAATATGACTACCAGAAGAGGCTCCCAATACTCCATCCAATCAGATGGAGCTGGACTCAGAGGTAGAATTGATTCCTCAAAAGGGAAAAGGAAGGGCAATATCCCCAGTGGAACAGAATCCACACAAGGAAGTGCCTTATCCCAAAGGCAAGTGCAAGAAATGCCCATGATATCTGAGCCAGAGTCAGAACTAATTATGAGTGACTCAAACAGGTACAAATCAAATTCAGAGGGCTCAAATAGACATTTACATGAGCCAGTACAAGCAGTGCTACACAGTGTACAAAGACAAGGACTGGGGAATGTTGCCCCAAATACACCAAGGAGTGATGAACTCCTGGCACATCCTGATAAAGTTCCTCAAAGAGGAGGAAATAGTGAGATACTCCAATGGATGGAATCCACTATCATCCAAACCTCAAATCAAAAAAGATCAAGTAGTACCATGCCAAAAAGAAGGAAGCAACCAAGGAAGAAGCCCCAGGAGCTTCTACCAGCAAGCCCCAATACATCCCACTTCCCCAAGAAGGGAAGAAGAACAAGAAAAAGAATTGGAGAAAACCATATTTCCCAAGCTACAGGATTCCAAAAATCCAAAAGGATGCCATTGACAATGTATTCAACACAGCCAGAACCTTGATGGAATTCAAGGAGAAGGAAGAACAAAGAATGAGACAACCTCATTTCCCAAAGGAATAACCTTGTCCAAAGATGTTTTAAATACTTTAACTGAAATTAAAAATAGTATATTAACTCTAAAAGAAATTAAAAATAGTTTATTATCATTACAAGAAATGAACAATAACTTATCTTCTTTAACAAAAATTGTTGAACAAAATAAAAAAGAAATTGACAACATTAAGTTTATTGTTAAAAATAATAAACCAAAGCTTTTAATTGAGAACACTCAAAAATTAATACAAGGACAACAAGAATTTTATAAATACATAAAAGATATCAAAGATAAAACTTTGACAATCAATTATGACATGAGTATTGACAATATTACAGAAAAACTAGTCAAACTAAGTATTTCTGTAGAAATATTTGAAGAAAAGACTTCATAACACCAAAAATTACTTTTGGACCATGTGGAAAAAAGTGATGAAGCAAGAATGCATCTTAAATATGACATTCAAAGTGAAATAAGGCTTATTACTGAAAAAATGGATAAAATTAATGAGGCTAACTCAAATATGCCAAAGTTATCAACCCCATTTTCTCACATAAGAAGTCCTGTTAAGCCAAAAGAGGAAATAAAAAATCCATTAATAACAGACTTAAGTCACCAAGACAATAACCAAGTCTTAATAAAGGAAGCACCTCAATTAAAAGAATGGCAAACATTCACAAGAGAAGGTGAATATGCCCACAAGTCATTTATCAAGACAATTGACATGCTACAAGAAGATTATGCCATACCAGATGAATTAATTACTGCAAGATTACATTCATTGTTTGAGAAATCTGCAAAAAAATGGTATTATGGCATAAGACAAACAAATGGCAAAAATACCTGGTCTTGGTGGGAACAAGAAATAATCACCCAGTGGGCCAATGATGTCTGGAGGTACAAGATAGAGAATGCATTTGAAAATTCTTTCTTTGACCCACACAAAGACAAACTTTTAACTTGGTTCTTGAAACCAGCTGAAAGACTCAATGCATTGTACCCAGAAATGTCACAAAAGATGGTGCACATGAAAATACTTAAGAAATGTGGAGGAGAGCTAGAACATGCCCTAAGAAGCAGGTGTATAGAGCCATGCTCCACAGAAGAGTATATCAATGCACTAGAGGACATAGTGACAAGAACAAAAATTGGCAGAACTTGGAAGAAATTGGACATTAAAAGTCCAAATAAGCCATTTATCAAAAAAGATAAATGAAAAGAAGCTTTCAAGCCCAATACATCCAACAATAATGAGCAAAGAAAATTCCATAAATGTGGAGGCATTGAACGCTTAGCCAATAACTGCCTCAAAAAGGCAAAGATTAATGAAATTGTGGAAACAGAAAACCACAATGACAAAGAGGAGGAATCTGACTATTAAAAAGAAACAGAAGAGTCAGAAAGCTCTGAAAGTGATGAAATTAATATAATTAATGCACAAATTAATAATATTGATATAATTTATGAAATACTAGATGTTAACTCAAACTTAACACAAGTTGGAACATCTGACACAAATCTGACAAATATACAAGATGCCAAAATGTACAGAACCACACCTGCAAAAGGAGTGGGATATACAGCTGGAAAATCAAGTATAAGTATTGTTATGGTTGATAACCAAGAAGGAAAAGTGAACTTGGATACAGGAGCATATTGTACCTGTGTTGGTAAAAGTTATTTAAAAACCATTGTCCTAGATTGGCAAGAAAAACTTATGCCCATACAAGGTGTCAAATTTAGTAGTGCAAGTGTGAGCATGAAGCCCCTTGGAATAATTGATTTAACACTAATTTTTCCTCACCCCTCACAATGTGTCAGAATTAAAGTAGAGTTTGTAGTAATGGACAACTGTACCAGTAATCAATTCATACTTGGAAATGACTACTTATCAATTTATGGTATAGATATCTCTAACCAAAAGGATAGATATTTTACCATAGGAGACAACAAAAGACAAAGGTTTAGCTTCTTAAATAACAAAAAACCAATCACAGTCATTAAGAATGAAGAGAAAAGTCCATAAAAGGAACTTTTTATATATCAGCAAGTAAAAGAGGCAGAATTCAATCAAGAATTAACAGAAAAAATCAAAGAAAAATTGATTGACCTCTTATTTAAGTACAAAAATGCCTTTGCAACTGACAAAGAGCCACTAGGTGCCATAATTGGGCATGAGGTGGACTTAATTCTTACTGTAGAAACGCCTTACCCACCTTTACTAAGGAGACCTGCTTACCCAGCTAGTCCAAGGGCTAGAGAGGCCTTGGAGGTACACATTGAAGAATTAATGGACCTTGGAGTATTAAGAAAAGTAGGACATAATGAACAGGTAGAGATCACTACACCTGTCATTATAACTTGGCATAATGGAAAATCAAGAATGGTAGGAGAATTCAGAGCCCTGAACATCTATACCATTCCAGCCAGATATCCAATACCCAGAATCCATGAGACATTGACACAATTGTCACAAGCTAAGTTCATAACAGCCATGGATGTGTTAAAGGGTTTTCATCGAAATGTCTTAACAGACAATGCCAAGAAACTACTGAGGATAGTAGTCCACTGTGGCAGTTTTGAATACTTAAGAATGCACCTTCCCAATATCAAAGGATGATGAATACCATATTTCCTGAAGAATTATCAGAAGGATTGTTAATTATCTATATTGATGATATCATAGCTTGCTCAGAAACTTGGGAAAATCACCTTACAAGACTAGAAAGGGTACTACAAAAGATAGTGCAAGTGAATATGAAAATTTCCTTGAAAAAGTGTTATTTTGCATATAGTGAACTAAAAGCACTAGGACATGTTGTATCTGGACTTAGTCTGGGCATAGACAAGAATAAAGTAGCAGCAGTACGGCTTAAGCCAATGCCTCAAACCAAAAAAGAAATGCAATCATTTCTAGGATTTGCTGGTTACTATAGACAGCATATAAAAGACTTTGCAAAAATTGCCAAATCCTTGTATAAACTATGTGATCAACAAACAGTCTATGAAATGACAGAAGAAAGAGTCAAGGCATATGAAGAATTGAAAAATTCCTTAAAAAATGCCCTATTTCTTCTAATGCCATATTGGAAACTACCCTTCAAGCTTTAAATTGATTCTTGTGGAGAAGGACTAGGTGCTTCACTACACCAGACACAAATTATCAATGATAAACCAGTGGAAGGACCAATTTGTTTTAGTTCAAGACAGATAAAGCCAACAGAATCAAGATATGGACCAAGCCAAATGGAATGCCTCTGCTTAGTGTGGGCTTTAGAAAAATTACATTATTACTTGGATGGAACAGTATTTGATGTTATTACAGACTGTAATTCTGTAAAATCTCTATTAAATATGAAAACTCCAAATAGACATATGCTAAGATGGCAAATTGCTATCCAAGAATATAGAGGAAATATGACTATTGTTCATAAATCGGTTAATATTCATAAAAATGCAGATGGTCTTATCAGATGGGCTCTAGAAAATACCCCTGACAATCCAGCATGGGTACCATAAGAAGAGCACCATATAGAAGGAATATGTGCTACAGACATTGGCACAGAATTCTTTAACCAAGTTAAAGAAAGCTATAAAATGGACAGAAACTGACATATCTTATGCCAACTTCTAATTAAAGACTTTAAAGACCCATCACTTTCATAAAAACTAGATGAAATATGGAAAAAAGCATATGATGAAGGAAGATTCCACTGCCTTGATGGAATCCTCTATGATAGAGCTAAAGATACATGTGCTATGGCCTTAACAGATAGAACTCTGATAATAACTATACTACATTAATGTCACAAAATTCTTTAACCAAGTTAAAGAAATCTATAAGATAGACAAGAATTTCCATATCTTAAGCCAACTTCTAATGAAAGATTACAAAGATCCATTACTTTAATCAAAATTGGATGAAACATGGAAAAAGGCATATGATGAAGGAAGATTCCACCTCCTTGATGGAATCCTTTACCATAGAACAAAACACAAATGTTTTATGGCCTTAACAGATAGAACCCTGATAAACACTATTTTACATGAGTGTCATGATAATGTTGCATCTGGACATCTTTCATTATCCAGAACACTAGAACGGGTGAAAACCTGCTCTTGGTGGCCAAATTGGAAGAAATATGTTTCAGAATACTGCCAAACCTGTGACAGATGTCAAAAAGCCAACAGAGCCACAGGAAAGAAATTTGGGATGATGATCCAAATCCAAGAACCAAAATCCCCTTGAGAAATAGTTCATATGGATTGGGTAACAGCATTACCTCCAGGAGGAGACAGAAGCTATAATGCATGCCTAGTATTAGTTGACAGGTATAGCAAACCTCCCATGTTCCTACCATGTTAAAAAAATTACACAGCTATGGACACAGCCATAATGATATGGAATAAAGTCATTAGCCATACCGGCTTATTCCAGAATATTATAAGTGACAGAGACCCGAAATCAACTTCAGCATGATGGACAAATCTCTATAGCTTTTTTGGGACAAAGCTATCATTCTCAACAGCTTACCATCCTCAAACTGATGGTTTAGCCGAAAGAATGATACAAACCTTGGAGGACATGATCAGAAGATTCTGTGCTTATGGACTAGAATTCAAAGATTTTGATGGTTTTACCCATGATTGGTGTACACTAATACCAGCCCTTGAGCTGGCATATAAAACATCACTCCATTCTTCTACTGGAAAAGCACAAGCAGTGCTAGAAAAAGGTTGGAATCCAAGACTTCCTTATGACACTCTCAAAAAAGTACTTAGTGGATATACATCCAACAGAAAGATGTTTTAAGATAATGCTTGACAAAGCAAGACACCATGCAAACAGATGTATGCAAGATTCTTTCAAATATGAAAAAGAAAGATGGGATAAAAGTCACAAACCACCTGACTTCAAAATAGGAGACTTGGTCCTAGTATCAACCCTTAATTTCAATAACATAAAAGGTCCAAATAAATTGAAAGATTCCTTTGCAGGACCATTTATGATAAAAGCACTTGTTGGACCCAATTCTGTGCAATTGGAACTCACAGGTGAATTAATGAACAAACACCCAACTTTCCCTGTAAGTCTGATAAAGCCTTACAGCTCAAGTGATAAGGAACTATTTCCACTAATAAAGAAACCCCCACTTGAAATTCCCCCCTTGGAAGAAGGAGAAGAAAAGAAAATTTTAAAAGTCCTTAAAGGAAGAAGCACAAGAAACAAAAAAGAAAGAGAATACCTTGTAAGGTATAGAAACTCAACTCAAGAAGATGAATGGCTACTTGAGAAAGATATTCCAAATTCTGATAAACTACTAAGAAGGTTCAGACATGAAAGAAAACCTAAAGAATAGAAAAATAAAGAATTATTGAGCTTCAAGACTAGCAAAGTCTATTGAAGAGGTAGGAAAGTTGATGATACCTTAATCACACATATCAGATTGTGTTACAATCTTTTTTGGTAGTAGGGAATGTGAACCTCTGAGACATGACCACATACCCAAAAAGGTAACAAGAAATATTTAAAATAATTATACCTTAAAAATAATTACCTTAAAACTACAAAAATGCCATAAATAGGCATAAAACTTGGTTTAACTTGAAAACCAATGAATAAATATGTGAAATGAATTACACCATTGGATTCCCCATGGTAAAATACACATATACAATTTTTATGCCATATCTGTAAAGTCAATATTTAATGAGTTATAAGTAATAATACCTTATAAAAAACATGAATCCTTAATTATTTCAAATACCAACAGAACAACATATAAAATAAATGGTACCATTGAATTCTCCATGAATCTCTACCCATAAAACAATTAAGAAGATAATCTCCAAAGTCGATACTTAAGGAGTTAAGCTGAATATATGTGTGAACCTTTGAGATATGACCGCATACCCAAAAAGGTCACAAGAAATATTTAAAGTAATTATACATCAAAAAGAATTACCTTAAAGCTACAGAAATGCCATAAATTGGCATAAAACTTGGTTTAACTTTAACACCAATGAATAAACATGTGAAATAAATTATACCATTGGATTCTTCATGGTAAATTACACATATACCATTTTTATGGCATATCTGTAAAGTCAATATTTAATGAGTTATAAGTAATAATACCTTATAAAAAACAGAAATCCTTAATTATTTCAAATACCAATAAAACAACATGTGAAATAAATTGTACCATTGAATTCTTCATAACATTCCACAGATAAAAAAAATTAAGAAGCTAAGCTCCAAAGTCAATACTTAAGGAGTTAAGCTGAATATATGCACTTTTTTGGTCAACGCATATATTCAAGTATTTTAGCTAATATCTTTTAAAATATGCATGAGAGAGTGATAAACCAAAAATAAATTCATCACGTAATTACTTGAGGAATACAGAAATTAAGTTTATTTCACAAGTTATAAACAAGGTTAAAACCTGTAAGGGATTATTGATTAAAATCAATAGAGCTGTTGACCAGTTTGTTGTGAAAGTGGTCCAAACTTAAAAAGAAATAGACAGTTGGATTCTACTAGTTCATTCGTGAATAATGATGTATTTTGTATTATAATATTCAAGGTATAACCCCTTGAAATCATGGTTTAAAGTTTAAAATATTAAATTTCAAGAGAAAGGATGAGTTACAAGAAAAATCATTAAAAATAAAGTTTTTATGATGTTATAAAATGCTCTTGGAAGAATGATAGGGTTATTCCAAGCTATTAGAATTCACTCTCTAAATTTCTGTAGCGTGTAAAACGTAAAGGTTATTAAGGATCAAACTCTGAGCTTAATTTGATCATTTATGATCACTCACTGTAACCTTAAATTAAGTTTAACAGTCATATGAGTGATAAGATTGGTTAATACTGTCAGTTTATTATTAAAACTAATAAAATCCACGAATATTTGGGGTTCTGACAAGCCTTGATGTCATCAAACGTAGAGTTATAGTGATAACTCTAAATAATGGTGTAATAATGAGATAACATGGTTTGATCATGATGTAATCATCACCAAACCTTAAAATATTGATCAATTCCAGTGTATATGATCAGTTTACGTCTACTAGAAGCCTTTTGGACTCTAGGAGGGAGGTATTTACTATAAATAGAGCTCTTTTTGCTCTGTCTTCCCCTCAGACGCTTACGAAACATTAAGTCATTAAATAAAAAGGTAATTTCTTCATTCTTTATATATAAAACTTTTATATTGTTAAAGACAAAAGGTAATCTTAAAATAATATTCATCTTTGACGTGATTATTACAATTATTTAATTGTTTTGTTTAAATTTCTCTTAAAAAACCTCAATTCCATGTAAAATCAAGAAAATTTGTAATTTCTCTTAAATTTTATTGTAACTACAATTTAAATAAGTTGTATTTACATTTCTAGGCGTAAAAGTATTCAAAATTATTATATTAAGAATTAAAAGTAGGTTATTTCTCTTATTATAATAATTCTTCTCTATTATTACTTTTAATAATTCCATAATTAATATAAATAGTATTTATATTAATTTATAACCTTAATATTGGTAATATTATTGTTATTAATTGTTTTTTATTAATGAAAAACAATTTTTTACACCTTTATTATTTGTTGGTAACAATAATAAAGTGCTTTAAAATATATTAATTATCTTATATTAATATATATATTTTATATATATTATTTTTTTATAATATAAATTATATTATTATATTCATTTAATAATATAATTATTTTATGCCATAATTATAATAATTCTTTATTATTTTAATTATTTTTATCTTATCTATTTCATTTATAAGGACATTCATGGTACAATAAGTAAAATATTAGTAATTTTTACTTATTGTTTCATAGTCAAACCTTACAATATGCACTTTTTTGGTCAACACATATATTCAAGGATTTCAGCTAATATCTTTTGAAATATACATAATAGAGTGATGAACCAAAAGTAAAGTCACCACGTGATTACTGTAGGAATACAGAAATGAACTTCATCTCACAAGTTATAGACAAGGTTAAACCCTATAAGGGATTATTGATTAAAATCAATAGAGCTGTTGACCACTTTGTTGTGAAAGTGTTGCAAACTTAAAAAGGTGACATTTGGATTCTACTAGTTCATTTGTGAAGAATGATGTATTTTGTATTACAATATTCAAGGTATAACCCCTTAAAATCATGGTCTGAAGTTTAAAATATTAAATTTCAACAGAAAAGATGAGTTACAAGAAAAATCATCAAAAATACAGTTTTGATGATGTAATGAAATTCTCTTGGAAGTGTGGTGGGGACATGCCAAGATATCAGAATCCACTCTCAGAATAGCTTTAGCGTGTATAACTTAAGAGTTATTAATGATCAAAGCTTAAGCTTAAATTTGATCATTTAAGATCACTCACTGTAATCTTATTTTAAGCTTAACAGTCATATAAGTGATAGAGCTGGTGAATACTATTAGAATATGATTAATACTAATAAAACACACAAATGTTAGGCTTCTGCCAAGCCTATGATGTCATCAAACTTAGAGTTATAGTGATAACTCTAAATAATGGCATAATTATGAGGTAAGATGGTTTGATCATGATGTAATCATCACCAAACCTTAAAATATTGTTCAATTCTAGTAGAAAGCATCAGTAAATGTCTACTAGAAGCCTGTTGGACTCTAGGAAGGAGGTATTTACTATAAATAGAGCTCTTTTTATGCTGTTTTCCCCTCAGACGCTTACAAAACATTAAATCATTGAATAAAAAGGTAATTTCTTTATTCTTTATATATAAAACTTTTATATTATTAAAGACCAAATATAATCTTATTATAATCTTCATCTCTGACGTGATTATTGCAATTATTTAATTGTTTTGTTTAAATTTGTCTTAAATCTTATTGTAACTACAATTTAAATAAGTTGTATTTACATTTTTAGGCGTAAAATTATTCAAAATTATTATATTAAGCATTAAAAGTAGGTTATTTCTCTTTTTATAATAGTTTTTCTCTATTATTACTTTAATAATTCTATAATTGATATAAATAGTATTTATATTAATTTATAACTTTAATATTGGTAATATTATTGTTATTAATTGTTTTTTATTAATAAGGAACAATTTTTTACACCTTTATTATTTGTTGGTAACAATAATAAAGTGCTTTTAAATATGTTAATTATCTTATATTAATATATTTACTTATTATATCATTGTTTTTATAATATAAATTATATTATTATATTTATTTGATAACATAATTATTTTACGCCATAATTATAATAATTCTTTATTATTATAATTATTTTAATCTTATTTATTTCATTTATAAGGACATTCATAGTACAATAAGTAAAATATTAGTAATTTTTACTTATTGTTTCATAGTCAAACCTTGCAATACACCTTCACTTTTCTTGTTTCAATGATATCTTAAGATTGAATTATACACTTTTCCTAGATTTAACCCCCTAAATTTAATATCCATTCCTGTCTCAAAATTAATACAAAGACTAATTTTAATGTAAATACCCAATTCTACCTTTTTAATATATAAATGAAATTTCAATTAATATTTATGACCCCTATTATGCTACAACTCTGCCCTGAAATTTAATTCCATGCATCCGCATTGTAACTAGGACCTTCTGTGCTGTAGTATATGTTTGTTGAGTTTTAATACCCACAATATTTAAAGAAAATTGAAGTAAAATAAATTAATAAATAAAAATATATAAAAAAATAATTTTTTTAACTCAACCAATCCCTTGAAGGTTAATTTCATCTTGGTGGTGCATTGGGGTGTCACATCCTAATTGTAAAATTCATTTATTAACAAAGGGCATTTATTGGGTTTTAATGGTGTTAGTCCTTCTTTTAATTCATTTTTCAAAGAAATTAATACTATAATATATTTGGAAAGACCTAATTAAAATTGAAAATATTCCTTCTTGGTTGGTCTATTAATCCAAACTGGTACAGGTATACCAAAACAGGATACCTGTTCTTCCTAGTGACAGCATTGAGTTTTTGGTAGTCAACACACAAACGGAGGCCACCATCCTTTTTCTTAACAAAAAAGGACAGGTGCTCCTGTTGAAGAGGAGCTTGGCCTTATGAAACCTTTCTCTACATTCTCTGAAATTTAGGCCAGTAGTGTTTCTTACTCTTGCTTTTATAAGGATTAGATAACACTAACTGGTGGTAGAAGACCCTCCAGTTTTATATGATGATCACAGGCATGGTGTGGAGGAAGTTTCTCTTCTTTCACCTCAGAAAATACATCCAAATACTGGTTATAAGCAGAAGGGTCAGCCTCCAAAATGGTTACAACTTCTTCTGGCTCTTCCTCATCATCCCACTGCTCCTCCAGGTATTCATGGAAGGATAAAGTAGGAAGGTCCATATCCCCTTTAAAGAGATGAAGTAAATATATAGCAACATCTTCTCCAAAATCTTTTATCTCTTTGAAGACTTCATCTATTGATGGAATTGATGACAGAGAGGGCATGATAGAAGGGATATGGACAGAAGAAGTAAGGGAAGGTGTCTTAAGTTCACCAACCAGAGAGACACTGTTCACAGAAATGACCAATTCATTACTTGTAGAAGAATGAATACCACTAGAATCATAGGTGATCAATCTATTGTTCCAATCAATGATTGGATTCAAATGGTAAAGGAAATCATAGCCCAATATTAGGTATTCTCCCTTGGGTGAATCTATGATAAAAAAGTACCGTTCAAAGATTGGGAAAGAAGGAAAGTCAACAACCTACTTGCTAGAATTATTGATGAACAAGGAAGTGGAATTATTAGAATCCAAAATTAAAAGAGGAATCTTTTCAGGGATCTCTGACATAGTCAATGAGTACTTGAGAATAAGATAATTTTTAATAAAAGAGTTTGTAGCACCAGACTCAATGAGAATACTATGAAAAATATCACAGACAGAATAAAAAATAAGAAATTTTAAAGATCTATTGAGACTATTATTCAGAGTGCACAATTGTGTTCTTGAAGGAAATAGGTGAGAACCATTGAACACATCATTATTCCCACTCAGGCTTTTCCATTCTTTTTAGGGAAGCCTCTTGATGACCCTGGCCTATACTGAGGCCTCTTGAAGCATTTTCAATTGGGTGCTTTCCACCACAATAAGTGCATAAACCTTCTCTAATTCTCCTCTCCTTTTCAGAACCAATTAATTTATTGTTCTTATTGAAGAGCGCAGCATGAGGCTTATCCTTTGAAACTTGAAAATCATTCCCCTTCTTGTCACAGCCAAGGAGGCAGGGGCATTACCAATCATCTTCAACAATCATTACTTCATTGATACCCTTCAAAACCCAATCAGAACGGGGGTTTCATTCAACATTCTCCAAATACAGTTTTCAGACCTCAATACAGTTTCATACAGGCAAGACCCAAATACAGGCCTGTCATCAATACAGGCACAAATACCTGTATTGACTGTATAGCCTGTATTGGATTCACCAATACAGGATTCAATCCCACATCCAACTTCTTCCAGCATACAGGCAAGTATCTCAACACTCAAACTCCAAGGCTGGTATTTCTCACATATACCAGCCCCTCTTCATCCACCTGGAGGTTTTTCCCCCAGTTAGTTAAAATATTGGATTTATTATTTAATATTATTTTATTTCTCATTAATAAATATTATTTTATTATTTATTAAGTTAGTCTTTGCCTTCCCTCACCTGTTCAGTAGAGTCCTGGTGGCCATATCCTTTATTAATCCTTTTCTTATTTCTGAACAGGTTGAAACAGTGGTACAGGATTATTTGTGGTTGGCTCTTTATTATTGCTCTTGTTTTTTCTCTTATATTGTTTAATGTCTATTATTTTATGACTAGGAATTTATCCTCTGATTTCATTACTCTTATCCATTGAGTATTTTATTCTGAGCCCTTCATAAGTAAGTCTGTTCACTGAGTGCCAGGCCCTCTTCATTTAGAAGAGCCCCTGTGACATTATTTTAATTAACTCATACTTGCTTCTTCTTTTCATTCATTTTATTCATTTCTCTCATTCTTCAATTATGATTTTTAATGATTATGAACCTTGATGATTTTATGACTTTCATCGATTTTCATCTCACTCATTTCATTCTCATGAAAATCCATTCTTTTCTCATTTCTCAATTCTTCTGACCATTTCACTTTATTCTTTATCATTCTCATTTCTCTTTTTGTCTGAATTCAGGTTTTCATAAGGTTTTTTGAGTGGAATTATTTGGGTTAATTGATTCATCATTCAGGGATTTTATTGATTTGGGGTATTCAGTGATTTTTATTTTGAAATTTCTCAAGATTTATTGATTGATTGATTGATTCCTCAAGACATTGATTTCACCTCAAGACTTTGATTTGATTTGATTGACTTGATTTGAATCCTCAAGATAGCTGATTTATCCTCAAGATTTGATTTGATTGAATTGATTTTGAAGATATTGATTGAATTCCTCAAGACTTAATTGATTTGATTTTGGATTGACTTTATTGACTTGAATTGATTTATTTATTGACATTTATTATCCATAAGAATTTGATTCTGTCATTTTCATTCTTCAAGACTTCTCAGAGTATTTTCACTTCAAGACTGTTTAATGATTCTTCAAGATCCTCAAGATTCTCATTTAATTTTATTTGGTCAAGCCTTATTTTATTTAAAGTATCATCAAGTTTTTATTCATTCTTCTTTCATGATGCCAGTTCAGCATAGCCCACCAGCCAAGAATACAAGATCCCCGAGACATCAAGCTGTTCTTACTCCTACAGCAAGGGCTCCTCTTGACCGCACACCATCAGTTCATCAACTGAGTGCAAATTTGGACAGAGGACCACCAATGGAAGGAGAAGCACCCTCCAGAAGAGGAGGTGTGAAGTCAAGAAGATCAAGATCATTCTCTGGACTATTGGGTGGTTATCCTGGTGTTTCTCAAGGGCCTAGGAGTAGATTGGGGGAAGCTGAAGATGAGGAGGGGGAGGAGTCTGTGGAAGAGGAAGAATCTGAGGAGACTGAAGTAGCAGCTGCCTTGGCAGGTGCTCTTGAAGCTCCTGAGGCTCCAAATCTAGCCCTTTCTAATCAACCTTCTGTCTCTCAAGCTGAACCAAATTTCCTCAAGATGATGGAGCAAATGACTCAGTTTATGGGACAGCTCACTCAAGCAGTTTACCCAAAGGAAAATTCAAAATCTCCAGCACTCAAAACTCCATCAATGAAGGCACTTCATTCTTTTGATGGTACTAAAGCTCATAAATTGAGAGGATTCATTCAATCCTGTCAATTAATCTTTCATAATGACCCAGCAAACTTCTTCTCTGACAGGAAGAAGGTGCTTTACTCAGATTCTTTTCTTACTGGTAAAACTGGCAAATGGATTGAACCCTATCTCTCAAATATCTCTAATGAAGACCCATCTTATCTCCTCAATAACTGGCAGTTATTTGAAACCCAGTTATTCAGTCTGTTTGGTGATCCCAATGAAGTCAGAAAATCTGAACAAGAGTTGGACAATTTTAGGATGAGGGAAAGTGGTCAAGTTTCCTTGTACATAGCTGATTTCAGAAGTTTAATGTCAATAATTGGAGACTGGGGGGAAAGGGCCTATATTCATGTGTATAGGAGAGGCTTGGCATCAAGATTGTTGGACCAATTGGCTTCTCACCCTGGAAACTTTGATGGTCTTCAAGAGCTCATGGACATCACTTTGGAATTAGATACCAGATACCATGAGAGGCAGAAGGAAAAGGGTAGTCATCAAGAGAAGAAGCCTCCAATCAGTGGATCCAACTCCTCCAAGCCCCCTCAAAGTTCATCATCAAAGAAGCCTTATCACAAGGAGAATAAGAAGGGGAAGAATTTTCAAGTGTCCAAAGACAAGCCTCATGCTGCTCTCCTCAATAAGGACAATAAATTAATTGGTTCTGAAAAGGAGAGGACAATCAAAGAAGGCTTGTGCAATTATTTTGGTGGTAAACACCCATTTGAAAAATGCTTCAAGAGGCCTGATAATAGGCAAGGGTCATCAAAAGGCTTCCCTAGCAAGCAGGGAAAATCCTGAGTGGTAATCATGATGTGTTCAATGGTTCTCACTTATTTACTTCAAGAGAACAATTGTGCACTCTGAATACTAGTGTCAAGAAATCTTTAAAGTTTCTTATTTTTTCTTCAGTCTCTGATATTTTTTATAGTATTCTCATTGATTCTGGTGCTACAAACTCTTTTATTGCAAAGAATTTTGTTCTCAAGTACTCATTGACCATGTCAGAGCTCCCTGAAAAGATTCCTCTTTTCATTTTGGATTCCAATGAATCCACTTCCCTGTTCATCACCCATTATACCAAGTGGGTTGTTGATTTACCTTCCTTCCCAAGCTTTGAATGGTATTTCTTTATCATAGATTCACCCAAGGGAGAAGACCTGATATTGGGCTATGATTTTCTTTACCATTTTAATCCCATTATTGATTGGAAAAATGGATTGATCACCTATGATTCTAGTCATAAGGATTCTAGTGGTATTATTTCTTCTACTAGTAATGACTTTTCCACTGCTGTCAACAGTGTTGCTCTGGTTGGTGAACTTAAGACACCTTCCCTTCCTCCTTCTGTCCATAACCCCTCCATTTTTCCCTCTCAGTCATTACTTCCATTAAGATATGAAGTCTTCAAAGAGATAAAAGATGTTGGAGAAGATGTTGCTATATCTTCACTTCATCTCTTTCAAGGGGATATGGACCTTCCTCCTTTATCTTTTCATGCCTCCCGGGAGGAGCAGTGGGATGAGGAGGAAGAGCCAGAAGAGATTGAAACTGTGCTGAAGGTAGTCCCTCCTGTTTATCACAAATATTTGGATGTATTCTCCAAAGTGAAAGCAGAGAAACTTGCTCCACACCATGCCTGTGATCATCATATCAAACTGGAGGGTCTTCTACCTCCAGTTGGTGTTATCTACTCTTTATCAAAGAATGAGTCAGAAACACTGCGGGCCTACATTTCAGAGAATTTAGAGAAAGTTTTCATCAGACCAAGCTCCTCCTCAACAGGAGCACCTGTCCTTTTTGTCAAGAAAAAGGATGGTGGTCTTTGTTTGTGTGTTGACTACCGCAAACTTAATGCTGTCACTAGGAAGAACAGGTATCCTTTTCCTCCTATGAACCAGCTTCTTACCGTATTCAACGGTGCTACTATCTTCTTCAAGATAGAACTGTGTGGTGCTTATAATCTCCTGAGAATTAAAGAGGGGGATGAGCACTTAACTGCCTTTAGAACCAAATATGGTAGCTATGAGTATTTGGTTATTCCATTTGGCTTAACCAATGCTCCAGCTTCATTCCAAAATATTGTTAATGATATCTTTGCACATTATTTGGATATTTTTGTTGTAGTGTACTTAGATGATATTATGGTCTTCTCTAGCTCTTTGGATGAACATCTAAAACATGTGGCCTCTGTTCTCCAAAGACTGAGAGACAATAATTTTTTTGCTAAAGCCTCAAAGTGTGTATTCCATGCCTCAACTGTGGAATACTTGGGCTATGTTGTTTCAAGTGATGGCCTCAAGATGGATTCTTCAAAGGTTCAACAAATCCTCAATTGGCCTCAGTCCAAGAACATCAAGGACCTCCAATCTTTTCTTGGCTTTGCCAACTTTCATTGTTGTTTCATTGAAAATTGTTCCAAAAAATCTCTGCTCTCACTTCCCTCCTTAAAAAATATTCTCCCTTTATCTTCAATGAGGAAGCTCTTAGTCAGTTTCAAATACTCAAAGAAGCTTTCACCACTGCTCCTATTCTCTCTCATTTTAATCCTTCTCTACCAACTATTGAAAAGACTGATGCTTCTGATTATGCTTTGGGTGCTGTACTGAGTCAGGTGAATGACTCAGGAAAGCATCCCATTGCATTTGATAGTTGCAAGCTCTTACCAGCTGAACTCAACTATGAAATTCATCACAAGGAACTCCTTGGCATAGTTTGGGCTCTCAAGCGCTGGAGAGCTTTTCTCCTTTCTCTTTCTGATTCCTTTGAGGTCTTGACAGACCATTGTTCTCTTCAGTATTTTATGTCATCTAAATTCCTTACTTGTCGTCAAGCCCGTTGGGCAGAATTTTTATCTGAATTCCATTTTATCATCACTTACTTCCCAGGCAGGCTGGCCAATTTACCAGATGCCTTGTCACGTCGGGACAACATGTACCCAGAGAGGGGGGTGGATTTCATCAGCAAGAATCCTCAAGATTTTCATCAAGTTCTCAAGCAAAATGAAATTCAAGAGTCAAGATTCTTTTCAATAAAAGTTCATATGTTTTCAGATGTAGTTGATCAAACTCAAAGACAAGTATGGCAAGACAAAGATTATAAGGAAATCCTCAAGAAACTAGCAAGAGGAGAATTAGTCCCAGACTATTCTCTTGAACCTCAAGCGAAATTATTATTGATCAAAGATAGAGTAGTCATTCCAAGAAATCATGAAATTCAATTGGACATTCTTCAAAAGCGTCATGACTCACCGTTGGCTGGCCATCCTGGCCAGGAGAAGACCCTCAAGCTCATCAAGAGGGATTTTCATTGGGCTGGCATGAATCAAATAATTAAGGACTATGTGTCCTCATGTCAGCAATGTTCAAGAAACAAGAGCATCCACCATAAGAAGTTTGGGCTACTCAAGCCTCTTCAAATTCCATCTGGTCCTTGGAATTCTTTATCAATGGACTTTATCACTCAATTTCCCTTGTCAAGCAACTATGATTCAATTTTAGTAGTTGTAGACAGATTTTCAAAAATGGCAATATTTATTCCAACTTATTCAGCAATCACTTCTTTGGAATTAGCTCAAATCTTTATTAGTCATGTCTTTTCCAAGCATGGTCTTCCAATCAGTATTGTTAGTGATAGAGGTTCATTATTTGTTTCATCATTTTGGACTCAATTGTGTCAGCAGCTCAAGATATCAAGAGATCTTTCAACTGCCTTTCACCCTGAAACAGATGGACAGACAGAGATGGTAAATGTGAGCCTGAAAGCATGTAATGGCTTACCTGCTACACCGTCTACATCTTAATTTTTTATTTTATTCAATTATTAGGTTCAAACTTTAACCTAATAATAAAAATTTATTATTTTAAATCCTAATGATGTCATAAAACATCATATGACATCATTTAATTTTTTAAATAAATCATTATTCATTTCTTTTGATGATGTCATAAAGATCTTATTATGACATCATTTATATTTTTGTATTTACAATATTTAAGAGGATCATTCTTACCTTTGAATGATACCTCAGAGCTCAATTTTATATATATTTTTTACAGTTTAAATTAAATCATTTATTACTTTAAAAAATATAAGATCTCTCAATACTTTTATATAGTAATTTATATTACTTAAAATTATAAATTATCTTTAATATTATTAGTGAAGCTCATCCCACTAATAATACTATAATTTAACCATAGTGACGTCTCTGTTATCTTATTCTAACAGTATTCCACTTTTGATTAATTTATTAAATTCCTTTTATATAGACTGGAAGTCACGAAAGAGACCCCAGCTTACAGTAAATCAGATTCTAGGACAGTATCTTCAGATGTATGTCAGTTACCATCAAGATGACTGGCACACCTCGCTCCCTCTGGCTGAATTTGCCTATAATAATGCAGAACATTCATCAACAAAACAGTCTCCATTTTTCACTATTTATGGAATAAATCCCAGCTTTGATTCAATTCACATTTCTCAAGATCCACCTGCTGGAAAGTTATCATCAAAACTCCAATCAGTACAGCAAGTTGTCAGAGAAGAATTACAGTCAGCAATAGAGCGTTTTAAGAAGTATGCAGATAAAAATAGAGCAATTCCATCTGATTTCCAACCTGGGGACAAAGTATGGCTATCTTCCAAGAACATCAAGACAACAAGACCTACCAAGAAGCTCTCAGAAAGATGGTTGGGAACCTTTGAGGTTCTGAAGAAGATTGGCAGCCATTCATATCACCTCAAGTTGCCTCAACAATGGAAGTCAGTTCACCCTGCTTTCCATGTGTCCTTGTTAGAACCAGTGAAGCAATCAACTATCCCAAATCAACACCAATTGCCACCACCTCCAGTAATAGTGGAAGAGCAAGAAGAATGGGAAGTGGCTCAGGTTCTGGACTCAAAACTCAAGAGAGGTACATTATGGTATCTAGTGGAGTGGAAAGCATTCAATGAAGACCCAGAAAGAACAACTTGGGAGCCAGCTTCCAACCTTACCAACTCCCCAGACCTTGTCAAGGATTTTCACACTTTGTATCCAGACAAGCCTGGCCCAAATGCCTCAAGAGTTTGATTTATGGCTCTTGGTGGGGATTGGAGTTTATGAAAGTAAGCTCCTCTCCTGGCATGCACCTTTAAGGGGGTATTCTACCCAAATTTGTTGTAAGCATCACCTTGGCCACTTTGTGAGCACTTTTCAATTCTTTGGAAAGGTTCAGAAGGCCTTGCAACATCATACCCTCAAGAATTTGGACCTTTCATCAAGATATGGCCCAATCTTTTCTCTTATATTCTTTTCTTCTTTAATCAAGCCATAAATTATCTTTCAAGACATTAATTACCACAATTAATGTTATGGCATAATTTCCTTTTCATTTATGGTGCTTTGTGGGGAGTGGAAGCTATGAAAGTAAGTTCCATGTCCTGGTATGCATCCCTGAGGGGTCTACTTCTTGTAAAACATTACCTTGGCCACGCTGTGAGCATCAAATGCTTGATTTCATTTTTCAGAAAATTTTTGCCAAAATCAAGCAGCTCACCACAAGAAGGACAACCCTCAGGCATTTCTTATTTCTTTCTTTACTCTCTTTTTTCTCTCATTTCTGTTTCATTTTTATTTTATTTCATTTTCTTTTACTTGTATGTTTTATTTTTGTTTTTATTTCTTATTTCAAAAGCAGTAGTCATCACTCCCATATCATGTTTGGGGAGTCAATTCATTCAATAATCAAAGAGCAAAACACTAGTAATGGTAAAGACCAGCTATAGATAACCCTCATCAAAACTTCTTCAAGTCAGCCTTAAACTCATTCCTTAAGATCAAATTTGAAATCCAAAACCCAATCAGCAAGGCATTTATGGCAATTGACCAGTCAATGAGGGGATAGGAGAAAGACATTCAAGAAGAAATCAAGATCAAAAAGAAAAAAACTGCTTCAAATGGCCCAATTGGCCAATTTCATTAATTTATGCACTTTGGCACAAATGGCCATATCAGACCTCAAAACTTCAAAATAGCTCATTCTTATCATTTTTCATCAAAATATGCTTAATTATTCATATTGGCAAATTTGCGCATTTGCGCAGTTTTGCGCAAAAGGCCTCTTTATCTTGTCAAAAGGCTTCAAAAGGCCTTTTTGGCCCATTTCATCATAATTGCGCATTTTGCGCAAAATGGCCGGAATCCATTATAAGGCCATTTTTTCATCATTAATCATTTTTGTTTTCAACTTTTTCACCAATATATGCCATTATGGCATATATGCGCATTTGCGCATTTTGCGCAAATTGGCCAAAAACCCCTTTAATCACAAAATCAGGGATTTTGGCCAGGACTTCTGAAATGGTCCAAAACCTCAAGTATTGGCCATTTTATGCCAACACTCTCAAGATTCAAATTATGATGAAATCAGGTGTTCTTGGGACATAAGCCCAGGTCACCCACTTTTCAAAAGCCATGAGGACTCAAGAAAAGTTTAGTGAAGACACTCAAAACAAGAATGAATAAATTTTAAGAAGAATGAAGGCATTTTGAAGGAAAAGAGGGAATTCAGAATCAAGATCAAGGGGAAAATACCTACAAGTGATCAAATGAAGATTTTGTTTGAGTATGAATTGAAGAAGAAATTTTAATGGGATAAATTTAAGGAATTGGGGGAAAGAACTGTATGGATTGATTGCAAGCTCATCAAGACTCACTATACTTATGGTGCTCAGAGCTCACCACTTTCAAGAGGGGGATAATGTCACAGCCAAGGAGGCAGGGGCATTACCAATCATCTTCAACAATCATTACTTCATTGATACCCTTCAAAACCCAATCAGCAAGGGGGTTTCATTCAACATTCTCCAAATACAGTTTTCAGACCTCAATAAAGCTTCATACAGGCAAGACCCAAATACAGGATTCACCAAATACAGGCCTGTCATCAATACAGGCGCAAATACCTGTATTGACTGTATAGCCTGTATTGGATTCACTAATACAGGATTCAATCCCACATCCAACTTCCTCCAGCATACAGGCAAGTATCTCAACACTCAAACTCCAAGGCTGGTATTTCTCACATATACCAGCCCCTCTTCATCCACCTGGGGGTTTTTCCCCAAGTTAATTAAAATATTGGATTTATTATTTAATATTATTTTATTATTTATTAAGTTAGTCTTTGCCTTCCCTCACCTGTTCAGTAGAGTCCTGGTGGCCATATCCTTTATTAATCCTTTTCTCTTTTCTGAACAGGTTGAAACAGTGGTACAGGATTATTTGTGGTTGGCTCTTTATTATTGCTTTTGTTTTTTCTCTTATATCTTTCAATGCTTATTATTTTATGACTAGGAATTTATCCTCTTATTTCATTACTCTTATCCATTGAGTATTTTATTCTGAGCCCTCCATAAGTAAGTCTGTTCACTGAGTGCCAGGCCCTCTTCATTTAGAAGAGCCCCTGTGACATTCTTGCTCTTCTTGGAAGATTAACCTTGAGGAGGCCTGAAAGAATCAGATCCAGTAACTGGAGGCTTCTTTTCTTGATTGTTACCCTTTTCCTTCTGCCTCTCATGGTACCTTGTATCTAATTCAAAATTAATGTCCATGAGTTCTTGAAGAGTATCAAAGCTACCAGGGTGAGAAGTCAGCTGGTCCAAAAGTCTTGATGCCAATCTTCTTCTATAAAAATGAATATAAGCCCTTTCCCACCAATCTCCAATCCTTGAAATTAAGCTTCTTAAATAAGAAATTTACAAGGATACATGACCAATTTCCTTCATCCTTAGATTATCCAACTCTTGTTTAGCTTTCCTAACCTGATTGGGGTCACCAAACAGAGTGGATAATTGGGTTTTGAACAACTTCCAGCTATTGAGGAGATAGGATGGGTCTTCATTTGTGAGCCTTAGAGGTAATTTCATATACCCAAAAGACCACAAATATAAAAAATAACATATTAATATAAATAAAATAAATTTATTTATATTATTAAAAATAAAAATAAAAATATAAATATAAAATTATATTAAAAATAAAAAATTAATTATAATTTAAAAATAAAATTACTTTAAATTTTGTAAATATAAAATTACATTTATACTTGAAAAATTTAAGTAAAAATGAAATTTTAACAAATTGTGAAAAAATAAATAAATTTGGAAAAAAGTTAAATAAAATTTATTATAACTTTTTATCCAATAAATAAACATACAAATTTTATTTCACCATTGGATTCCTCATAAAAAATCAGGTGGGGTCACCTCTGGGTGAAATTTTTGTAACTCAACTCTAAATAAGCTTAAATTAAGTTTTTAGTATTTTCAATACAAAAGTTGAAAATCCTCAAAACCTTAATTTAATTCACACCACATGTGGTGTTAACCATCAATTTTTGTGTTAAAATTGAGGTGTTGTGTTTAGTTTAGAAGTTATGAGGAATTAAAGTATTTTCAATTGAATTCAATTGAAATGTCAAAATGTGCGCGTGTATTACATAAGTGAACTTTGATTTACATATGAGGTGTCAATTATTACTGTATTGTACTGTACAATTGAATTGAATTACATGTGTAAATTATAAGTATAATACATGATGAGGAATTAAAGGAAAAATAAATTGGAAAGATTAAATTTGGGGGGGAAAAGGAACTCCAGCTCTAAGGGGGATCTAGACCCCCAAAATCCTTGCTGACAGGCGTGGGATGTCAAAATTCACGCAAAAGTTCATCACTTTTGGCCTGGAATTGAGTTACAGGGTCTGTGGACTCAATTGATGATGAGGTTTTGATACCAACTGGGGTAGTTTTAGCTGTTGCCAAGAAGGTAAAACTACCCTTAAGATAAAACAATCATAATAAAAACAGTTTTAACTGGTTTCCACGCCTCTGACACACATTCTGACGTGTTTTGAAGGCTCTAGGCCTGGTATTGCTATAGTAATGGCTGATTTAAGGGTCTAAAATGGCTAAAAATGGCTAAAAATGGCTTAAACCAGCCCTTTTTGGTCTAAACCAGGGTTCAATGATGCCATAATTGGCTTTTCTGTTGTCAGACTGTTTTTCACGACTGACAAGAGTAAATTTTACTTTTGGAGTAAGAGAATTGATGGCTATAAAAGAATGTCTTCTTTGCCCCACTTTTCTCTTCATGTTAGAATCTTTTCCTTTTATTAATTAGTTTAAAACTGTTAAACCAATCAATCAAAGATTCCAACCACCACTTTTAAATCATTTTAATCCTTTTAACCACGTGAAAAGATCATTATAATCATTGTTTGTAACTCTTATAATCATTTTTACCCCTGAACCACCCCAAAAGTGAATTAAAGCATCTTTCATCACTGTTAACTTTGTCACTTTGTTTCCAAATTCACTCTGGTCACTTTTGGGCGTGTTTTCTCTTTAATATTCTTTTTAAAGACTTTGTTCTTTAATTAATTGCTTGCAGTTCTTTGCTCAATTAATTCCAATTGAAATTGCTCTTGAAGAAATTTCTTTTGTAGCCTTAAAATATCTCTTGTAGAGTATTTTTTGGATAAATCTTTATTGTTGGTAAAACAATAAATTTTTATATTATTGTTTTATACTAATAAAGTTATAAACAATAAAATTTGCGTGTTTTCTCTTAAAAATAATATTTCATACTATTTTTAACTGAATTTTACCTTATACAAATTTTGAGGACAGGAAAAGTACTTGATTTTTAATCAAAGTTTCATATCCACACCTTACATTTGGGGGCCCAGCCGTGATATTTTACCTGTGACATATTTTTTTTACTCTTTTTAAATCTTTTTTCTTATATTGAAAAATTTAAAAACATATAAAAAATACTTATAATCCAAAAAAATCCTTAAAAAATAATTTTTTTCATATTATAAGTGAGGCTTATATTTTTATTTCTTTTTTGAAATAACCTTTTTTTTACTTAATTAATTGGCTTTTTCATTAATTTTAGTGTCTGACAACGTGGTAAGACAAGAAAACATTGAAACAGCCTCAACAGTAACCAGCATTATCCCTGCCAGTACTGTTAATTCTGATCATAATAGTACTGTTATTGTGACTCAAAATAATCAACCTGAACCAATATCTTCTGAATTAATTAACTTGGATATAAGTAATACACTTCAGAAAGCCAAAAATTTGGCCAATAGTAAGTTTTTGACGTAAAAATACTATTTTAAGCCTTTTTTAACCATAATTATGCCTTCAACCAGGTCAGGAGCCAGCTACAACCCCTCAAGCAGCTCCCAAAAAGGTAATAGACGTGATTATGGCAGAGGCCAACCAGGTACAGAAGGAAAAGGGTCAGTTGATGACTTCCAAACAACTAAAATGGGTCATTCTGAAGCTGATAATACCATTTTACCTTCAAAAAGAGCTGACACCGCCACAACAAGCCTCTGTGGACATATACAAAGCCAGCCACAGTGCATACAACAATGCACTCCAATTCAAGGAGTACCAGATCCTTGCAGACCTGTGGAAGAATTGCATGAATTCTTACCTGACAGTAAGAAAATTCTTGGGCCATCCCAACACTTGCAAATTGCTCAATGGATGGCATCCATTGATGGAGAAGAAAAACATGATGCTTTTGACACTAGAATGGAGGAAAAACAACCCTCCACCAGCCAAACCAGTGCCAAAAACAGCCCCAGTGGCCAGCAGCAGCAATTCCAACGTGAAAAAGCAGCCACAAACTCCAAACAAGGGCAAAGGGAAGGCACCAGCCCCAAAACCTTACAGCCAGGGCTACAGAATCCCAAAGATTCAGCAGGATGCCATGGAAAATGTATTTCAGATGGCCAGAACCATGATGGAATTACAGAAGAAGGAGGAAGCCAGATTAAGGTTCCAGAAATGATTTCTGACATATTTGATTCCATCCCAGAGTTGTATAATGCTATAAATGACGTGAAAAAACATCTTTCTGATAAAAATGACACCATTTGTAACAACATTAAAACAAACAACCTGAGTCTGTGCCAAATTAATGAAACACTTATGTGTTTTGAAAAAGTTTTAAGAACAATTAAAAATTCTAATAATGACAATTCTTCTAACATTAAAATAAATGAACAATCTGCCATTATTAAAGAATTAACAGATAAATATTGTAAATTCAATATTGATGACATGATTGAAACAAGAATTAAACAAGCCATAAATATTATCAAAACAGATAACAAGAAAGTCCTTGATGACATTTCAAATTCATTTACTGAAGTAAAGACATATACCATTGCCTTGAAAAAGTGTTTTGATGCTTCACAAGAAGAAGTATCAAAATTATCAATGAAATTGAATCAAGTCACTGCTGATAATACAAGACAGACAGAGTTATGGCAAGAACTTACACATAAGGAAGACATGTATAAAATTGAAGTAATAAATTTAATACAAAGCTTCCAACATGAATACAGAAATTCCCAAAGGTGTAGCAACAGTAAAATGAATGACATTGAACAAATACTGAACACCTTACCAAGAATGTCTACACCTCTAAATCAAAATGAGGGCACAAGAATTCCAAATCCACAAGTATTGGATCCTGATAATTCACAATTAAAAAATGAATTATCCACTTCTTTTCATAACTTGGAACCATCAATGGGCCAAGCACTCTTGAAAGAAGTTCCAAAACTTAAAGAATGGCCTCACTTCAGTGGTGAAGGAGAGTATGACCATATGGAATTCATTAGAGGTATTGACATGATCAAAGAAGATTTTGAATTACCAGACAGATTGGTAACAGCCAGGTTTAACACCTTGTTTACCAGATCAGCTCACAGATGGTACATCAAAATAAGACAAGCACATGGACACCAGAGTTGGACTTGGTGGAAAACCCAAATCATCAACAAATGGGCAAATGATGCTTGGAGGTTTAAAGTTGAAACAGCCTTTGAATCTGCCAAATTTAATGCTGATAAAGACAGAGCTTTACCATGGTTTTGCCAACAAAAGGACAGATTAACAGCATTATATCCTGACATGTCAGAGTTTATGATCCATAGAAAAATTCTGAGACAATGTGGAGGTGACTTAGAGCATGCTGTCAAAAGCAGGACTACTGAACAATCTTCAGCAGAAGATATTATCAATATACTAGAAGAAGTAACCACCAGAACCAAAATTGGTTCTAGTAGGGTGAATCTCAAAACAAGGTTTAATACACCTTGGAAAGATTCTGTGGACAAAAACCCCAAAGAAAATTCTGGTAATATTAAATATAAATCTGCAGATACAGTCAGAAAATGCCATATTTGCCAAAGCACCACCCATTTAGCCACTACATGTCCAAAGAGGGGGAAAATCAATGAAATTGACATTGAAAAGGAACCAGATGTTGAAAAAGAAGACATAATTGAAGACAATTCAGATGATAAGTCATCCATATTTTCTGAATCTTCAAAAGATATAGAAAATATCAATGCCACTTTTGACATCATGGAATCTTATTCCCACTTACCACAATTGAGCAATGGTCAAGTTGATTTATCAAAAGTTCAAGATGCACAACTTATGAAGACAAAACCAAACAGAGGAAAAGGTTATACAGCTGGTAACTCCTGTATAACAGAAGTGGTAATTGACAACAAGCCCACCAAACTTTTGCTTGACCCAGGAGCCTTCTGCTCTTGTGTTGGAAAATCCTTTCTTAAGACCTGTGTGCCAAATTTTGAAGACCAATTGTTACCAATTGATGGTATAAAATTCAACAGTGCAAGTAACCCAATGAAAGCATTGGGGATCTTTGAGACCAATGTCATATTCCCACACATAAATGGGAATTTAAGGATCACAGTTGAATTTGTTGTTATGGAAAATTGCTCTAGTACCCATTTAATATTGGGAAATGACTATTTAATCATGTATGGGATAGATTTACATAATAACAAAGACAGATACTTTACAATTGGAGACAATAAGCGCCAGAAATTTGCCTTTTTACCCTTTAAAAGACAAATTACAGTAAACAAAGTATCACCAGTCAACTTAGAGTTAGAGAAATTCAAGTCTGAACAGTTAAGTGAGGCTGAAATAAGCCTTCATCTGACTGATAAGCAAGAAAATGAACTTTCTTCCCTTTTGTATGACCACAGAGGAACATTTGCTACAGACAAAGAACCCCTGGGAGCAATTATTGGTCATGAAGTTGACATCATTCTTAACATTGAGAGACCTTATCCACCACTCTTAAGAAGACCTGCTTATCCAGCAAGTCCAAAATCAAGAGAAGCTCTAGAAATTCATATCAAAGAACTTCTAGACCTTGGTGTAATAAGAAAAGTAGGCCACAATGAGGAAGTAGAAATAACTACACCAGTCATAGTGGCGTGGCATAATGGAAAATCCAGAATGGTTGGGGACTTTAGAGCTCTGAACACTTACACTGTTCCAGACAGATACCCAATACCAAAAATCCAAATTGCCCTTACTCAAATATCTCAAGCAGTGTATATAACCACTATGGATGCCCTTAAAGGATTCCATCAAAATGTAGTAACACCAAGAGCAAGAAAATACTTGAGAATTATTGTTCATTGTGGAGTGTATGAATACTTAAGGATGCCCTTTGGTATCAAAAATGCACCTTCACACTTCCAAAGAATGATGAATGAAATCTTCCCTGAAGAACTCTCAGAGGGATGGTTAATCATTTACATTGATGACATTATTATCTGTTCAAAGACTTGGGAGGAGCACATGTACAGATTATCAAGAGTTTTGACAAAAATCCAATCAGTAAACATGAAAATCTCCTTGAAGAAATGTCATTTTGGATTTAAAGAACTTAAAGCACTAGGACATGTTGTATCTGGTTTGTCCCTTGGAATTGATAAAAACAAAGTTGCAGCAGTATTGTTAAAACCCATGCCTCAGAATAAAAAGGAAATTCAATCATTCTTAGGTTTTGCAGGATATTACAGGCAACACATTAAAGACTTTGCATCCATAGCAAGACCACTTTATAAGTTGTGTGACAAAGACACAGTATTTGAGATGACTGTTGACAGAGTCAAAGCTTTTGAGTCTCTAAGAGAAGCATTGACCACTGCTCCACTCTTACTGATGCCAGACTTTAAATTGCCTTTCAAACTGTATATTGATGCATCAGGGGATGGACTAGGTGCTGCACTTCACCAAGTTCAGATCATAAATGACAAACCTGTAGAAGGACCAATATGTTTCATATCCAGGCAAATCAAACCAACTGAAGCCAGATATGGAGCAAGTCAAATGGAATGTCTATGCCTTGTCTGGGCCTTAGAGAAATTGAACTATTTCTTAGAGGGATGTGTTTTTGAAGTAATAACAGATTGTACAGCTGTGAAATCACTTTTGAACATGAAAACACCTAACAGACACATGCTCAGATGTCAAATAGCCATACAAGAATACAGAGGCAATATGACTATTGTTCATAAGGATGGGAATATTCATAAGAATGCAGATGGACTAAGCAGATGGCCATTACCAAATAACATTGATAATCCTGCTTATGTTCCAGCAGAAGCTTCACCACAAATTCCAATAGAAGGAATAAGTGTTACAGACTTGAACACCACCTTCTTTGAAGAAGTCAGAAATAGTTACACTCAAGATAAGAGTTGTAGCATCTTATGCCAATTACTTAACAAAGACTGTAAAGACAACTCTCTAATACATGCCTTGGATGAAGTATGGAGAAAATCTTATAATGAAGGGAGATTTCACCTACTGGATGGTATAATTTACCACAGAACCAAGCACACATGTGTCATGACAGTTGTAGACAGGTCATTAATCAATCTTGTACTGAAAGAATGCCATGATAGTCCCTTTTCAGGACATCTTTCTGAGGACAGAACAAGAGAGAAAGTAAAGACCTGCATATGGTGGCCAATGTGGCAAAAAGATGTTGCAGAATATTGCAAAACCTGTGACAGATGCCAAAAGGCAAATAAATCCACTGGCAAAAGACTTGGAAATATGATGAAAATCCAAGAACCAAACAGACCTTGGGAAATTGTCCATATGGATTGGGTAACTGGCCTACCACCAGGAGGTGACAGGAGCTATAATGCTTGCCTAGTAATTGTGGACAGATTCAGTAAAACTCCAATCTTTTTACCATGTCACAAAGATGATACAGCCATGGATACAGCTCTTCTGATATGGAATAGAGTAGTGTCATGGACTGGGATATTTACAAATATCATCAGTGATAGAGATCCCAAATTCACTTCAGCTCTATGGACAAATCTTCACCAATTATTTGGCACAAAACTGTCTTTCTCTACAGCCTACCACCCACAAACTGATGGTCTGGCTGAAAGAATGATCCAAACCTTAGAGGACATGGTGATAAGATTTTGTGCATATGGCCTTGAATTCAAAGATTGTGATGGATTTACCCATGATTGGTGTACTCTGTTACCAGCACTGGAATTAGCATATAAAACCTCAATCCATTCCAGTACCAATCAGACTCCTGCTATTCTAGAAAAAGGATGGAACCCCAAGTTACCCCAAGATTCCTTGAGGAAAGACTTAATTGAAATACATCCCACAGCTGCTAGCTTCAAAGGAATGCTAGACAAAGCTAGAAAGCATGCAGTGAGATGCATGGAGGACTCTTTTGCATATGCTAAAGACAAATGGGATAAATCTCATGCAACTCCAGATTTCAAAGTGGGGGACCTAGTTCTTGTATCCACCACTAACTTCAATAACATCAAAGGATGTAAAAAGTTAAAAGACTCCTTTGCAGGACCTTTTGTGATTAAGGCCCTCCATGGAGAAAATGCTGTTGAAGTAGAGTTATCTGAAGAACTTAGCAATAAGCACCCTACATTTCCAGTAAGCTTGATAAAGCCATACAAATCTAGTGATGCTGAGAAATTTCCCTTGAGGAATAAGATTCCCCAAGTTATACCTCCTATTGAGACACCTGGTACTAAGAAAATAACCAAAGTTCTTAAAGAAAGGAAATTAAGAACCAAGAAAGTAAGGGAATACCTTGTTAGGTACAGTGACCCAACTTGTGAAGATGAATGGTTAGAAGAGAAAGATATACCAGAAGCCACCAAACTCCTGAGGAGATTCAGACACACTAGAAACACCAATATTACAAAGTAATATTCTTTTTTAGGGGGAGGGAATGTGAGCCTTAGAGGTAATTTCATATACCCAAAAGACCACAAATATAAAAAATAACATATTAATATAAATAAAATAAATTTATTTATATTATTAAAAATAAAAATAAAAATATAAATATAAAATTATATTAAAAATAAAGAATTAATTATAATTTAAAAATAAAATTACTTTAAATTTTGTAAATACAAAATTACATTTATACTTGAAAAATTTAAGTAAAAATGAAATTTTAACAAATTGTGAAAAAATAAATAAATTTGGAAAAAAGTTAAATAAAATTTATTATAACTTTTTATCCAATAAATAAACATATAAATTTTATTTCACCATTGGATTCCTCATAAAAAATCAGGTGGGGTCACCTCTGGGTGAAATTTTTGTAACTCAACTCTAAATAAGCTTAAATTAAGTTTTTAGTATTTTCAATACAAAAGTTGAAAATCCTCAAAACCTTAATTTAATTCACACCACATGTGGTGTTAACCATCAATTTTTGTGTTAAAATTGAGGTGTTGTGTTTAGTTTAGAAGTTATGAGGAATTAAAGTATTTTCAATTGAATTCAATTGAAATGTCAAAATGTGCGCGTGTATTACATAAGTGAACTTTGATTTACATATGAGGTGTCAATTATTACTGTATTGTACTGTACAATTGAATTGAATTACATGTGTAAATTATAAGTATAATACATGATGAGGAATTAAAGGAAAAATAAATTGGAAAGATTAAATTTGGGGGGGAAAAGGAACTCCAGCTCTAAGGGGGAGCTAGACCCCCAAAATCCTTGCTGACAGGCGTGGGATGTCAAAATTCACGCAAAAGTTCATCACTTTTGGCCTGGAATTGAGTTACAGGGTCTGTGGACTCAATTGATGATGAGGTTTTGATACCAACTGGGGTAGTTTTAGCTGTTGCCAAGGTAAAACTACCCTTAAGATAAAACAATCATAATAAAAACAGTTTTAACTGGTTTCCACGCCTCTGACACACATTCTGACGTGTTTTGAAGGCTCTAGGCCTGGTATTGCTATAGTAATGGCTGATTTAAGGGTCTAAAATGGCTTAAACCAGCCCTTTTTGGTCTAAACCAGGGTTCAATGATGCCATAATTGGCTTTTCTGTTGTCAGACTGTTTTTCACGACTGACAAGAGTAAATTTTACTTTTGGAGTAAGAGAATTGATGGCTATAAAAGAATGTCTTCTTTGCCCCACTTTTCTCTTCATGTTAGAATCTTTTCCTTTTATTAATTAGTTTAAAACTGTTAAACCAATCAATCAAAGATTCCAACCACCACTTTTAAATCATTTTAATCCTTTTAACCACGTGAAAAAATCATTATAATCATTGTTTGTAACTCTTATAATCATTTTTACCCCTGAACCACCCCAAAAGTGAATTAAAGCATCTTTCATCACTGTTAACTTTGTCACTTTGTTTCCAAATTCACTCTGGTCACTTTTGGGCGTGTTTTCTCTTTAATATTCTTTTTAAAGACTTTGTTCTTTAATTAATTGCTTGCAGTTCTTTGCTCAATTAATTCCAATTGAAATTGCTCTTGAAGAAATTTCTTTTGTAGCCTTAAAATATCTCTTGTAGAGTATTTTTTGGATAAATCTTTATTGTTGGTAAAACAATAAATTTTTATATTATTGTTTTATACTAATAAAGTTATAAACAATAAAATTGGCGTGTTTTCTCTTAAAAATAATATTTCATACTATTTTTAACTGAATTTTACCTTATACAAATTTTGAGGACAGGAAAAGTACTTGATTTTTAATCAAAGTTTCATATCCACACCTTACATCATTGGAGATATTTGGAAGGTATTGTTCCATCCATTTTCCAGCTCTACCAGTGATAAAATAATGTTAGTGGAGAACCTTCTTCCTTTCAGAGAAGAAGCTTGCTGGGTCATTATGGAAAATTAACTCTCAGGATTTGACAAATCCTCTCAATTTATGGGCTTGAGTACCATCAAACGAATCAGCTGCCTCAATTGATGAAGTCTTGAATTCTTGGTCTCTGGATTGTCCCTGGGGGAAATTTCTTGAGTGAGCTTTCCCATGAATTGAGTCATCTTCTCCATCATGTTGAGAAAATTTGGTTCAGCTTGAGAGACAAGAGGTTGATTAGAAAGGGCTAGACTTGGAGGTTCAGAAGCCTCAGGCACACCTGCCAAGGAAGATTCTAATTCAGTTTCTTCAGACTCTTCCTCTTCCACATACTCATCCCCCTCTTTATCCTCACCTTCCCCTATTTGCTCCTAGGCCCTTGATAAATGCTTGGATAGCCACCCAACAAGCCAGAAAATGATCTTGATCTTCTTGACTTCACACCTCCTCTTCTGGAGGGTGCTTCTCCTTCCATTGGTGTTCCTCTCATCAAATTTGCACTCAGTTGATCAACTGATGGTGTTCAGTCAATAGGAGCCCTTTCTGTAGGAGTGAGAACAGCTTGATTTCTTTGAGATCTTGTATTGTTGGCTTGAGGGCTATGCTGAACTGGAATTATTGAAGAGTAGTAAAATAAAACTTGATGATACTTTGGAATAAGAACAAGGCTTTAAAAAATAAAATTAAAGGTGAATCTTGAGGAATCAATCAGAATCATGAAGAGCTGCAAATAAATTTCAATCAATTAATCAATCAACTCAATTCAAGTCAATTATGTCTTGAGGAATTCAATCAATCAGTCAATATCTTCAAAATCCCATTAAATATCTTAAGGAATAAAATTAAAACAATCAATCAAATAAAATACTGAGGATGAATCAGCTATCTCAAGAAATCAAAGTCAATTTAATTAAATCAATAAAGTCTTGAAGTGAAAATTAATGTATGTATGATTCCCAATCACAAAATAGCCAATAAATTAAAACCTAAAAAACATGAATTCAGACAGAAAGAAATTAATATTTTATTAAGGATTAAGAATGAAATGAAAGGTCAGCATAGTTGAGTAATAAAAGAAAGAAGCTTCAATCTTCATATGAATGAAAGGAATGAGATAAAAATTGATGAGAAATCATAAAAACATGAAAAACCAGAAACTCATTAAGAGATCATAATTGATGGATGATAGAAATGAATTTCAAAAGAATGAAAGGAAAGAAGCAATTTTGAGTTAATTAATATAATGTCACAGGCCTTCTTCTAAGTTAAGAGGGCCTGGAACTCAGTAAACTGGGACTCACTTATGGAGAGCTCAAGGATTGGATAAGAGTAAGTACACTTAAGAGTGTAAATAAGATAAGAGTTCTAATAAAATAAATATAAGAGAAGCAGCAACAAAGAAAATAAGAGTAAGAATAAAAGAGCCAACCACAAAAAAGTCAAAGTCCAATGTTTCAACCTGTCAGAAATAAAGAGAAGGGTTAATAAGTATATGGCAACCACAACTCTACTGAACAGGTGAGGAAAATATGCAAAGACTAACTTAATACCAACAAATATGATACCAAAAAATTAGAGTATAATATTCATTAAATAATAAATCAGCTATATCAATTAACTGAGGAAAAATTCCCTAGTGAGAGGAAGAGGGGCTTGTATATGTGAGAATCCACCAGCCCTGACCCAAAGAGTGAATTATCTTGACAGGAATCTTCATTTGAATTTATTTGGATAATACAGCCCCTGTACAAGAGGTGTGGCTTTTAGAGATTAGAAAGATTTAGTCAGGGCTCTTCTCATTGCTGCTCTTTCCCTTAAGAGTCATCTCAGAGGTAAGAGGTCTAGTGAATTACCTGTTAGAGATTAGAAAAATGTAGTCAGGGCTCTTTATTTTGCTTCTCTTTTCCTTCAGATTGTCACCACATAGATAAGAGGTGAAGAAAGAGCTTTGAGATTACAACAAGAAAGCTTTTAAGTATAACTAAATAACCACAGTTGCACAGCATTAGATTTAGTATCTAAAACAGGTACTATCTTGATGTTTCTGCTGGACCAGGCTATAGGCCCAGTCATAACAGTGGTGAAGTTGGGTGATCATACAGTTTCAGTCTTGTGAATCCAACCTGTACAATTATTGACAGGCTGTATTGGTGAACCAAGCTGTATGCATGTTTCAGCAAGAAGATTCACTGAAGCTTATTTCTGATATACATACTGGACTTGCTGGTTTCATGAGTTTGAGTGGGTTTAAGGTTGAAAACCCTTCCCCCTGATAGTTCCTGTGACAATAGCTTAAGTAATTTAAATATTTTGAAAGTTTTTCTTTCCAGAGATACTTTGAAAAATTCTTTTTAATTGAAATTCCATTTTCAATTAAAACTATTGTACTTCATAATTAGAATTCCATGCATATCTTAAAGGAACTATAGGTAAAAAAACTAAAAAAAATCAATTGACTTATACAGTAATACCAAATTGTGGATTTCTATTTTGTTTTATCTGTATTTTTTACTTTAATAAAAATATTCTTCAAAAATATTTCACAGAAATTCAACTTATATTATTAATTTATCAAGTTTTATTCTCAAAAAAAGTAGATTAGTAAATATTATTCATTTCAAAAAATGAGAATATCTTTTCAATGAAATATTGAATAAAATCTGTATTTTTGACTTTTCCTATTAGCCCAATTCATAATTTCATGACATTTTGAAAAAAATTCATTCATTTAATATTTCAATTTCAATATTAAATTCTTATCAGCTTAAATCAGTAATATTGAAATATGAGGTAGAGGTTTTATATGAAATTGGACTCTTACATAAATAATTACTATATAAAAATTGAATAAAAGCTTTTTTTTGATCTTTTTATTTGAAAATTTTAATTTTTTCAGAGTCTTCACTATCAAAATTTGAAATAATTTATTCAATTTCAAACCAAAAATCTTATTTTTAAAGACAGAATTTGAATTTAATTTTATACAAACCTCTTTCTTACTTGAAATATAATTGGAAGTAATTTTAACTTTTCCCTTATAGGATTAAGATCCCCAAAAGAATATTTCTGAGGACCATCAAAAAATAGTGATATTGCTATAAAAAATTTGTTAATTAAATGAGCCTCTCAAAAATTGAAAACCTGGAAAGTCCCAATATAATTTAAATAATTTTCTTAGTTTTGAGCTAAAAAGTAATACTTCTTCAGAGACTTATAGTTGAAATAAAACTAATTTCTCAGAACTTTAAATATATTTCAACAGGGAAATGGTCCAATAGCCCCTCATTGTTTTAAGAATAGGAAAAAAAATACATATTTCCCCTTGATTTCAAAATACAGGTGAACATCCCCTGGGGGTAGAAATAATAACAGCAAAACTTTAAATTTGGAATCCCTGAAGACATTTCTAGAAATAATACAAGGATTCAAGCCCAAAAATACAATTTTAATGGAATTACAGAGTGCAATAGAAACATTCTTTCTTCTTCTATCACATATTTATTGATCAATATTTCAATCAAGATTCATATTCTTCCTCTTTAACTTCATCTTTTCAGACCATAACTGAGCCAAAAAAGTATGAATAATTTTGTAGAAAGTTAAAAATATTATTAATTGAAAGGGCCTCCGAAAGAATTTCATACATGTCTGCTGTAAGTTTTAAAGGCTGTGCTTACATTCATTTTAGATATTTAAACCTCAAAGGAAAATACCACTCAATTTAGAATTTATTATTGTCCACATTATTTTATTTTCTTATTCTAAGTATGATCTTGATAATATTCTCTTATTTACCAATTTACTTTTAGCCCCCTGATTCACATGAGCTTTCAAATCCATTTTCAAAGGCAAAATCAGAATACCTCAATGTTCCAGGTGATGTAAATCTTGGTTAAACCCATTTTTTAAATTTTATATGACTCTAAAATTACTAATAGAAGTATTTCAAGGAGAAAATTTTGTACAAAATTCATAAAAATAAACTAAATTATAAATCAATAATCTTCTCTTAACCTTTAAATATAGAATATTTGGATATGCTTAAATTTTATTAATATCCTTATAGATATTCAGAGGTGAAGAAGATTTATATGACTGAAAATGGTGATTAAATCTTCAATAAATATGAAAGACAAGGACTATTTTATTCATGTATTAAATAATTCACCAATTCCTTGAGATTTTCTTCAATATTAAAATACTTCCTTTTTTCAATAGATGAATTCTCTCAATTTACTGACTTGTATATTATTATTTCAAGGGATTTCTCCATCCAAAAAAACTATACCTAATTCATTTTTACTACCAGCTTTTGTATAGGTGAAAGACTTACCAGGAGAAGTATATTTTGTATTTATTGTACTTTAATAAGCTTAAAAATATTAGAATCACTTCCTTTGAGGTTAAATCTTATGACTCTTAATTATATTCAACATATATATATATATAATTCTATAATTCTCACCAAATAATATATTTCTTGAAAAACCTCCTATAATTTTTTTCAAATTTTCTTTCAAGGTAGAAAATAAATGAGGGAGAATTATTGCCAAAATAAAAATCAAGAAAACCTTTATGCAACAATCCCCTTTTTATTTAAATTTGGCCATGAGATTTTCAAATATTACTAGTTCCCAAGTTTCTTGAAATATTCTTCCCTAAACTTGATAAATCAAAATAAAGGTATTGAAGGGCTTTTTTCTGTTAATAAAATCAAAATATATCAAAATTTCTCACTTTACATTCTTGTTGAAAAAGAAAATTGTTTATAAAAAGGGATTTTTGTGAAAAAGTCATCCATTATAGACTTTCAAATCTGACAGCTAGAAGCCCTCCAAGAAGAACCCTGTTTTTTTTTCTTAATATTTTCCTTACATGACAAAGAAACCTTGAAAAAAATGAAGGATTATAACCCTAATCCTAACCCAAATTTTACCTGTTTTTGCTTCAATATTCTTAATATTGCTTAAAAATGACATTCTTTTCAAAAAAAATGAATTATAATAATTATTAAAAACATTATTTTATTTTCCTATAGATCATTATGAAATAACAAGTCTTTTTATCTAATTTTAAGTTAAATTAATAGTATTATTATTTTCTTTCAAAAAATTGTGAAGTTTCTCATAATTAGGAATATAATCAGTAAAGGAAAAAGGCTTCCTAAATTATTTATATTTTTAGTTTTAGTTAAAAAAGAGAAAACCAATTTTTGCTAATTCTTTTTTATGTAATAAAAAGCAACAATATTTATACAAAAAACCCTTTTGAATATTTCAAATGAAAAAAATTGAAATGATTATTTTCTAAATAAAAGAGAAATATGATTCAAAACTTCATCAGAAAATCTATATAGATATATTTTCTTTTTGAAAATAATAATAAGAATAAATTAAATTACAATATTTTTTTTCAAGATTTCAGATTTTTATCAAAGAAACAAGACATAGATAAATCTCTTTTCTATATGTTAAAAATAATCAATAAAATCTTTTAAAAGTTTTTTTCAAAGAATAAAACTCTATTTAATTACCAAAAAAAATACCTTTAAGCCCTCAATTATTATTATTAATATTGTTGTTTCAGACAAAAAAAGTTGGGCAATTTGAAAGCATTGCTTTTGTTTTCATTCATAATCATTATTATTTGATGAAAAAAAGAAGAAAAAATGCTTTATAAAATTATCAGAATAAGGATAAATAATTCAATCTTTCAGAATTTTTCTCAAAGAAGAAAAATAAAAAAAACTAGTATATATATATATGAAAAATTAAGAAGAAATATATTCTAATTCTCAATTTGATTTTAAATATTTTTTTCAAAAAAGGAACAAAAAATATCTATTCTTTTGGTTAGTTAATAAATATAATGTGTTCAGTTAATTAATTTTTAACACTCAAATTATTTTTCCTTTTTTATTTTCTTCTTTCAAGGAGATATATGAATGAAGGAAACATGTATTTATTTATTCATTTTTAATCAAACAAACCCTTTCTATTAAAAAATAAGAAATAAATACACAAGAATAAAATATAAAAATAAAGAAAAACTCTTCCTTTTATTTCCATTTCCATTTTTATTTATTTCTAATAATTGTTTATAGATAAATAAATAAGTATTTATATGTATTTATAAGAAAAATAAATAATCAATTCATTAATTGAGGGTGTTGCTAAATGAAGGCCCCCCTTTTCTAAATCCATTCTGGTGTGTCCCCCAAAGTCACTTTGGATGTCCAAACCAATATCGTTTCGAAAATAATAATATAAAACTTTGGAAAAAACCTCATTTATCAAAAAAAAATCCTTTTTATTTTGAGAAAAATCACATATTCACATTAAAAACAAATTCCATATGTTCTTTTTTTAAAAGAAATAATTTCTTCTTTTATAAAAAAAAGTGCATATCTTTTATATAAGAAAGAAAATTATTCCTTTTTTTGAAAAAAGCACATTCCTTTTTTTTCTTTTTTTACTAAAAATCTCTTTAAACTTTTCAAAAAAACTCTTTTATTCCTTTCCAGAAACTTCCTTTAATATTTCCTTTTTTTTAAGAAAAGAGAAAAACCTTCTTCTTATACTTGTTATCTTTAAAAAAAAACAACTTTGATTTGTTTTTAAAAAAAACCAACACCCCTCTTCCTTTTTTCAAAGTACCGTTTTCAAACAAAATCTCAATTTTTTTTTCAAAGAGAATCACTATCTTTTTGTGGAAGCTTTTATTTACTGAAAACCCCTTATTTTTTGAAAGAAATCTTTTTCTAAATCTTGTTCAACAAACAATTTCATAATTTTGAATCCATCCACTGAAGGAAAATTCAAATCTGATGATTTCTAGCTTTGATATTTCAAAGAGGTTTCCAAGGCTATAGGCCATTAAATTTGAAAAAAGGGGTGAATTATAAATAAAGAGGAATTGCAATAATATGGGACAGATCTGATTTCATTGGTGAATTTTCTCATTATAAAAGACACTATGAAACAAAAAATTCATTGTCAATTTTCTGTTTATGCCAAAAAATATTTTCCAATTAGGGAATTTTAACCCTCAAGTTAATAAATCAATGACATAATAATTTCCCATTCTCAAATACTTAAACTCATTAAGTACACAGGAAGATCAATGAATAGGAGGCCTCTCAGGTGGCTCTTTTAGCTTCTTTACATATGAAGCCCGACCAATTTCAAGCCAAAAATTCAACACAAAGGGAACATTGAATGCAATTTATGATTAAAGATATTAATAATAAAAAATGAAAAGCAATTAATTTCTTCAAAAAGGAAATTATACCCTTTTGAAATATTTCAAAATGATAATTCCATTCATAAATCCTTATCTGATGATTTGAGGAAAATACACTCATTATTTTCCTCACATCCAATATTATTTGAAGCTTTTACAAAACTTTTATCATTGAATTCTTATGAATTTTACTCAAAAGAAAAAAATACAAACTCCAACTGATAAATTTTTTGGGATTCAGCCCAAAATACAAAAATTCTTTTGTGGCTTTGGCTTTCTTATTGGATTAAACTTAAATCTCTTACTATTTGGCCCTTCAAAAATTCAAAAACATTAGTATTGAATAATATAGAATACCTCACCCTCATTTTTTCCTTTGGAAATATATTTGGCCCTTATAAACACTATTTAGGGTGTATTCCCAAGTTTAAAGACAATTGTGTTAATTTTTAATACTAGCAAAGTATTGGAGGATTTTAAAAGGGTAGAAAATATTTTCCACTAATCTAGTTATGTGGGATCATTTTCTTTTTTTCCACTCATACTCATGATACATAATTTTTTTATCTTTAACTCCTGTAGGTTTTTTACTCCTTTCAAAATAAATGCTTTCATTACAATTGTTCAGAATTACAGAATAATTACCTTAAATCTATTTCAAATTACCTTAGAAACATGTAGATTCCATTACAGGATTGTTTTTTCATCCTTCTGCACCAACAAACTTTCCTGTTTGGGCCACTCATTCACTCAAATACTTGAATTTACTCTTTATGTTGTCATATTTTGTATTAAGATGGAAACTGGGACACTTTTTATGGTAGTTAAAATACTCAAGATTTTCATTTAAAGACAATACCATGAAGGTTTTGGTAGGATATCTTATTAAAAACTCAAAATATTTCTTAATATTCCATAGATAGCTTCTCATATAGCAGAAAATTTTTACCAATATTCCCTTTAAAGGTTTCATTATTCAGAAAAGTATAAATCAACAACACTGATAAGTACAATAAACCTTATAGAATTAATACTGGAATAAAATTGACTATCATCTCACAAAAATAATCTTATTGAAAATGAGATATTTTTATCCTCAATTGAATCTTAATATGTTTTTTATTTTTCTTATTTTCTCCATCATTTAGTTTCTTACACAATTTGTTTTTATTTACATGGTTATTTTCAGAAAGAAGATAAAAAATTATGCAAATAAATACAATGTACTCTTAATAAAAGGTGGTAAAAAGTATAAAAGAGAGTTTAATCAAAAAAATTCTATTAAAGAAGTTAATAATTAAGGTTTATTCAAGAACTAACTATAGGAAGAATATAGCTTCCCCATACTCAGGCTCTTATTATGGTCACATAAATCATAGAAAGACCAAACTTTTTCAAGAAAAAAAACAAAAAGCTCTCCTTTTTCAGTTGAGTTAGTGAAGTATATACCACAAGAAGATTAAGGAGACAAAAAGGAAAAATTCATAACTAATAAAATCTAATTCACAATGTGAACCATCCACAGATACTTTATAAAAGGATCCTTAGCCTTAAATTAAGGATTAGTTTTATTAGTCTAGTGCTAAATTGGAGGTCAAAAAGGAAAATTCCAATATTTTACAAGAGGATTTCAACCTAGGAAGATCCTAGATATTTTATCCTGAGGAAAAAGTTAAAGGCCAAAAATAATTAATAACATATCCGCACAAAATTTGGCCCAAAGCTTTGAAGTTTAAAATTCAGTCTTCAAATTCTTTTATATTTTTTTCATGCTGAAAATTTTTAATTTCCATTTTACTGAATTCCAGAAATGAAATAGCTACCATATTTCATTGTTCCATAGCTAAGTTAGACACTCAAGGTGTTTGGATATGGTCACTTTGAATTCAGAGTTGTTTCATATTTCACTTATTATAGTTAAGATGTGTAAAGGTTTAGGAAGTGAATTGGAACAAGGAATTAAGAATAATATGAGTTCTCATGGAAAATTTAAAACTATGTGGTATTTGGGAAGATTTGACTTGTATTATAGCTCAGATACCAAAAGATATTTGATTTGAATTCCATAATTGGGAGATTCAATTCCAAAAAAGTTTTCAAGGTAAGCTTTCTTTTACTCAAAGATAAAGTCCACCCAATTATCTATTTATTTATTCTTCCAAAAAACAGAAAAACCTGTTTGTTTTTTGAATAATAATCACTTTGTTCCCTTTGCCTTCAATTTTTTTCCCTCTTTCTGATACCTAAACTTAAAATTAATTTCAAGAAATACTCTCTTACAAAAGCTATTCAATGTTTTAATTATTATGAAAAACACTCATTCTTGTACTTGAAAAATATTTCTCAATACAAATTCAAATTAAAGGTCTTGGTTTGTTTTTTTTATAAACTGATGGCTATATATGTCTTCTTATTTGAGACAGATAAATTGTTGATTTGAAGGATCAAAATTGATATATAACAGTATTAAAAAGAATTATAGTTTACTTATATGATTTCACACATTTATGATTGGTTCTAAAAGATTTGGGAAACTTAAGAAAAGATTTGACTAATAACGACTTGTTGGTAATAAAGATATAATTGGATAATAAGATGATTTGGAAAAAAACAGCAAGAGGAGGCCTCTTTTAAGTCAACAACAACTCAAAGAGTAATTCCATGGATAAAAATTTAAAACCAGTGAGTGAAAAACCAATGATCCTCTTTGTTTTTTTGATTTAATCATCTGTTGTCACATAAGATTATCATAATTACTTAATTGAGTCCTTTATGTGACTACCAACCCATTTATGGTTAGTAATAAAAGGAGTAACAACTGTAAATTTTCTTTTATTTCAAAATAAAAATTAATTTCTCAAAATTATAAATTTTATTGGACAACTCATCAAAGGTTGTATTTTCTCTGAATTTTGAAGATTCAGTGTTTCATGTGGAATCATCGAAAAGGGACTGTAAGTGAAACTTTTAATTTTACTTATGAAATCATAAATATTTTCAGTTTATTTTTGAATCACACCATTATCCATGGTTAAAAAAAGTTTCAGAGAGATATGTTAAAAATTTTACTTTAAATGATTTTTTTAAGTTTTTACCTTATTTCTATGTATAATTGAAAATAGCACAGTATGGCTGGTTTCCATGAGGTAAATGGATTGATACTAGTCCAAAAAAGGGTTTTAATTAATCTTTTAAGGTTTATCCATTGAAAATAACCAATAATTGACATGGTTAGAAGCATCAGAGCTTCTCTTTACTTCCTTGTCATGTCAAAATAGCAGCTAATTTGCAATTTTCTTATGATTTAATGGGACTTTAGCTTGGTAACCAAGTTCCCAAACTGTTTTAGTATACCAATTGGGCCATTATAAGCCATGGATCCAATCTTTGGAGCTGTCAACCCCTCCAAGGCCTCAGAAGTTGGGTACCCCGGCTCTCTTTTATGTCTTATGTCCCCCTTAGCTATTTTCACATTAAAAATAGTAATTTGGGATTAAAGACTGATATCCACTATGGGTGTACCAAAGCTGTATGTAGGAATACTGTAGTTTTAAGTTCCAAAAACATGCACAACACTAATCTTAGTGTATATGTAACATGGGATGTCTCACATTCCCATTATTTTGGGATGAAATTGAGAAAAACAAAACTTTTCACAATTCTTTTATGTGGTATTGATAAGGTGGTGTTGAATTATTTTCCATATTACCACCTCATAGAATTAATTTAATCTTATTCAATTTATAAAGCTACCCTACATCAATTTTTGTGTAGAACCTAAATCTGGCCTTGAATCCATGGATTCACTTACTCACAAAAAAGCTATTCATTTTTTCTTGAATCAAAAATGATTAATCTTGGATATATGCATGACTTATGGGTTATGAATAGTTAAGAATTCATTTTAATATCAATTGTTGCCTATTTGGGTATGTAAAATATATCTCAAGGCTCACAGGTCTTATATGGCCATTTATTTCATTTTTTATAAAAGAAAAAACTAAAGGGTCATTTTCTATGGGTTAATTTCCCTTTTTCCCAAATATTTTTTCTTAAAGAAAATAAAAAAAATGGTGGGCTCATGAAGGCCCACCAACTCTTACAAGTAAAAAAAAGCAGAAATTGGCCATTTTTTTCCTTGAAATAATTTTTATGTCCAAAATGACCAATAAGTTTTGATTTAATACAAAGATTTGCTTAATTTAAACAACATTTTTTTTGAAATGACAATGGGTACCAGAAATATGTAGGACATTAGTGTTAAAAATATCACAAATTATATATATATATATATATATATAACTCATTCTATTTAAACAAAAAAAATACTCTTTTTTATAATTTAATAAAAAAATTAAAAGATTTTTTTTACAATAATTCATAATTTAAATATTTCAAATTAAAAAAAGAGTATTACAATAATTTTTGTCTTTTGTTCTTTTTTTCCAAAAAAAAAAACAAAAGAAAAAAAGGAAAAAAAGAAAATTTAAAACTTCATAAAAAATTGAATTATTTAAATATCATTTAATTTATTATAATGATAAATAATAAATGATGAATAATAAGGGGTGTCAAACCTATAAAATCCCACATTGAAAAAGTGTAATTTGAGACCAAAATCCCACATTCCAAAATCAGTGATTTAGTCTCCCAAAAACCACTTTTTTTAAATAAGTCCCCCAGGTATTTTGCAATATACCACATTCTTTCCTATACTTATTTAAACCTAAACTAAATCATCAGATATTGATATTTCAAACCTAACCACTGCCCTTCTCCAAAACTAAATTTTAACCCAACCCCTGGTGTAACCACTTAACCAATCTATTTACAATTCCATTCAATCTCCCCCTTTCTTAAATTATTCAATTACTGCTTTATCACCCACCATCGCCATCCTTGAAACACCATGTCACCCAATGAAGACAAATAAATACACTCCCAAGAGTTCCTCTGGCCTGCCACATCCTTCAGGTCACTTAACTCAGCCAGATTATTTATGTATTATCAATTGGTTAATGCATAAATCAAACTTTGATGCATTTTTTGGAACTGGTGTCTCCACATTGCTGGGAAGGAAACCCTCAAGCAAAAAGAATGGATTTCATCTTATGGCCATTGAGGTCAATAAAAATCACAACACCGGTTGAATCTCAGTGCCACAAGAATTTGTGACCAATGGCATACATATAAGAAAAAATACACAACAGCAAAGAAGTTTTAGAATCTCACTGGGGCAGGTATAACAGAAGAGGATGAGAAAAAAGGGCTGCATACTATGGCTGATAAGCTTGAAAGTATGTGTCCATGTTTTTCAATTATGGATTCACTTTTTGGCCATAAGCCAAATGTGACTCCACTAGCAACATATGATTCTCAAGAGGCTGTGTTGATTTCAAATGAGGATGAGGAAGAGCCAATGGAACATGAAGGAAGATATGACAAAATATTTCATTATTTGTGCTAAATTTGGATGTGTTGTTTCTTTTCAGGTTTAGGCAATAACAGAGGAGGGAACAATCACAATTTAACCAAATATTGAATTTGCTGAAGATAAATTGAATGACCATGTGGAAGAGCCTGAAGTAAGATTTGTTTCATCAAACCAATATGAAACAAATCAACTCTGGAATATTTTTTCTGTAGCTACAGGATAAGATTTATGGTTCATTCCAAAAGAGAAAACATAGTTCCAGCTTCAATATTAATAATACCAGTGGCTCACAGAATAAGTTGTATGATGTGTTGTCTCCAAGTTACTCACAAATAATGATTTATTGTCAAAAATGTTGGTAGGAGATGGTTTTATTCTGATTTTCATGCAGACTAATAAAATCTTTTTCAGGGAGAGAAGCTCATGATGAGGCCCAGTTAGAGTGGGATAAACAAAAGTGGACTGAAGAACAGAGTGCTCAGATTATGCAAACTGAACAACAGAGATTAATGAAGGAGATGTAAATTGCATTTGAATGGGAAAACGATTCTGAGTTTAGAAAGCTGGAACAGTCCAAAATACAATCACAACTTGATTTTTATATTGCCAAAGAGGCAAAAAACCTTTATTTTGAGAAAGAAAAATGGAAAAATGAAGTTGAGATGCATGAAAAACAACAGAACATTTACTTGACTATAGCGGTGTTGAATTCCTCCCATCCAATTGCAGATTTAGAGCTTATTCCAAATTTTATTAATAAAAAGAGTTGAATTAAGTGTTCTTCATTAGATATTATGTGTGCAATATTAGTGGTGCCATTTGTTGACAGTATTGGTTTTCCCAAATAGGCTCATTTGTTATTTGATGGGTAAATGACCAATAAATTCTCCAATTTGAAGATGAGTAGTTCAACACTGGAGGTGTCTTCTCACATAAGATGAGTAGGTACACCTATTCACATAATCAATTTCAAAGGATGTTGTTGTATTTTATGGCATATTTGGTCTTTGAAATTATTTTTGTGGCAATTAATCAAATTTGATATGTCCAGTGATGAAGCAGAGGCTATGGACATTTGGCCTTTTAATCAACATGAATCAGATTTTAAAATGCTGCAAATTTGATGCTAGTAAGAGGAACAATTTCTTATTTTTCCAAGGTTGAAAATAATCGATTGCTTTTTCTTATCCCTTGTGTGAAAATTGACCACATGTCTTTTGTAAAAGATTACTAAATTCTTCATTTTAGTAATCTTTTTCAACAGTATTTCTTTTTAAATAAGTTCCCCAATATTTAATTGATCAATTGATTTCAAAATTACCAGTTCTATTAACAGAAACTTTTGTTTTGGAAGCCATTCAGCTTTTCCATAGTGACAGTTCTTGTAAGTGCATACACTGTTACTGATCTTAATTTTCTTGAACTGATGCTCTTTCAATCTGCACAGATTTCATTTGATCAAAAAGCATTGTTTGTGGTCCTTTGGTGACTGTCTTGTTGCATAATATCAGCTTACTTTTTGATAAGCAATGGTATGTACAGCCTTTGGTTTGTTTTAATTATGTAATTGATCATGACCACTGTTACTAATGCTCACTGTCCCACCACCTCTATGATCCATCAATCCACCACCTCTATGATCCATCAATCCACCTCCTCCTCCTCATTTGATCCACCACCTTTACCTCCTCCATCAATCCACCACCTATCCACCACCTCTACCACCACCTCCACCACCAATCCACAACCCAACTAACATTACCTCCTTCTCCAACATCTCCACCACCACCAACCACTGACCATTGCCCCTTTGGTTCATGTGGTTTTGTATGAAATACTGATTAATAATGTTGTTTTATAAACTTTTTTTGTTTTAATTTAGGGGAGGAATAATTCATATTTGGAATATATTTAGTCTTAAATCATGATATCATCATCCAACAATAAACTCTCCCCTTCTTTAGCAATTCCTCATCAATTATCTGATCATTTGACTGTTGGGACTCAACCAAATGACCAGATGATTGTCAATCAGCTGAATGTTCCCAAACTCCCTTTAATTCCTCATGATGTGAAGAATTTTGGGACTCAACCTCACAATAATAATGATTTAACAGAAGAGAATTCTCTTAATCATAATCACCCAAATACCATACAACAAAGAAGAATGCTTTCTTATATAAACCAAACAGCAGGCCAGCTTGACCTTTATAATCTCAACTTCTCCATACTTACACTAGACAAGAAGAACAATGAGAATGCCACCTGGTTGAAGCTTCCTCCACACAAACTGCTTCCCAGACCCTATGTACTTATCAATAGACATAAAAAGCCTTATTTAACTATTTTCATGTATCAAATTCACCCATTCAGCAGTCCAACACCAGTCTTCAATAAACTTCAAAAATTGATCATAACATTAAATAAGCTTGCGAACAACTGTCACAATATCACCACTAACTCTGATATGCTTGATTGCATTATGAAAGGAATAGGATTTTTTCAGGGTTCTGATTCTGGTAAATCCTCTGAGGTTTATGCAAGGAAAGCAGGCTTGACCAAAAAAACAATTGATGAATATAATGAGCAATGGTCAACACTTCAAGAATTTGATGAATTCATTCACTCCCAAATTCAAGGATTTTCAAATAATGCACTTAAAGAAAATCAAGAAATCATAAATGCAGCCAGTTTGCCAAACTTCAGCCAACTTGAATGGCATTCCAACAAATCACCGAATTTCAAAACTTATTCAAATTTTATAGTTACTTTCAATGGCTTCCACAATAAACCACATCCTGATAATAAGGACATCAATTCATGGTTATATGGTATATTCTATTTTATCAATAAAAACAATTTCATTCCAACTCCTACATATTTTACACCCTCTGGGCATGAATTATCATTTCCCAACCATAAATTGATTTTTGATTTTTCCAAAAAGAAGTAATTTTTGAGATACTCTGGAAAATTTATGAACTTCTTCATCAAACAACCAAGCCAGCAAAAGAATTTATTGAACACCAATCCATAACACACTTTTGCTGTTCTTTTAAAATAAAAAAGAAATTATTTCTTACAGGACAAAAATTCAAACAACTCAGCTCTGAAGAAATTGAAACAAAATTCAACAGTCAAATCATGTGGAATGAACAGGAGAACAAAATATTACCTAAAAATAAAAGCTTGTAAATATTTTAGATTATATATATTTACACAATTTATAATTATGATCCAATTCCAGTCTTAACATTTACCGATCCATAGACATGGATTGAAAATGTATTACAAATATTGGTCTTCAGATAATTCTCTTCAAAAATAAACATTTTTTATTAATCTTAAAACATGGTCAGTGCTTGTAATTCATCTATTCATTTATTCCTGAACCAATCTAAAGTGTAGGGCTTGACTCTTTCATGCATATTCAAATGGCTGTTTTTATCATCTTTTCGTGTGATATTTTGGATCTTGGGGGGATCATTATCCTCATATAAATCACTCCATTTGTAACCTACTTGTGCTAATAGATTATGCAATATAACACAGGTTACCACCCACTGTACAAATAATTGCACCTCTTGCACATTATGCATTTGATTTTGCATCTCACGCAAAGATTACCACTGCCCTTTCAAAACACCAATGGAATTTTTAATCCATACTTTTGATCTTGCCAAACATAGATTGAATTTTTTATTATCTTCTGAGTGGGATGTTACATGTAAGGTTTGACTATGAAACAATAAGTAAAAATTACTAATATTTTACTTATTGTACTATGAATGTCCTTATAAATGAAATAAATAAGATAAAAATAATTATAATAATAAAGAATTATTATATTTATGGCGTAAAAATAATCATATTGTTAATAAAATATGATAATATAATTTGTATTATAGAATATAATATATTAATATAAAATAATTAATATATTTAATAGCACTTTATTATTGTTACAAACAAATAATAAAGGCTTAAAAAATTGTTTTTTATTAATAAAAAACAATTAATAACAATAATATTACCAATATTAAAGCTATAAATTAATATAAACACTATTTATATTAATTAAAGAATTATTAAAAGAGTAATAATAGAGAAAATTATTATAATAAGAAAAAATAACCTACTTTTAATACTTAATATAATAATTTGAAGATATTTTACGCCAAATAATGTGAATACAACTTATAAAAATTGTATTTACAATAAAAAATAGAGAAATTACAAATATTCTTGATTTTTTATGTGGAAATGAGTTTTTAGAGAGATTTTTAACAAAAACAATTAAACAAATTATTTAATCATGTCAAAATTGGTGATTATAATAAGATGATCTTTGGTCTTTAATAATATAAAAGTTTTATATATAAAGAATAAAGAAATTACCTTTTTAATTGTATTTGATTTAATGTTTTTGATGCGTCTGAGGGGAAAACAGAGTAAAAAGAGCTCTATTTATAGTAAATACCTCCCTCTTAGAGTCCAACAGGCTTCTAGTAGACGTGTACTGATCATATCCACTGGAATTAATCAATATTTTAAGGTTTGGTGATGATTACATCATGATCAAACCTCATTACATCATTATTTGCCATTATTTAGAGTTATGACTATAACTCTAAGTTTGATGACGTCAAAGGCTTGGCAGAACCCCAAATTTCGTGTATTTTATTATTTTTAATCATAAAATAATAGTATTCACCAATTTTATCACTTATATTACTGTTAAACTTAATTTAAGGCTACAGTGAGTGATCATAAATGATCAAATTAAGCTCAAACTTTGATCCTTAATAAATTTTAAGATTTTCACGCTACAGCAATTAAGAGAGTGAATTCTGATAGCTTGGCATAACCTCATCATGCTTCCAAGAGCATTTTATTACATCATCAAAACTCTATTTTTGATGATTTTTCTTGTAACTCATCTTTTCTGTTGAAATTTAATATTTTAAACTTCAAACTATGATTTCAAGGGGTTATACCTTGAATATTATAATAAAAAATACATCATTCTTCACGAATAAACTAGTAGAATCCAACTGTCCACTTTTTTTTAAGTTTGGACCACTTTAACAACAAAGTTGTCAACAGCTCTGTTGATTTTAATCAATAATTCCTTACAGATTTTAACCTTGTTTATAGCTTGTGAAATAAACTTCATTTCTGTATTCCTACAGTAATTAAGTGATGACTTTATTTTTGGTTCATCACTCTATCATGCATAATTCAAGAGATATTAGCTAAAATCCTTGAATATATGCATTGACCAAAAAAGTGCATATATTCAGGTTAATTCCTTAAGTATTGGTTTTGAAGCTTAGCTTATTAATTGTTTTATGTGTGTATTTTTATGGAGAATCGAATGGTACCATTTATCTTACATGTTGTTTCATTAGATTTTGAAATAAATAAGGATTTGTGTTTTTTATAAGGTATTATTACTTATAACTTATTAAATATTGACTTTACAGATATGCCATAAAAATGGTATATGTGTATTTTACAATGGGGAATCCAATGGTATAATTTATTTAACATTTTTATTCATTGGTTTTTAAGTTAAACCAATTTTTATACCAATTTATGGTATTTTTTTAGCTTTAAGGTACTTATTTTTAATGTAAATTTATATTAAATATTTCTTGTGACCTTTTTGGGTATGTGGTCATATCTCAAAGTTTCACATTCCCTACCACCAAAAAAGATTGTACCACAATTGAATATGTGTAATTAGAGTATCATCTACTGTCCTACCTCTTCAATAGACTTTGTTAGTCTTGAAGCTCAATAATGCTTAACTTTTCTATTTTTCAGGATTTCTTTCATGTCTGAACCTTCTTAGTAGTTTATCAGCATTTGTTATATCTTTCTCAAGAAGCCATTCATATTCTTGAGTTGAATTTTTATACCTTACAAGGTATTCCCTTTCTTTTTTGTTTCTTGTCCTTCTTTCTTTAAGGACTTTTACTATTTTCTTTTCCTCTCCTTCTTCCAAGGGGGGAATTTCAAGTGGGGGTTTATTTCTTAGTGGAAATAACTCCTTGTCACTTGAGCTGTAAGGTCTTATTAGACTTACAGGGAAAGTTGGGTGTTTGTTCATTAGTTCACCTGTGAGTTCCAATTTCACAGCATTGGGTCCATGAAGTGCTTTTATCATAAATGGTCCTGCAAAGGAATCTTTTAATTTCTTTGGGCCTTTTATGTTATTGAAATTAAGAGTTGATACTAGGACCAAGTCTCCTATTTTGAAATCAGGTGGTTTATTACTTTTATACCATCTTTCTTTTGCATATTTGAAAGAATCTTGCATACATCTGTTTGCATGGTGTCTTGCCTTGTCAAGCATTATCTTAAAACTGCTTTCTGTTGGATGTATATCCACTAAGTCCTTTTTAAGGGTATCATAAGGAATTATTTGATTCCAGCCTTTTTCTAGAATTGCTGGTGTTTTGCCAGTAGAAGAATGGATTGATGTTTTATATGCCAGTTCAAGAGCTGGTATTAGTGTACACCAATCATGGGTAAAACCATCAGAATCTTTGAATTCTAGTCCATAAGCACAGAATCTTCTGATCATGTTTTCCAAGGTCTGTATCATTCTTTCTGCTGAACCATCAGTCTGAGGATGGTAGGCTGTTGAGAATGATAACTTTGTCCCAAACAAGTTATGGAGATTTGTCCATAATGCTGAAGTAAACTTTGGGTCTCTGTCACTTATAATATTCTGGAATAAGCCTGTATGGCTAATAACTTTATTCCATATCATTATGGCTGTGTCCATAGCTGTGTCATCTTTATGACATGGTAGGAACATGGGAGTTTTGCTATACCTGTCAACCAATACTAGGCATGCATTATAGCTTCTGTCTCCTCCTGGAGGTAATGCTGTTACCCAATCCATATGAACTATTTCTTAAGGGGATTTTGGTTCTTGGATTTGGATCATCATCCCAAATTTCTTTCCTGTGGCTCTGTTGTCTTTTTGAAATCTGTCACAGGTTTGGCAGTATTCTATAACATCTTTCTTCCAATTTGGTCAGCAAGAGCAGGTTTTCAACCTCTCTAGTGTTCTGTCTTCTGAAAGGTATCCAGCTGCAACACTATCATGACACTCATGTAAAATGGTGTTTATCAGGGTTCTATCTGTTAAGGCCATAACACATGTGTGTTTTGTTCTATGGTTAAGGATTCCATCAAGGAGGTGGAATCTTCCTTCATCATATGCCTTTTTCCATATTTCATCTAGTTTTGATGAAAGTGATGGGTCTTTGCAGTCTTTCATTAGAAGTTGGCTTAAGATATGGCAATTTCTGTCTATCTTGTATCTTTCTCTAACTTGGTTAAAGAATTCTGTGCCAATATCTGTAACACATATTCCTTCTATATGGTGTTCTTCTTGTGGTACCCATGCTGGATTGTCAGGGGTATTTGCTAGAGCCCATCTGCTAAGACCATCTGCATTTTTATGAATATTTCCAGATTTATGAACAATAGTCATATTTCCTCTATATTCTTGGATAGCAATTTGCCATCTCAGCATATGTCTATTTGGAGTTTTCATATTTAATAGAGATTTTACAGCATTACAGTCTGTAATCACATCAAATACTGTTCCATCCAAATAGTAATGTAATTTTTCTCAAGCCCACACTAAGCAGAGGCATTCCATTTGGCTTGCTCCATATCTTGCTTCTTTTGGCTTTATCTGTCTTGAAATAAAACAAATTGGTCCTTCCACTGGTTTATCATTGATAATTTGTGTCTGGTGTAGTGCAGCACCCAGTCCTTCTCCACAAGCATCAATGTAAAGTTTGAAGGGTAGTTTCCAATCTGGCATTAGAAGAAATGGAGCATTTGTTAAGGAATTTTTCAATTCCTCATATGCCTAGACTCTTTTTTTTGTCATTTCATAGACTGTTTTTTGGTCACATAGCTTATACAAGGATTTAGCAATTTTTGCAAAGTCCTTTATATGCTGTCTATAGTAACCAGCAAATCCTAGAAATGATTGCATTTCTTTTTTGGTTTGAGGCATTGGTTTGAGTAGTACTGCTGCTACTTTATTCTTGTCTATGCCCAGACTAAGTCCAGATACAACATGTCCCAGTGCTTTTAGTTCACTGTATGCAAAATGACACTTTTTCAAGGAAATTTTCATATTCACTTGGACTATTTTCTGTAGTACCCTTTCTAGTCTTGTAAGGTGATTTTCCCAAGTTTCTGAGCAAACTATGATATCATCAATATAGATAATTAACCATTCTTCTGATAATTCTTCAGGAAATATGGTATTCATCATTCTTTGATAATGTGAAGGTGCATTTTTTATACCAAATGGCATTCTTAAGTATTCAAAAATTCCACAGCGGACTATTATCCTCAGTAGTTTTTTGGAGTTTTCTGTTAAGACATTTTGATGAAAACCCTTTAAGGCATCCATAGCTGTGATGAATTTAGCTTGTGACAATTGTGTCAATGTCTCATGTATTCTGGGTATTGGATACCTGTCTGGAATGGTATAGGTGTTCAGGGCTCTGAAGTCTCCTACCATCCTTGATTTTCCATTATGCCAAGTTATAATGACAGGTGTAGTGACTTCTACCTGTTCATTATGTCCTACCTTTCTTAATACTCCAAGTTCCATTAATTCTTTAATGTGTACCTCTAAGGCTTCTCTAGCCCTTGGGCTAGCTGGGTAAGCAGGTCTGCTTATTAGAGGTGGGTAAGGTTTTTCCACATTAAGAAATATATCCACTTCATGTCCAATTATGGCACCTAGTGGCTCTTTGTCAGTTCCAAAGGCATTTTTCTACTTAAATAAGAGGTCAATCAATTTTTCTTTCATTTTCCCTGTTAATTCTTCATTGAATTCTACCTCTTTAAGTTGTTCAGATATAAAAAGTTCCTTTTCTGGAATTTTTTCTTCATTCTTAGTAACTGTGATTTGTTTTTTGTTATTTAAGAAGCCAAACTCTTGTCTTTTGTTGTCTCCTATGGTAAAATATCTATCCTTTTGGTTAGAGATATCTATACCATAAATTGATAAGTAGTCATTCCCAAGTATGAAGTGATTACTAGTACAGTTGTCCATTACTACAAACTCTACTTTGATTCTGACACATTGTGAGAGATGAGGAAAAATTAGTGTTAAATCAATTATTCCAAGGGGCTTCATGCTCTCACTTGCACTACTAAATTTGACACCTTGTATTGGGATAAGTTTTTCTTGCCAGTCTGGGACAATGTTTCTTAAATAACTTTTACCAACACAGGTGCAATATGCTCCTGTGTCTAAGTTGACTTTTCCTTCTTGGTTATCAACCATAACAATACTTATAATTGATTTTCCAGCTGTATATCCCATTCCTCTTGCAGGTTGGGTCCTATACATTTTGGCATCTTGTATGTTTTTCAGGTTTGTGTCAAAAGTCCCAACTTGTGGTAAGTTTGAGTTAACATCCAGTACTTCATAAATTATATCAATATTATTGATTTGTGCATTAATTATATTGATTTCATCACTTTCAGAGCTTTCTGACTCTTTTGTCTCTTTTTCAGAGTCAGATTCCTCTTATTTGTCATTGTGGTTTTCTGTTTCCACAATTTCATTAATCTTTGCCTTTTTAAGGCAATTATTGGCTAAGTGTCCAATACCTCCACATTTATGGCATTTTCTTTGCTCATTATTGTTGGATGTTTTGGGCTTGAAGGTTTCTCTTGATTTATCTTTTTTGATAAATGGTTTATTTGGGCTTTTAATGTCCAATTTCTTCCAAGTCCTGCCAATTTTTGTTCTTGTCACTATGTCTTCTATTGCATTAATATACTCTTCTGTGGAGCATGGTTCTATACACCTGCTTCTTAGGGAATGTTCTAGCTCTCCTCCACATTTCTTGAGTATTTTCATATGCACCATTTTTTGTGACATTTCTGGTTACAATTCATTAAGTCTTTCAACTTGTTTCAGGAACCAAGTTAAAGGTTTGTCTTTGTCTGGGTCAAAGAAAGAATTTTCAAATGCATTTTCTATTTTGTACCTCCAGGCATCATTAGCCCACTTGGTGATTATTTCTTGTTTCCACCAAGACCAGGTATTTTTGCCATTTGTTTGCCTTATGCCATAATACCATCTTTTTGCATATTTTTCAAACAATTAATGTAATCTTGCAGTGATTAATTCATCTGGTATGGCATAATCTTCTTGTAGCATGTCAATTGTTTTGATAAATGACATGTGGTCATATTCACCTTCTCCTGTGAATGTTGGCCATTCTTTCAATTGAGGTGCTTCCTTCATTAAGACTTGGTTATTGTCTTGATGACTCAAGTCTGTTATGAATGGATTTGTTAATTCCTCTTTTGGTTTAACAGGGCTTCTCATGTGATAAAATGGTGTTGATAACTTTGGCATATTTAAGTTAGCCTCATTAATTTTATCCATTTTTTCAGTAATAAGCCTTATTTCACTTTGAATGTCATCTTTCAGATGCATTCTTGCTTCATCACTTTTTTCCACATGGTCCAAAAGTAATTTTTGGTGTGATGAAGTCTTTTCTTCAAATTTTTCTACAGAAATACTTAATTTGTTTAATTTTTCTTTAAGATTTTCAATACTCACATCATAATTGATTGTCAAAGTTTTTTCTTTGATATCACTTATGTATTTATACAACTCTTGTTGTCCTTGTATTAATTTCTGAGTATTGTCAATTAATACTTTTGGTTTATTATTTTCAATCATAAATTTTATGTTATCAATTTCTTTCTTATTTTGTTCAACAAGTTTTGTTAAAGATGATAAGCTATTATTTATTTCTTGGAAAGATAATAAACTATTTTTAATGTCTTTAAGAGGTAAAATACTATTTTTAAGTTCTTTTAGAGTATTTACAACATCAGGAGACAAGGTTACTTCTTTGGGAAGTGGGGTTGTCTCATTCTTTGTTCCTCTCTGTCTTTGAATTCCATCAAAGTTCTGGCCATGTTGAAGACATTGTCCATGGCATCTTTTTGGATCTTGGGGATTCTGTAGCTTGGGGAATATGGTTTTCTCAAATTCTTTATCTTGTTCTTCTTCCCTTCTTGGGGAAGTGGGTTGACTTGGGGCTTGCTGGTAGAAGCTACTGGGGCTTCTTCCTTGGTTGCCTCCTTCTTTTTGGCATGATACTCCTTGATCTTTTTGATTTGAGGTTTGGATGATAGTGGATTCCATCCATTGGAGTATTTCAATATTTCCTCCTCTTTGAGGAACTTTTTCAGGGTGTGCCAGGAGTTCATCACTCCTTGGTGTATTTGAGGCAACATTTCCCAATCTTTGTCCTTGTACACTGTGTAGTACTGTTTGTATTGTCTCATGTAAATGTCTTTTTGAGCCCTCTGAATGTGATTTGTACATATTTGAGTTACTCATACTTAGTTCCAATTCAGGTTCAGATATCATGGGCATTTCTGGGACTTTCCTTTGGGATAAGGCACTTCCTTGTGTGGATTCTGTTCCACTGGGGATATTGCCCTTCCTTTTCCCTTTTGAGGAATCAATTCTACCTCTGAGTCCAGATCCATCTTATTAGATGGAGTATTGGGAGCCTCTTCTGGTAGTCATATTATGAGAAAAATAAGAAATAAGAAGATTTCAGAACAGGAATTTTCTTATGGAAATTTAAAAATGAGGTACTCACCTTCAGAGTCCTGAATGGTGGGTCCTGGAAAGTCCAATTTCTTGGCTTTCTTTCTTTTGGTAATTATTTGTTTTGGAGAACTTTGACAAGTTTCTTCCACCAATCTTTCAACAGTGGTTTGGTTATCCTCTGTTGGGTTGTCTTCAAACACTAAAAAAGACAAATAAATATAAGTCTTTTATATAAAAGTGTTATTTTTGGTAAGATATGGCAATTTTCCACGTAAAAATTGCTTTTATATCTTTTTTTTTATAGAAAAAAAATGAAAATAATTAAAGAAATGAAATTAAAATGAATAAAATAAATTTTTTATTGGCTTTTAATATTTTTATTATTTTTTATGTTTTTTTATTTTTAAAGAATAAAATAAAAATGAATATGATTCTTTTTATAAAATTAATTTATAATATAAAATTATTTTTAATTTATAAAATATCTTTTTTAATCACTAGAGTCACTCAAAGAAAGTTTTTGCAACTCTAAGGATGTGAAAAACCATGTGTAAGACAGTACAATTGCTTTCCAAATGCCTCAATAGCTTTTAAAATCAATAAATATAAAATTATTATATAATTTTATGATTATAAGTATAATTTATTATTGTATAAGCCCAATTAGAATCTTTTTAAAGGTCTTTTAGAGTAAATATCACGGCCAGGCCCCCAAATGTAAGGTTTGACTATGAAACAATAAGTAAAAATTACTAATATTTTACTTATTGTACTATGAATGTCCTTATAAATGAAATAAATAAGATAAAAATAATTATAATAATAAAGAATTATTATATTTATGGCATAAAAATAATTCTATTTTTAATAAAATATGATAATATAATTTATATTATAAAATATAATATAATAAAATAAATATATTACTACAAAATAATCAATATATTTAATAGCACTTCATTATTGTTACAAACAAATAATAAAGGCGTAAAAAATTTTTTTCATTAATAAAAAACAATTAATAAAAATAATATTACCAATATTAAAGTTATAAATTAATATAAATACTATTTATATTAATTAAAGAATTATTAAAAGAGTAATAATAGAGAAAATTATTATAATAAGAGAAAATAACCTACTTTTAATACTTAATATAATAATTTAGAGATATTTTACGCTAAATAATGTGAATACAGCTTATACAAATTGTATTTACAATAAAAAATAGAGAAATTACAAATATTCTTCATTTTTTACGTGGAAATGAGTTTTTAGAGAGATTTTTAACAAAAACAATTAAACAAATGATTTAATCATGTCAAAATTGATGATTATAATAAGATGATCTTTGGTCTTTAATAATATAAAAGTTTTATATATAAAGAATAAAGAAATTACCTTTTTAATTGTATTTGATTTAATGTTTTTGATGCGTCTGAGGGGAAAACAGAGTAAAAAGAGCTCTATTTATAGTAAATACCTCCCTCTTAGAGTCCAACAGGCCTCTAGTAGACGTGTACTGATCATATCCACTGGAATTGATCAATATTTCAAGGTTTGGTGATGATTACATCATGATCAAACCTCATTACATCATCATTACGCCATTATTTAGAGTTATCACTATAACTCTAAGTTTGATGACGTCAAAGGCTTGGAAGAACCCCAAATTTCGTGGATTTTATTAGTTTTAATCATAAACTAATAGTATTCACCAATTTTATCACTTATATGACTGTTAAACTTAATTTAAGGTTACAGTGAGTGATCATAAATGATCAAATTAAGCTCAAACTTTGATCCTTAATACCTTTTCAGATTTTCACCCTAAAGCAATTCAGAGAGTTGATTCTGATAGCTTGGCATAACCGTATCATGCTGCCAAGAGCATTTCATTACATCATCAAAACTCTATTTTTGATGATTTTTCTTGTAACTCATCTTTTCTGTTGAAATTTAATATTTTAAACTTCAAACTATGATTTCAAGGGGTTATACCTTGAATATTATAATAAAAAATACATAATTCTTCACGAATGAACTAGTAGAATCGAACTTTCCGCTTTTTTTTAAGTTTGGACCACTTTCACAACAAAGTGGTCAACAGCTCTGTTGATTTTAATCAATAATTCCTTACATATTTTAACCTTGTTTATAGCTTGTGAAATAAACTTCATCTCTGTATTCCTACAGTAATCACGTGATGACTTTTTTTTTGGTTCATCACTCTATCATGCATAATTCAAGAGATATTAGCTAAAATCCTTGAATATATGTGTTGACCAAAAAAGTGCATATATTCAGGTTAATTCCTTAAGTATTGGTTTTGAAGCTTAGCTTATTAATTGTTTTATGTGTGGATTTTAATGGAGAATCTAATGGTACCATTTATTTCACATGTTGTTTCATTAGTTTTTGAAATAAATAAGGATTTGTGTTTTTCATAAGGTATTATTACTTATAACTTATTAAATATTGACTTTACAGATATGCCATAAAAATGGTATATGTGTATTTTACCATGGGGAATCCAATGGTATAATTTATTTCACATGTTTATTCATTGGTGTTTAAGTTAAACCAAGTTTTATACCAATTTATGGTATTTTTGTAGTTTTAAGGTACTTATTTTTAATGTATAATTATATTAAATATTTCTTGTGACCTTTTTGGGTATGTGGTCATATCTCAAAGGTTCAAATTAAACCTTTGTATGCTGGCACAATCCAATAAGAGCTTTCATAAGCTGAATCTGCAAGTAGATATTGATCTTTTCCATAGTATTTATGTGGATGTTTGCAGATTTGCATATGTTGGTACACATTTGATCATAAAGAGAGCCTGAATAGCCAACATTTAGTGAAATAAAAACTCTGTTGACATCACAAACTAATTGAATTTAATACCTAAATCACATCTATTATAAGCTCACAAATGGTTCAATAAGATATGAATAGCATAAATAACTCTTTTTGCAATCAAAGTATGCCTCACTATCTCTGGGTGGCCTTTGAGACAAAGGTATAAGACTACCGACTATAAATCCCACACATCCAGGAAAACCTTTGGCTTGCATTACTTGGGAAGTCTCCAATGGCTTTTGTGAATTTGGCCACATAATATATTTCTTTTCATACTTGATTATAGGCTGTGTATATAATAAAATAGCCCCATGACTAACTCCAAATAGCATTCCTAGTTTTCCCATTGGATCCTAATTGTTCTAATTCTACAGCCAATTGTATGGCTGGATCTCTCTGTTTAAATCTTGATGAATTGTGAAAAATTGTATCATCTTGAATCAAGGTAACTAAGTGCTGGAAAGATTGATGAGTAGTATGGCAGAGTTGTTTGAATTTATGACTTGATAACTGGACCAAATCACTGGAGTTGTATATATATGCAGAAGGAGTTTTTTTTGCAGGGTGTAAGATACCTTTGGGTACTGAGATGGTGTAACAGTGATACATCTTCTTCCAGGTCTGAATCAATATTGGATTCCATGACAAGGATATTCTGCATGATATTTAGTTGATGAAGTAATGGGATTCTTGCTGATGTTTTTGGCATTTTTGTATATTTATATATTTAAATTCTATTGAAAAGAATTTGGTCTAAAGACATTTATCCAAAGCTCAACTCCCTGGGTGACGGTTTTGTGCACCATTTTTAGAAATTCAGCCATGATAGGCTAGTATTTCAAGGGTTATAATTCGGGATTTGCAGGCAAAAATATAGGTTTTTACATGTTCAAAATACCACTGGTCAGGGGGTGTGTTATTTGAGAAATCCCAGAAATTAAATTCCACATTTCAGGAAAAAAAATCAAGATTTCAAATGTGGGATTTCATAGGTTTGACACCCCCTAATGATAATAAATTAAATTAATATATATATTTATTTCTCTTTAAGATTTTAATTATTCTTTTTTTTAATGAAAGGAAATAAGAAATAATTAATTAAATCATTGAAAGAGAGGTTTTTTTTGAAAAAAAAAAAAACTTTAAATTATTACTATAATTATAATCATTTTTTTTAAGAAAAAAAGAAGAAAAAAAAAGGTAAATTTAAAAAGATAAATTTGAATATATATATATATATATATATTAATAAAATAAATAAATGAAAATTATAATGATGAATATAAATACATAAAATATATATATATATATATCTAAAAATTGAAAATTTAATAATAAAAAATAATAAACTTTCCTTTTTTATTCTATTTTTTTTTTATCTTTTTTTAAAATACTTATTTTTAATTAATAAAATACAAACCAAATTTAGAATAATTTTATAAATTTTTATATATAAAGGAAAAAAAATATCAGATAATAATAAAAATAATAATAATATTTATTTTAATTTTTTTTTTTTTTTTTTTGAAGTTTTGAAATATATATATTATTGGTTAAGTTTTTTTTTAAAAAAACAAAAAAACAAAAATCAAATATTAAAAATCTTAATTTTTTTAAAAAAAAAATTTCTTTAAATTTTAAAATTTTGGAATTTTCTTTTTTCAATTCAAAAAAAAAAAAAAAAAAAAAAATTATAATTTGTAATTTTTTTTTTTAATTAAAAACTTTTAATTACATACATATATATATGTTTTTTTTTTGCTTTTATCAAAAACTCACCCTTTTTTTTTTAATTTTTTTTTATAAAAAAAACAAAAAAAAAAAAAATTCTTATTTAAATAAATAAAAATAAAATAAAATAAAATTATTTTTATGAGAATTAAAAAAAAAAAAAATAAAATGAAAAAAAAAAAAAAAAAATATTTTTTGAGATTTTTTCTTTTATTACAAAATTTTGAAAAAAAAAAAAAAAAAAAATACAAATATTTATATATATATATAAATATGAAAAAAATAAAAATAGAAATTTATTAATTTTTTAACTTAAAAAAAGGGTGTTGGTAAACGCATGTAAGCTTTTAGTAAAAACACATAAGCCCTTATGTGTTTTTACCAATTTATGGTAAAAACACATAAGTGACCTTATTTTTCAAAAACAATTCCTCAGGCTCAGTTTTGAGGATTTTTTGAATTTTTTTTGTCATATTTTTCCTGACTTGGAATGTCAATATGCACAAATTTTTTCAAAAAAATTGTTTAAAATGAAGGGTTCAATCTATAGAATAAAGCACCAGAAGCCCATAATTTTGGGAATTTTTTTGGTGGGAAAAGTGAAGGTGCAAAAAGGGTTTTTTTTTTCAAATGTTTTTTCCCGTCATTGTAATATGCCTATTTTTAAAAATTTAATTTAATAACTTCCCACTTATGAATTTCCTTCATTTTTTTAAAAAATTGAAGGGTGTAATCTGGACAATAAAGAACCAGAAGCCCATGATTTTGGGGAATTGTCTTGGTGGGACAGCAAGTGCAGGGGCAATAAGTGTATTTTTTCAGTTTTTTTTTTCCTTGTTTGTAATATGACTATTTCTAAGTACAAAATTTCCACATGTTTGATAAAAAAGGAGACTGAGGTGGGATTTAAGTAATAAATATGACTGAGGAGGGGGATAATTGGCATAAATTGTATATACAAAAATCAATCAATCAGAATCAACCTCCAAAATAGTGGGGTTTTTCTGAGAGGGGGTAGGAATATTGGACAAATACAACATTCTGTGTTTCTTAAATTTATCATCCCACCCCAGGGCTTGTGTTTGGGAATGAATCTCCCAATTCACAGTAATGGGGGGGACTGGATAAACTTTAGAAATGATTATGTCCAAAGGAACAAAATGAGCACAGCTATCCAAGAAGCAGATTAAAATGGGGGGATTATCATTTGGAGGAAAGAAATAAGGGAAAAAAGAAAAAGATTGGACTGTGGAATGAAAGAAAACTGGTCTTTTATACTTATTTGCAATTGGATCCCCCATGTCAGGCATGGACATCCACTTGCTTTCTGGAGTCTGGCCAACATCTTCATACCATTCCATTCTGTCCAAATAAGAGGATACTGAGGGAATTAAGGTGTTCATGGCTTCATAAAGGTCTTGATTTGGTTGAATTTCTTCAGCCAATTCACCTTCAACATCAGCTCATTGATCTTGAGTCTTGTAAATGTAATGGGACATTGTTCTGTAGCCACAGTTTCCATCACCCTGTACATTGATGGCCTTGAAGGTGTATTTCAATATAAACTTGGGCAAGTCTTTTGAGCCAGTTATCTGATAAAATAAGGTCAAAAAATGAATAAATATTAAAATAAAAAAGAGAAATATACATTAAACAGAATAAGAAAGTCACAAAAAGCTTGGAGCATTCATCACTTGTGTGATAATTGCTTTGACAATTCTCACAGGTCAGGTCAATTTCATTATATATCTTCAAACTGGTTTCAGGCTTGTGTGATTTTCTTTGTGAGGTTTTGCTTCCAATTTCCAATCTTCTGGACCTTCTAAGGGTGACTTCTGATTTATTTAATTCTGTTTCTGAGGGTAGTGAATCTTATGAACTAATTAATTTAGATAATGAGTCCTCAGAATCTTCATATTCATCAGATGAGTCCACTTCCATAATTGTAGAGGGGACATTTGACTTTGATCTTGATGTTGTTGTGCAGGTCACTTTTGATGGGGCTCTTCCTCTTCTCTTGGATTGACTTTCAATTATTTCCAATCTTGAAGGTTCTCTTTTGTTTGGATTTTTGTTTTTATTCTTGGCTCCTTGAGGTCTTGCACAGATATTCTTTCATTCTAGAGGGTCTTCATAATGTTTATCATCCTCTTGACTCTTGGGAATTTGATCAAATGGGAATTTTCCAGTCAAGACATCTTGAAAATGTTGAATAATTGGGGTGATTTGTGCCATTGGTCTTTGAAAAAGGTCTTCCCCAACAGATTCAAATATTTTCTGGGATTCATTCTTTCTTTCTTTTTCAACACTTTGATCATCACCTTAAAAACCAGCCTGAGAAGAATATGACAAATAAAATCAGTTAATAAGGAAAAAAGTAAGAATGTGAAGTTAAAAAACCCTCACAGGAAAATTCAAATACCACTGAGGATGGAAGTCTGATATTTCAAGCCTTTGGTGCTTGGAAAATGCCTTTTGGTTCTTATTCTTGCAAGGAATGCCTTGATAATTGTTGTATTTGTTGGTGCATATTTCATTGGGAGGAAATTTGGTTTTGAAATTTTCAAAGGCCATCTGAAGAGCATAATGAGACACCTTGCCATTGATGGCACAGATGTGTGGAGTAAAATTCTTGACATGGACAATCATTTCTTTGGAGATTCTGTTGATAATTCAATAAATTGTTTTCTGAATGCCATGTGGAGAGCTCTAACTACCTCCAGGAAAGTACCAGTGGACTTCTGGAGCCAAAGTTTCACCATGGCATGGGCACATTCAACTCTGGAGGTGGAGCCCACACCCAGGTGCAAATGGTGGTTGGTCCAGGCTGGCACATAATACTCCTTTTGTGAGCCTGCAAGCATGTAAACCTTTACCTGCTATACAGACCCCAATCACTTTCTTTAAGATTTTGTCTCATTTTCTTTCATTATTTTGTATAAATTTCAAATACTTAAATTCATTATGTTATAATATGAATTTAATCTTGTTTCTATGACTTATTCCTAAATATGTCATAGTATAAAGTTCCTGCTATGTCATCACTCTTGTTGTTATATCTGCTCATGTTGCTATAACAAATCTTACCTCATTAGAACAAAATTACTTCATATTATTTTGATTTCAAATTTGTACTTACAACATTTAAAGATGATTAATTCTCTTTGAATTAATCCTCAGAGCTCTTACACCAATATATTTTTACAATTAAAATCATTTAAATTTTATTTTAGAAATATTAAGCGCTCTCACTTATAAGTGATTCAATTCACTATTATCATTCATTTCTACTGTTGAAGCCTAAATTCCAACAGTACATAATTTTAAATCAAGTGACATGTCTATTACTTCAAATAATAGTATTCCACTTCTCAATTAGTTTATTAAACTCCTAGTATTTTAGTCTGGAAGCCATGAAAGAGGCGCCAGCTAACACCTTTAGAGGAATCCAGGTATTTTCCAAATACTGCAAGACTTCATGATTTTTGACTTGCTTTTGAAGCTTCTTCCAGTTGTCTTTGAAAGACTTTTCAGTGGATGAATAAATAACCTGAGAAATGAATCCCAAAGTCATTAATAAAAACAAAATTAAGAAAAAAAGTGAAATAAAGTCAACTAAAGTGAAAGATAAAATTATATTACTTGATTCCAAAAGCCCATAAAATTTTCAAAATCAGTTCCATGACCAATTTTCTTCATGAAATGAGCAGATACATCTTTATTGATGTGCCAAATGCATAGCATGACTTTGGAGTCTGGGAAGAGCTTCTGAAGAGAATTTTTCAAGGCCAGATCCCTTTAAATAACAATTACTGGAGGGGGGACTATATTGGTGTTGTTGAGGACTTTTTCTATGTATTGATTTAATGCCCAAGTATATGAGGGTTCAGTTTCATTATTCATCAACCAAAAAGCCCCATAAAAGGTCTTATTGGTTGAGCTGAACCCAACAATATGAAAAAGGGGCATTTTGTACTTATTGGTTTTATAAATACAATCCATAAGAATGACATGATGAAAGCCATGAAGGAGTTTTATGGCCAGGGGGTGAGTGAAAAACATGCCGGTAATGTGTCCCTCAGAATCCCTTGCAGAGGCCCAAACAAAATTTTCTTGTTTGAGAGTGTCAATAAGAGCATCAATGGGCCTTCTGCCTTGCAGTTTGTCTTTCTTGATTTTCTTGACTTGGTTGTAAATGTCTTGAAGGATTACAGCCCTGTCAGACTCCCTCTGGCTGCATAATTGGGCCTTAATTTGCCTTGGCATGAGCAGTGATTCAGAAATTTGAGCAATTTGGGATGTTTCTTTCTCATTGAATTTCCTGAAATCAGGATGTGCCATGATATTTTCAGTGGCATCATGGCTATGTTCAGGATTTTTGACTTTAAGAGTCCAAGTGGTACTCTTGGCATATTTTCTGGCATAAAGTATAAAAGGACAGTCAAGCTTTCTTGAGGTGACTGTTTTGGAGGGGCTTTTGTTGGAATTTGGGGTCCCAGACCTTTCACAACATATTTCAATTTGGCTGTGGGTCATATTGGACCTCAAGGTGGACACAGCATACCCCTGAGCCCTGGCAACATTATGCACATGTTGCCAAAGAAGCTCAAGGGTCTGAAATTCACCTTCAGTGGGGGGTTGAAGCATTTTTTTAATGAAAATTATGTATAAAAGTAAAAAAAAGGGGGATTTGGGGGATTTGGAATGGGGTAAGAACCTTTCAAAATGTGAAAAAGAGGTGAAAAAAGGTGTGAAAAATGAACAGAAGTGGTTAAGAGTGAAAGAAAGTGGTTTAAATGTTGGATTAATAGATGAGGGAAGGTAAAAAATTGAAAATTGAGAGGCTTGAAATCAGGTTGTTGTGGTGGAAAATGCAGTCTTTGGAGGAAAAAAAGAAAAATAAGTGTGAAAAGCTTTGCAAAATGGCTTTGGTAATGCTGTTTTTCCAAAAAAAAACAATGGTTTGGGTTGGGGATAATGTGGATTATTTGGGTGTTTGGCCTTTTTTTGGGGGGGCTGGGCAAAAAAAATCTGAAACAATTGGGAGTTAGAGAGGTTTTGTGGGGAAAAATCCTCTTTTGGGCATGTTTTGGCCCAATACAGGTGTGGTTGTGTTTCATTTTTAATTAAAAATGGGCCCAGGGCACCCCTTACATGTTCTTACCAATTTATGGCAAAAACACATAAGTTTTTAGTAAAAACATGTAAGCTCTTACGTGTTTTTACCAACACCCTGAAGAAAAAGAGTTTTTTTTTCTTTTTTTTAAAAAAAAAAATCTTGTTTTTAAGTTCTTTTTATTTTGTTTTTGATTTTAAGTTGAATTTAATAAAAAAAAAAAAAAAAAAGGGGGTGTAGGGGGGGGAGGAGGTTTTATATAGTTTATAAGCTTTTTTTTTTAGTTTCTTATCAATCAAAACTCGGCTATCAGGAAATTTAACTTAATAAATGATTAAATTAACTTCAAAATTTAATAAATATTAAATTAATTTCTTATTTTGATTTCTAAAAAATAAAAAAAAAGAAACAAAAGAGTAAAATTAAAAAAAAAAAATTAATAATTAATTAATTGATTTTCTTCTTATTATTATTATCATTTTGAATTGAAAAAAAAAAAAAATAATTGATTAAATAATTTTCTTATTATTTTTGTTTTTTTAAATTATATTTATAATTCAAATTTTTTTTTTCTTTAAAATAAAAAGAAATATAATCAATCATAATTCAATTTAATTAATTAATTAAGGGTGTTGGTAAACACAAGTAAGCCCTTACGTGTTTTTACCAAATTATGGCCAGAACACGTAATTTTAGGGTAAAAACACGTAAGTAAGCTAATTTTTTTATAAAAATTCCTCAGGCTCATTTTTGAGAATTTTTAATATTTTTTTTTGCCATATTTTTTCCAACATGGGATGTGAAGGTCCCCAAATTTTTTCAATTTTTTTTTTTTTGCCCAATTTTTCTATTTTGGGCAATTTGGTAAAATGGCCCATTTTTTTGAAAAAATTCATTAAAAATGTTCCCACTTATGAATTTCAATATTTTTTTTTTAAAATGTAGGTGAGAATGTTGAGAATAATAAACCAGAAGCCCAACATTTTGGTATTTTTTTTGCAAGAACATTTGTAGGCCCAAAAAGTCCATGTTTTTTGATGTTTTTTTGTTCATGTTTGTAATTAAATTGAAAATGCCATTTATGACATAAATTGAATTCAAAATGTAATTTATGATGGGTGGAAGTTAAAGTTTGATTTTTGGCATTAACAGTGCCATTTATCACATCAAAAGTGCCATAAATAGCATCACTAATGACATAATAATGCCATAAATGGCATCAAGAATGACATACAGATGCCATTTATGGCCAGAAAATTGGCATAAATGGCATTACAGCAATGCCATAAATTGAATTTAATGGCCTTGACAATGCCATTTATGCATTTAAAAATGCCATAAATGGCCTTAAAAATGGCATTAATGGCCTTAACATTGGCCTTAAAAATGGAATTAATGGCCTTAACTATAACATAAATGGCATCAAAAATGCCATTTATGGAATCAAAAATTCCATTTGTGGCATTACATAAATGGAATTAACAATGCCATTTATTGGCATTATGCCATTTATTGCATTGATAATGCCATTCATGGTATTAGTAATGCCATTAATGGCACTGTTAATGTGGCATTATTAATGCCATTTATGGCAATAATGGCATCAGAAATGTTGCATTTTTGATGCCACAAATGGAATTGTTGATGCCATAAATGACATTAATGGCATCAATAATATTTCATTGATAATGCCATTAATGGCACAGTTAATGCCATTTATGACACTTCTAATTCCACTTATGGCACTGTCAATGCCATTTATGGCATTGTTAATGCCATTTATTGCACAGTTAATGCCATTTATGACACTGCTAATGCCACTTATGGCACTTTTAATGCCATTTATGACACTGATAATGCCATTTATGGGACTGTTAATGCCATTTATGGCATTGTTAATGCCATTTATGGCATTGTTAATCCCATTTATGACACTGGTAATGCCATTTATGGGACTGTTAATACCATTTATGGCATTGTTAATGCCATTTATTGCATTGTTAATGCCATTTATTGCATTGTTAATGCCATTTATTGCATTTTTGATTCCATAAATGGCATTAATGGCATCAGAAATATTTCATTGATAATGCCATTAATGGCACTGTTAATGCCATAAATAGAATTTTTAATGCCACAAATGGCATTTTTAATGCCACAAATGGCATTAATGGCATCATAAATGCCATAAATAGCCATATTTCATTTAAAAACCATCCCTTACGTGTTTTTACCATAAAATTACGTGTTTTTACCAATTGATGGTAAAAACACGTAAGTTTTTAGTAAAAACATGTAAGCTCTTACGTGTTTTTACCAATACCCTTAATTAATTAATCTTTTTTTCTTTAAAAAAGAGGAAAACTTTTTATAATCAAAAACAAGTTAATTTTTCTAATTTTAGAATTAAAAAAAAAAAAAATTTAAGAAATATTTTATAAAAAGGATGATTTTAAATATTCAAAATAGTTAAATCATAAAAAAAAAAGGTAAATTTTTATTTTTTAAACTTTTAAAAATGTTTAAAATTTAATTTTTTTTTTTTTTTTAAGAAAATATTATATTATATTATTTAAAAAAAAAAAAAAAAAAAAAAAAAAAAAAAAAAAAAAAAAGTTTTTTTTTTTTTTTAATAAATAATAATAATAAAAATAATAAAAATAAAATTAAAAAGAAGTATTAAAGAAAAACAATAAATTTTGAAATTAAAATTAATTTTTCTTTATTTAATTAAAAAAAAAAAAAAAAAAAAAAAAAAAAAAACATTTATTATTATTAAATAAATGAAAGGATTTTTTTTTTAAAAAGAAATCTTTTTAATTAAAATATTCTTTTAATTTATAATTAAACTATTAAATGATATGAATATCACTTATAAATCAAATCAAAAAAAAAAAAAATTCATTAAGTTGAAATAAACTAAAACTTATTAACATAACACACAAATATTTTATAAATTAAAAAAAGGCCCTTTTAACTTAATTTCAAAATAATCTTTTTTGATGAGTTAGGCTTTAATTACTCTTCATCAGGTTTATTTGTTTTTTTTTTTGTTTATTTTTTTTTTTTTTTTTTAACATTTTAAACTTTAATTTAAGAAATTCTTCTATTCTAAAATTTAATTAAAATAAAACTAATTTTAACAATTTTTTTAATGAATGAATGAATGTTTTTTTTTTTTTTTATCATAATAAAAATCATAAAAATCTTTAATTTTAATATTAAGATTATTAAATTCATTAAAAATGATGAATTTATTATTATTATCATTATTCTCAATTTTCCTTTATAATTTAATTAATTAAAGAAAATAAATTTAAAAAATTTAAATAAATTTTTTTTAAAATCTTTAAAAAAGTTATTAAGTTTTAATTTTTTTTTTTTTTTTCTACTTTATTAAATTTAGTTTCCTTTCAATCAATCAATTAAAATTTATTTTAAATCAAAGGAATTAAAATTTTTCAAATTATAACTAATCAATAATAAAGATTTAAAAACAGTATTAATGAAATCATCACTGCTAAAAAAAAAAAAAAATAAAAAATTTATTGTAGCTACTTAAAGTTTTTAACTCATTTAACTAAAAACTTTTCTATCTTAAACTTTTAAATTAATTTTTTTTCATTAGAATTTAAAAAATTTTAGTTTTAATTTGTTTTTTTTAAATCAATTTAATTTCAAGAAAATTTTTTTATTTATTTATTAAATTTTTTTTTTTTTTTTTTTTTTTTTTTTTTTTTTTTTTTTTTTTTTTTTTTTAGTTTGATTTTAAATATATTTAAATTTTTAAAAAAACTAATTAAAATAATAATTTTTTAAAATTAATTTTTTATCTCTTTTAAAATTAGAAAAAAAAAAAAAAAAATTGATTTAAAAAAAAAAAAAATTTTTTAATTATACTTTTTTTAAGTAAATAATTTCATTTAAGTGATTTAAATTTTTTTGTTTTAGAAAAAAAAATTTTTAAAATAAATTTGATATATACTTTATAATATTTTAAATCAAATTAAATTTTAACCAATTCCTTAAATTTTAAAAAAAATAATTACTTTTAATTTTATTTTTATTTGATTTTTTTTCCTTTTTTTTTTTTTTTTTTTTTTTGTTTAGTTATTATATTCACTTTTTTTTTTTTTTTTTTAAAAAAAAAAAAAAAACATATTATTAATCTTAAAATAATTCTTAATTAACTCTTAATCATTCTTATTCTTAAACTGAATTCTTTTTTTTGCTTTTTTAATTTTTTGTAATTTATGTTTTTCATTCCTTTTTCTTTTTCTTTCTTTACTTTAATAAGGTTAAAACTCTCCATGGGGTACATTGGTATCAATTTTGTATGATACCGTATAATGATTATACTTTCAAAAAAGTTTGAAAACTTTCTTTTGTTACGCAAGTTAATTACTTGAGAAAGGAGTTTTCATAATATCTTTAGTATATGGAAGTGTCTATCCCAGTTGAATCTAACATTATGAAAGAGTTCTTTTATAAGGTTTATCATAGTTCATGTTTATACTGCCTTATTATGTGAATTCACTAGCTAGCAGTTCATCAACCTCAACAAGCAATTTGGAGTGATGTTTTGTTTTGGAGATTTAAATTTAAATCAAGTTTTATTTACCTTGTGGTATTTTGAAAGTTGCATTCTAACGTAAATTATAAGAGCTGTGTAGCTTATCAACAACCAGCTACGAAAAATGGATGTTAGCACTTTGCAGAATGTCAACCTTGATTTCGGCCACATTGACTGCATAAAATGCCTGGGGGGAAATCTTGAAATTTTATATCCCTCGTCAGAATACAAATCAAGCTTAATGAGGAAAAACAAAAAAAAAAAGTGATTATTATTGTACGCATGGCAACAAAGGATATTTTGGTCATGAATGCAAAGCCCATTAGAGCGGGTTATATGAATCAAGAAATAAATAGAAGTTATTAAATTAAAACAATAATTTGCATCCTTTAATTATTAAATAAACTTTAAAATAATCTAGAACCGTATAAGATGCCTTGAAGAAAATAAAAATAAACACACAAGAGTTCAAGAAGCAGCTCCTTAAGGCAATGAAAATTTGATGACAGATTGACTATGAATACTTGAAATATAGATGAAAGAGGCAAGCTTGGTGAGAAAATAAGGATCAAATTGAAGTTATCAAACTTCAAAATTACTTGCCCAGGGTCCGAAAAAGAGACCTGCGCTTTTAGGGTATAAATTGATCGCAGCGCATGAGAGTAAAGAGCGGAGACGAATTCGGAAGGGTAACAAATATGAAGAAAGCAAGTAGACTAATACAGTTTGGCGATTAATAGGCAAAATGATTCAATTTATTTAGGTGAGTCTTGATTAGTGCTCTCTTTTGAAGGTTGACCACTCATCAGACTAGAATTCTGCTGAGGACGAAGCCCAAAAATAATTATATCCTCAGTAGGGCTTTGGTTGAGGACTCAGTTTGAGATGAGACTACTTCACGACGTCGTTTAGGGCGGGGAGCTAATAGGTCCCGCTTGGTTTCAGTTTCAAGTTTTTTGCTCGACTTGAGCTTCTTATCTTGGGCTTTAGGGTAATGTATGTCCAATTGAATGGAGTTTGAATCAAGATCATTTGAAATCTAAGTAAATGATAGGATAATGAAAAGTAAGAACTTTGACGAATAAATTTCAAGTAGTGATCTTGATCAATATTGAAAAACTTACAATGGGAAACAAAGGGGAATCGTCTAGCATTGGACTCAATGTCTCAAATGAAGGACTCCAACCACCTTGTAACCCGGTGTATGCTTCAGTAACTTCGGCCAAAGGGCTCATTTGGTGAGGACTAGGTGATTTAAAAGTAAATCTTTCCTCTGCTTCATCGCTATCACCAGCATCAAAAAATGGCATAGTGAAGGTTGCTGGAAGTTTTGGAGCACCTGGGCAAGTTGCGTCTGTTGGAAGTGGGTCGAAGATTTCAATGATATCAGTCTGATCACAAGTTTCCAATGCTTCGAGTTTAGCCACGAGGGTGTTAACTTCCCAAATGACAGTATGACTAGACGATTGCTTGTCGGAATAATCGATTGACGTGGTGTTTTCGATTTCCAATTCTGGCAAGAAAATGGTGGAGGCCAACTTGTCCATAGGGTTACTTTCATAATCGACTCTGGAGCCACTGAAAGTACGTGATCTAGATAAGTTGGTGAGGATAGTTTTGGGCGTAGGAGAAAAAGCCAACTTTTTTCCCTTAGGTTGATAAAAATGTCCTCGGGTCGATTTTAAAGATTCAGGTGAGCAAGGAGCAAAAGGGATTTTGCTATTCCATTTTTCAACACAATTTACACCTGAGTTAATACAAGACTTTTCTTCCAAAACGTTGATACGATTAGAGTTACGAGAATGATGACGAGTTTGAGATAAAAGCTTATCCTCGAGCTCAGGAACTTGATTCTCTTTGTTATTCACGACGGTCTGCAAGCTGCCAGATGATGAGAAAATAAAATTGGAATCACAAGTAGAAGATCCATTTTGAGAAGACATGGACATCGAATCAATGGGTGAAGGGTCACAATAAACTTGAAAGGTAGGTTTTTTAGTTGATTTAGAATGACGAGAAAGTCCTAGAGGAAGAGCGCTGGATGACTGATGGAGATTGGAGGCAGAAAGCTTTAGCTGACAATTTTCATTTTCAAGGTGATGAGAGGCCGTACGAAGAATTTGAATTGATGGCCTTTTTGGGGGTGCCATAAGATTGAAAGTTGACTAAATGTGAGTGACAAAAATGATAGAACTGAGGCAAAAGCTCAGAAGATCAACTGACAATCTAGTTTTATAAGTTGAGTAGTGTAGTTAAGCTAGAGAGCTAAGTAACACCGAGGGGGTATCTGATACAAGATTTAATCAAGGACAAAGAGCCAGTGAATGTAATATGTATAAAGGAAAATGACTTTGTAAAGTAAAAAGGAAGATTGAGAGATATAAAAGACTGTAGCAAGATGAAGTTTATAGAATATCTAGTCAATGATAAGCTTGAATAGCTAAGAAAGAATGCGTGTCGAGCGCTAGCAGTTGGTAAGCTGATGATGAGAAGAGAGTGTAAGTTTTATTTTAATTAAATTGAAGATGACTTAAAATTTTGATTGAGTTGAAGAAAAAAAAGACAAAGTGAGTTGAAATGAAGATTAAAATTAGCTTTTGTTTTTGTTTTTTAAAAATAAAAATAAAAAAATAAAAATAAAAAATAGTTAAATTAAAGATTTATTGTGAGTTGTAAAGGGAAAAGAATTGAAGATGAGCTGATAAATTGAATACCAAGCAAGAATTGAAATTTAAGATTTGTTTGAAATTTGACTAAAATCAAAAGAATGAATGAGTGAGCACTGGGTGGGACTGGATGAAACGATGTTGAATATCAATTTTGACGGACTTGAACAATTTAAAATCAAGAGAAGGTTATCGATGAAAAGAATCAATCAGTAGAGCATGAGAAGGCTGGAGTGGATTGGTAAGGAAAGTCTCAAGGTGGGCTGGTGTTTAGAAACCCAACTAAGGTGTGCAATGCAATAATGGATGATAATAGAAGGTGAGATAAAAATCTACTAAGACCAGCCAATGCCAACAATTAATGTTGAACTGAGAGTTAAGTTACATACAGTACAATACAGTTTACAGTATACAGTACAGTACACAATCCAACAATTGAGGAATCGAGAATGAGGATTGACTCAAATTTCGTGGGAGGCCAATGTAGGTTTGAGGCAGCGCAAGATAGACAGTGTCTCGCTGTTGTACTGTGTACAGTGTAGAGTAGAGTAGAGTAGAGTACTGTCACCGTCTACAGAAAGTACAGAAAGTACAGTACACCACGGTCAGTGAGCTTGGATGAACAAAGCAAATTGATAGAGTGTGGTAGAAAGTGACCTGATTGATTTTAGTGCTAAATGTAATCTGTATAGATTTACTATCTACTGTACTGTATTTTCATAACAAACTCTCTAAAGTCTCTGTAAGTAGTCTTAATTATAAGTCTAATGTATTTGACAAGTTTTTACAGTACACACAGTACTCGATTTGTTTGGTAAAAAAATAAAAATACTATACTGTGTGTACTGTACCGTTCATAGAGCAATATAATACCCAACGCAGTAACTTTTGTGGTGTTACCAGAGCCAATGCAAGATGTGAGACGGTGCGTGCTCAATCTTGCGTACTGAGTCAACAGAGTGTGTCGGACTGGGCGCTAGTTAATCTAACTTACGTACTGTACACAACACCGTCAAGGACGTTTTGAGTTCCAAATCTGTAGAGATTGTTGTGAGTGGTATACTTACTATAGTATACACTCTAGTCAAGTGTAGATATATCAAGGTATACAATATACTAACCAAAACTTAATGGAGCTGCAACAGTAAGCAATAAATTAAGATGACAAAGATGGTAGTAATAAGGAGATGAGACAATATTTTGATAAGTTGATCCCAAACCAATCTCTGTTTTAACTGATTGAGTGAGTGGTAATGAAGAAGGATTGGAAAGAGTAAGTTGATAGATTGATCAAAAGGTCAATAGACTGACTAGATTGATCAAAAGGTCAATAGACTGACTAGAAAGGGTGAAATAATTAATTGCAGCTCTAGACGGTAGACCATTACAGTAGCACACAGCTCACAACGGTGCAGTATAGTACTGGCTGGTACTGTACATTTTACATTACATTACAGCACATTAATGAATTTGTTTTCTTTAGAAAAAAAAGCAAAAAAGAAAAAAGAAAAAAGTTAGTTGAGCGGAATATGGTAGAATAAATTAGAGTATTATGATAAGATGATGAAAGATAAAACAATTGAAATATTCTCCAACAGGGGGTGATGATAACATGTAAATTTTTCAATTTAATTAAAAGATCAATCGATAAGCTCCAATGTGAGATGTGACGATTGGATTATGACCTCCTCAAGGCTCTAACTGACTATTTTGAAGGTGTATTATGTGATTTAAATTAATTAACTAATTAGAGGATAAAAAGCTCAATTTGATTCAAGAAGACCGAATTGGATGCCCGATTACAGTCACCAATAGTTGTGAAGAATTGATTAAGCAGAAGGGATAAATAAAAGTAAATCAAGGTTTAAGATGATAGTACTGTACACTAAAATTGATAGTCTAGCCTATGATACAAGACCTATACTGTACAGTTGTTATACTCTTAAATAGGAAGGGATGACAAGAGAATGTGGTCCAAAAGAACAAGTAAAAGCGGCCAATCGATACGTTTGAAAAAATACACAAACTCAAACTAAATTAGATTACAGTAATTAATTTAGATCTAGATGAGTCTGTGACTCTGCATTCTGCAAGACAAGACCTGATGAGAGAATTTTTTTTAAATCTTGAGTGTCACAATGGCAAGCGATTCAAGACAGGGTGAAGAGAACGAGTTTCAGGAGCCAAAGGGTGAAGAAGGTGGAGGTTTGATCAGATTAGACTGTGATAATATACAGTAATGTGTGGTGGACTTTAAAGTGTGTACAGTACAATGTTCAATGTTGATTGTTTAATTTAGCTATTAGATTAGCAAGTCAAATTAACTTTTCCACTTGATCCGGTGAAATAAAGGATGACTTGCAAAAAAAAAGGGAGGGAGATTATCGTAGGCTCAGGCTGTACTGTACTGTACACATTGTAGAATTACTGCACGATCAAGATGAACGCGGAATAAGATAAAGTAAAAGTGTCAAAGAAAGAGATTGCTGTGCAGGTGTGCAGGTGTGCAGCAGATGTGCGGTGAGTTGTGCGGTGTGCAGTTGTGCAGAATCAGCGGAGGTCAAAGTAGTACAGTAAGACAGTCAGTACAGTACAGGGCTGCTATGAGATGATAAAATCTCAAGTTCCTAATCAGTAATAAGACCGAGTAAGCCAAAAGAATAGAGAGAGCACGGCATTGATGAATATTCAACGTCATATTTAAATTTAAATTAAAGCGTTTCGTAGTCCGGAGTTTGGAGTCTGGAATAAACTAGAATGATAATGAGATTTAAAATTATTTTAAAACTTAGAATGATATTGAATTTTAAAATATTAATTTTAATCTTGAAATAAACCAAAGTTTCTTAATTATTTTGATATTGTAGCTTAGTAAGTAAAAATTCAATAATCAAATTAAACAAAATCAAGTGATGAGTTATTTTTAGAATAAAGTGAAAGTAGTAGACACACTTACTTTTGTCTTCTTGACCAAAAATAAAATTAAAATTGAAATTTAAGAGAAACTTATGCTAAACTTTAAAATCAAAAATAAAATAAAAAAATAAGATTCATTTCATACATAAAATAAGATTAAGGTTTTAATCTAAAATTCAATAATAATACAGTACAAAATTACACAATACAGTACCCGTAAACAAAATTCTTTCAAATCTCAGATTCTCAATTGCAAATTGAAATAAATGACCAACCGAAAAGAAACTCCGAAAAATTAATTAAAAACAATTTTAACTAAGAAAATTTTGTTAAAAAAAATTAAATTAATCAAATTTAAACTTTTAATCAAATCAAAATTCATAAAAAATTACTTTTTCTTAAAAAAAAACAAAATAAAAAGGAAATCAATATACTGTATACTATAAAATTATTTATTCTGATTTGAAAATATTTAATTTTAAAAATAAAACAAAAAATCATATAATAATATTTAATTAATTTGAAATATGAAAATTTTTATTATAATTATTATTATTTTTTAAGATTAAGTAAATTAAAAAAAAAAAAAAGATAAAAAAGTTATATAAGATTAAAAAAAAAATTCATCAAGATTTTAAATTTTATTAAAATAAATAAATAAATAAATTCATTAAATTAATTATTTATTATTTGTAAGAAATTTAAATTTAAGTAAAATATTTATTTATTTATTTAAAATCATCTCATTTTTTAACTTTATTCAAAACGACATAGTTAAGAACTTTAAAATAAATTAAATTAAATAAGAAAAATAGATTGATTTCATTTAATTACGTAGTCTAATCTCAAAACACTAGGTATTTTACGTACTAATATATTGTACTGTACAACTTCAAGCTATATATTGTGTACCTTACAGTTGTACAGCACATACAGTAGTACATAATAAGATAAATTGTTAATCTAATCATAATAAAAATCATCTACAAAGATTTGATCAATCTATAAATAAAATCACTTAAACTCTAAAATTATCAACAAAAAAGAAAAAAACTTTTGAATAGACTTAAATATTTTACAAATATAAATTTAATAAAAAAAAGAATAATTATTATATTTTTTTTTATTTTTTTTTCAAAAAAAAAAAAAAAAAATAACATTTTTAAATTTTATTAATTTATTAATTAATCTAACAAAATAATAATAAGAATAATAATAATCTCTTTTTTTAAAGTAAAAAAAAAAAAAAAAGAATTGAAATAAAATTAAAATAAAAGTTGAATTTAATTAAAAGAAAAAAAAAAAAAAAAAAAACTTTTTTGAGAACTTGAAAAATAATTTACATTGTGAAATAAATAAATGAATTGAATCAATTTTTATTTTATTTTTTTTTTAAAAAAAAAAAGAAACTCAAAAGAAAAAGAAGAAAAACTATAAAAATATATTTTAAAACAAAAGAATTTAATTATTTATTTAACTTTTTTTTTTTAGAAAAAAAAAGAAAATTTATTTATTTATTTATTTATCTATTTATTATTGTTTTTTTTTTTTAATTAATTAAGATGATTAATAAATCTAAATAAATTTTTTTTTAAAAAAAAAATTATTTTAAGTGATTTTATTAATTCTTAATTAAAATTTTCAATTTTCAATTTTTTTTTTTTTGACTTTTACCTTTTAGCTTTTTTTTGATAATCTTTTAACACTCAATAATAAATAAAACTTATTTTTTTTTAAAAAAAAAAACCAAAAAATCAAAATATTATTGATTTTATTTTATTTCTTTTTTTTTTTAAAAAAAAAGAAAAAATTAAACTAAATTTTTGATCTAAAATTTAATTAAAAAAAAAGCAAAAAGGTTAAATTTTATACTTATTTTTTTTTTTTTCATAAATGAAAAAAAAAACACCAAAAGAAATAGAATTTTGATCATAAATCTTTTTGATTAAGGAAAAAGATTGCCTAAAAAGTGATATATATAGGGTATTGGTAAACCCACATAAGCTCTTATGTGTTTTTGTCATAAATTGGTAAAAACATGTAAGGGCTGACCTGGGCCCATTTTCAATTAACAATGAAACACAAAAAAACCTGTATTGGGCCAAAACCTCCCAAAACCCACCAAAAAGAGGTTCTTTCCCCACAAAACTCCTCTAACCCAATCGTTTCGTTTTTTCTACACATCCCCCCCAAAAAAAAAGACCAAACACCCAAATAATCCACAATATCCCCCCCAATTTTTTTTTTTGGAAAATAGCATTACCAAAGCAGTTTTGAAAAGCTTTTCACACTCTTTTTTCCTTTTTTCCCCCAAATAATGCATTTTCCTCCACAACAAGTTGCTTCCAAGCCTCTAAAATTCCAATTTTTTACTTCCCCTCATCTATTAATCCCACATTTTAACCACTTTGTTTCACTTTTACCCACTTCATTTCATTTTTCAAACCTGTTATCACTTCTTTTTCACATTTTGAAAGGTTCTTTCCTCATTCCAAATCCCCAAACCCCCCTTTTTTAAATTTATATGTATTTTTCACTCAATAATGCTTCAACCCCCCAACTGAAGGTGAATTTAAGACCCTTGAGCTTCTTTGGAGGTATTTGCATAATGTTTCCAGAGCTCAGGGGTATGCTTTGTCTACCTTGAGGTCCAACATGACCCACAACTAAATTGTAATAGGTTGTGACAGGTCTTGGACCCCCAATCCTCACAAAAGCTCCTTCAAAAAATTCACTTCAAGAAAAATTTAATTTCCATTTAGACTGTATGACAGAAAATATGCCAAGATTGCCACTTGAACTCTTAAAGTCAAAAATCCTGAACACAACCATGATGCCACCAAATATATTATGGCACATCTTGCTTTCAGAAAATTAAATGAGTAAGAAACATCCCAAATTGCTCAAATGTCTGAATCACTTCTCATTCCAAGGCAAATTCATGCCCAATTATGCATACAGAGGGAGTCTGACAGGCCTGTAATTCTTAAAGACATTTACAACCAAGTCAAGAAAATCAAGAAAGACAAACTGCAAGGAAGAAGGCCCATTTATTCTCTTATTGAAACTCTCAAAGAAGAAAAATTTGTGTTGTCCTCTGAAAAGAAAGCTGAGGGACACATTAACTTCTTATTTTTCAATTACTCCCTTGCCATAAAACTCCTTCATGGATTTCCTCATGTCATTCTTATGGATTGTACTTATAAAACCAATAAGTACAAAATGCCCCTTTGTCATAGTGTTGGATTCAGCTCAACCAATAAAATCTTTTCTGGGGATTTTTGTTTGATGAAGAATGAAACTGAACCCTCATATATTTGGGAATTAAATAAATAAATAGAAAAGGTCCTCAAAAACACCAATATTGTTGCCCCTCCAGTCATTGTTATTGGCAGGGATCTGTCCTTGAAAAATTCTCCTAAGAAGCTCTTCCCAGACTCAAAATTCATGTTATTCATTTGGAACATTAATAAAGATGTATCTGCTCATTGCATGAAGAAAATTGGTCATGGTACTGATTTTGAATATTTTATGGTCCTTTGAAATCAAGTAATATAATTTTATCTTTAAATTTTATTCTTATTGTTGTTTTTATTAATTAATTTGGGATTAATTTCTCAGGTTATTTATTCATCCATTGAAAATTCTTTCAAAGATAACTTGAAGAATCTTTAAGAGAAAATCAAAAATCTTGAAATATTTTAATATTTAGAAAACACCTGGCTTCCTCTAAAGGAGTATTATGTGCCAGCTTAGACCAACCACCATTTCCAACTGGGTGTGGGCTCCACCTCAAGAGTTGCAGGAGCCTGTTCCATGGTTAAACTTTGGATCCAAAAGTCCACTGGTACTCTCCTGGAGGTAGTCAGGGCTCTCCACATGGCTTTCAGAAAAGAATTCATTGAAATAATCAACAGAATATCCAAAGAAATGATTTTACATGTCAAGAATTTTCCTCCAAACATCTGTTCTCTCAATAGAAAGATGTCTCATTATTCCCTTCAGATGGCCTTTGAACATTTAAAGCCCAAATTTCCCCCCAATTAAAAATGCATCAACAAATATAAAAATTATCAAGGGATTCCTTGTAAGAACAATAAACAACAGGAATTTTCCAAGCACTAAAGGCTTCAGATATCAGATTTACATTCTCAATGGAATTTCAATTTACCTTTGAGAATTCTTTGATCATCAATTTTTTTTTTCTTATTAACTAATATTCTTTTTAATATTCTTCTAATAATTTTTATAAAGCTAATGATCAAATTTTTTTAGAAATAAAGAAATAATTAAACCAAAAAAAAAAAAAAAAAAATATTTAAATATATTTTGAAAGAAATTTTTTAAAAGAAATATTAATAGAAATAACTATAATTCTTTAAAATTTTAAATAAATATTTTTTTTTGATTAGAAAATTCTAATTTAATCAAATTCTAAATAGTAAAGAGGATTTTGAATATTTTGAATAAACACTAGAATGAAAGAATATTCATTGAATAACTAAATGATTTAAGAATAAAAATAAAAATAAAAATAAAAATAAAAATAAAATAGAACCCTAAAGATTTAAAATAATTGAAATTCAATCAAAGAGAAGAGGAAAAACCCCATCAAAAGTGACCAGAACAACAACATCCAAATCACAGTCAATCTCACCCTATCCAATTATGGAAGTGGACTCATCTGAAAATTCTGAAGATTCTGAGGCCTCATTATCAAAATCAATCAGTTCATCAGATTCACTACCCTCCAAAACTGAATTAAATAAATAAGAAGTCACCCTTAGAAGGTCCAGAAGATTGGAAATTGGAAGAAAAACCTCATAAAGAAAATCAAACAAGCCTGAAACCAGTTTGAAGATATATGATGAAATTGACTTGAAATGTGAGAATTGCCAAAGAAATTATCACACAAGTGATGAATGCTCCAAGCTTTTTGTGAGTTTATGATTCTTTTTAATGTATATTTCTCTTGTTTATTTTGATATTTATTCATTTTTTGACCTTATTTTATCAGATAACTGGATCAGAAGACTTGCTCAAGTTTATATTCAAATACACCTTCAAGGCCATCAATTTCCAGGGTGATGGAAACTGTGGCTACAGAACAGTATTTCACTACATTTAAAAGACTCAAGATCAATGGGCTGATGTCAGAGGTGTCTTTGCTGAAGAAATTCAACAAAATTAAGACCTTTATGAAACCATGAACACTTTTATTCCCTCAATATCCTCTTATTTGGACAGAATTGAGTGGTATGAAGATGTTGGCCAGGCTCCAAAGAGCAATTGGATGTCCATGCCTGATATGGTGGATTCAATTTCAAATAAGTATCAAATACCAGTTTCCTTTTATTCAAAAGTCCAATCTTTTTATTTTTTTCCCTTATTTCTGTCCTCCAAATGATAATTCACCCATTTTCATCTGCTTCTTAGATAGCTAATCTCATTTTGTTGCATTGGATATCATCATTTATAAAGTTTATCCAGTCCCCCTCATTACTTTCAATTGGAAATTTCATTCCTAACCAAAAGAACTGGGGTGGGAAGATAAATTTAAGAAACACATGATTTTATATTTTTCAAATATCCCTCCCCCCCCCAGAAGAAACAAACTATTTTGGAGGTTGATTCAGATTGATTGACTTTTGTATATAAAATTTATACCAATTATCCCCTCTCCTAAGTCCTATTTATTTCTTAAATACCACTTAAGTCTCATTTTTTTTTTATTAAAAATATGGAAAAAATATTTTTAATTAAAAATAGTCATATTAAAAACATTAAAAAAAAAAAAAAAACAACTCTTTTTTGTAACTTCACTTGTCCCGCCAAAAAAAAAAATACCCCAAAAATTATAGTCTTGTAGTTTTTAATTGTAAATTTCAAACCCCTTTTTTTTGATTTCTTTATTTTTTTTCTTTAAAAAAAAAGAATGAAAGAATTCTATAAGTGGGAAGATTTTAAATTAATTTTTTTTTTTTTTTTAAAAAAAATATATACCATTTTTAAAAAAAAATTGATTGAATTTTAGAAATTTGGCAAAAAAAAATAAAAATAAAAATTTTCTTTTTTTTTTTGGGGGGGTATTTAAATACTATTTTGAAAAAATTAATATGATAAAAAAAAAAAAATCAAAAAAAAACCTTAAAAATGAGTTTGAGGAATTGTTTTTTTTTTTTTTTTTTAAAAAAAAAAAAACTGGGTCACTTATATGTTTTTATCTATTAATTGGTAAAAAGAAAACATAAGGTCTTAAATGTATGTTTAGAAACACCCTATATATATATATATATATATTCATTAAATTTATAATTAATTAACTTTAATTTTTTTTTTTTTTTTTTTTTTTTTTTTTTGGAATTTCATAAACTAAATTCCAATTCATTTTTTTATTTATTTTAAAAATGATTATTTTTGATGATTTTTTAATTAATCAATTTAATTTTAATTTTAATTTTTTTAATTTTTTTTTTTTTGGGGGTGAGAAGGAGAAGAATTAATTATTTCAAAATTTAATTGAATTTTTTTAAAAAAAAAAAATCAGAAAAAAAAAAAAAATTTTTTTTATTAATTTTAATTAAGAGTTTTTGAAAAATTATTATATAAATTTCTTAATTTAATTAATTAATTAATTAAAAAAAAAAAAAAGTAAAATTCAAATTCAAATTGAATTTAAAAAAAAATAATAAAAAAACTTATTTATAAAATTTATAGATATAAAAATATTAATTAAAGTTTATTTTATTTCATCTTATTGATTTATTATTTAATGTAAAGCAAAAAAAAAAAAAAAAATTAATTTTATTTTTAAAAAAGGAGAAAAAAAAGTTTGATTTCCTTTTTTTAAAAAAAAAATAAAATAAAAAAAAAACAAATGTTAGAATTTTTTTTTTGTTAGAGAAAATTTCTCTTTTTTTGTTGTTTTTTTGTTTTCTTTTCTAAAAAATTCAGTCATTGAATTTTAATTGTTAAATTGAAATATAAAATTTTATCTCTATTTTCACTTTTTAAATTTTTTAAGAAGTTATATATAAATATAAATATAAATATAAATATATATATATTTAATTAAATTATAAAACCTTAATGAATAAATCTCAAATTTAAGAAAAATAAATAAATTGAATTATAAATTAAGTTTTAAATATTATAATTCAATTTTTTTTCTCAAAAAAAAGGAATATTAATTTTCTATTCATTTTTTAAGAAGATAGTTTGTTTATTTTTTTAATTATATAGATATATATATTCATATTTTAGGGAAAAACAATGAAAATTTTCCTTTTGTGATTGCATAATTAAATAAGTATTTAAATTGGAATAATTAATTTTTGTTTTATCAATAATGAATTAATTTTAAAAAAATAATTTATATTTCATTTTATTTTAAATTATTCTTATATCAAAAAAAAGAACCAATTTAATTTTTTTTGTTCTTTTATAAGTTTTCAATTTAAATATTTTGATTTAATTAAATCATTTTTTGATTTAACTTATTTATAAGAAAATTAATCATAATAATAAATAATTGATATATATTTAGATTATTATTGACTATGAAGATTTTGAAATAAAATAAGCATGGAGAAAAAATCTTCATTATTATAGCATAGTTAATGATATAAAATATAGTTTATTCATATCAAATAAAAATAAAGCAAATAATTTTCTTTAGATCAATAGTAATTTAAAGACTTAATTAAAGGCAATTAAGGCTAAAATAAAAATAAATATCACATGAGTTCTTAAAGATTATTAATAGAATGGAAAAATTTAGTCAATTTAAAGATAAAAGGAGGAAAATAAAATATATAATTTATTTAATAAGTTTTCATTACATAATAAAATTAAGAGAGTGAAAAAAACCAACCAAATAAATTATCCAGCCACTGTCATATCTTGTCAGAGGAAATAAGGGAAATATTAATGATAGTAACACCAAAATCATATGAAAAGGTGAGGGAAAAATTAAAAATTATTGACTTTGAATTATATTTATTGACTATAAAGATGGAAAAAAATAAATATTGGTATATTAACTAAATTGAGGGAATAAAACCAATAAGAGCTCAAATAGGATTCAATATATTTGAAAAACTGAATTCTTGATAATCTAATACTTGTGACAACCACATATAAGTAATTTAATATACTTATTACTGGATTTAGTGAAAAATACTGTTGAATTAAATCATCAAATACCTTGATTAAATAAAGTCTGTATTTATTTAATTGTATTTGAATTAAGTAGAATCTTTTTTGGATTTTTTTTTGAAAGTTCATTTATTAGCCATGCTTATCATTCCAGGAGAAAGAATTAAATTACCCCCTTTGAGGTTACTTTAATACTTCACTTGATAATATTTACTGATTTTAGTATTTCAAAATTTTTTCTCTTTAATGTAATCCTTCTAAAATTTATTTTTTGGGCTATATTATTAAAGAAAAACAAGTAAAAAAATGCCACTGGAAAATATTCAATTTATTAAATATTTGAATCAATCAATAAAAAAAATGAGGTGAGATGGACTTATAGAATATATTGATAATTTCTTCTTCTATTAATAAAGGTTTGGTTAAATTTGCATTTATTCTTCCCTACCTTTTAGTCAACTCAAGTTTTTTTTTTTTATTCAAAAAATTTTTTACAAAATTTTTTTTGAAAGAAATTATTAAAAATATTTTTTCAAATTAAAAAAAAATAAAAATAACATAATATTTTATTTATATCCCAAAAAAACTCTTTCAAAGTTTTTTTCTTCTATTAAATTTTAAATATTTTTTTTTTTTAATTTTAAAAAAAAAAAATTCCAAAAAAAAATTAAGAATTTTCATTTGTAAATTAATCAATAATATCAACCTCTTATATTAAAATATTTTACTTCCTCATCAAAGCTCTCCTTTATTCAAAACATCCTTGATAATTCCCAAAATAGAAAATTTATTATGAGCTCTTCAATGATTTATAAGATTTATATAATTTATAGCTTTTAAAAGATAAAATTTGATTATCAAATTGAAGAAGATCTCACTTGAAATTTATTGATAATGGTACATAAAGCCATATAGGTCATATTCTACACCATATATATATATATATATATATAACAAGTGACTTAATAAGCTTAACTGATAATAAATCAAAAAAATATTCCAAATTTAAGCTCAGATGATACAGAATGATTGAAATTTTCAAAAGTGTTGAGACTTTAAGCAACGAGATAATTCAATTGAATTGGCCATTGAATTGTGAAGATTTGGGTTTAATGGTAATGTGTCAGCTTTAGGTAAAATTGGTATGATTTTTGGGGCTAGCCAGGCAGATATTGTTTTATATACTCATAGGATTATTTCATTTTTTGGTGAAATAAAAAAGAAGAATTATCAATTGTCCTGATTATAATGAAACAGACAAAGATTTGGAAGTAATTCAAGATAAGGGTTTTCTAGGTTGTATTGGATTTATAATTTGGAGATAAATAGAATTTTCACAAAGGCCTGAAAACTATGTTGAATCATATTTTAATCATAAAAAAAAGTTTAGCCTTGAAGAATATTTATTTTTTGAAATTTAAAAATCTTTTAAGTAACTTAAATATAAAAGGACATTTAGGTACTCAATGTCATTGAAGCTTGTATTTGATATAAAAAATTCATTTCATTACATGTGGGTTGTACTTGATAATTGCATCATTTGAATTTGTATAAAAATATGAAGATAGAAAAGGATACCCATCATTTTTATTGAAAAGGATAATTATTGGCTTTGAAATACAGATTATTAAAGCTCTCCATATATAGTCCCATTGTATAAGGGTGCTATAGCTAATGAGGATGATAACAGTAGTTTTAACCTCAAGAGTTCTAAATTAGAATCCTATAGGAATTTTGAAGGGTTTCTGGTCATAATTACAAGAAATTTATAATCAGATGATAAATGAGGTGGAGATTCAGAGGTTTTTGGTATTTTATTTCTTAACATGTTTCAAAAATTGGGGATAAATGGGAGGAGCTGTTTGATTATTAATAGCCTCAAGATTTTCGAAATATAATCTTCTACATAGATTTCAATGGAAATAAATTATAAGAGAAAGGGACAAGCTATTAACTTTGAAATGGTACAATAATACAATATATATATATGTTAAGCTACTATGAGCTACATAAGTAATTCAATTTGTGAGAAATATATTATTACATAAGAATAAAATATGCTTTTTTATATCATGTGATTTTTTTCTCCTTCATACAAATATTAATTTTGAGTTTTATAAATTTACATTTTCTGTGATAATGGTTTCAATTTTTTTTGAATAAATTTTTGGTATGATTATTTTTTTTTTCAAAATTTATAAAATAGGCTAATTTCCTTTGAATTTTTGTGCGTAATTTGATATTATATATGATACAGAATGGTCTTAGGTGAATTAAATTTAGTGGTGGAATTTTTAATAGTTTCAACTTATTTATGATAAATAAAGGATTTTTAAACCTCATGATAGAGTATAGATTGAAAAATCTAACTGGTCACATGTTGAATTATTTAAATAATTTTTTTCATAAAAAAAATACCTACTTCATTTTCAATAATATTTCATTTGATGTAATATAAATACAAAAAAATATACTAATGAAATGATTTTTTTTTTGTTTTCAAATATCTTTCATTTCTTCCTGATCAATAAAAAGTAATTTCTTGAAGCTTATGAAGGTTTTAATGCAAAAAATGCTTACCAATATTGATTTCTTTGAGCTGAAAGAAGAATCTAAAATGGGTATTTTATGAATGTTTTATTTGATGTAATATTTCTTCCAAATTACTTTCATTATTCCTGTATGTTTAGGAAGTTATATTTAAGACTTAAAAGCTGTAAAATAAAGTCTATTTTCTGTAGAGAGGATTGAATTTGGAGATTGAAGAAAGTTATCTGTTTTAACAAAATAGAAAAAGGTCACATGTCAATGAATTTAAGTCGTTTTCATCTAAATTAACCTTATTATGGAAGCCATTTTTAGTTCTTATTTAATTAGAAAAATATTTGAAATCATTTGATGTTTCCTATTAAGTTTCACTAAATCTGGGAAGGCTTACTTAATTCATAATTTGAATATTTTCTTCATGAGAAAATTTGGACAAAATTCAAATTATTTATTGAATAGATTGATCATAGATTTTTAGTTATTTCCATTAATGATTATCATATTAAATTTACTTAATGGTTAATCCTGTTTTTATTTCATACACCCCAGACAGTTTCCCTTCATCAGCACCCCGTCTAAAACCAATAACTCTCATAATACCCCATAAAGGGTTTTTGTTGCTGTAGTGTTTTGTCTGTTATTTGCTAATTTATTTATAGGAATTATAAGATTATTGATAGATTCAAAAATTGGGTATCTCTTGTTGAAATATTCAACTTGATAAATGATGACAGATTATTTCGTTGAATGGCTTCATTAATTAACACATATGGATTGTTATGATATTTCATTTGTGAATTTTTGAACCATAATTTCTGATATTTATTGGCTCTTATTGATAAAAATTTCACATAACTTAATTTATAATTTTTTGTTCCATAAATATTACAAGCCTTTCTTGAAGTTTTTATTAAACTTTTCTGTTTTATAGTGACTGAGTTATATTAGTTCTTACTGGATTAACAGTGATTATCTCTTTGTTCAAGCATTTTCTAATTTTCTAAAATTGGATCTGGCCAAACCATTCCATCATAAAATGTGATTTAAAGATGTTTAAGCTAATTCTAAGAAAGAGGAATGAAATTATTTTTAAGCATCCAATTATGGAATAAAATTGTTTTTGGAAAGACCATAGCCTCATGAGCTTCAACTAAAAGATTATTAAAAGGAGGAAGAGATGGAATGGGATTAAAAGTAGGTCTAATTGGGATTTCAGGATTGTTTTTGTGTTTTAATTTCAAATTTTTGGGGAGATTAGGAATAATGATAATATAATTAAATAACATAACTTAAGTATTCTACCCCTGGAGTAATAGAAATAAGAAAAAGGAAAATAAGATATGTGCATCAGTATGGTTTTCTGTGAATATGATATTATTTGAGAAATTTACCATAAAACAAGAGTAAAGATGATGAAAAATGATTAATTTATGATTAAATGTTTGAAAATGAAATATATTATTACTTATTCTTATGGTATATTAAATTTATGTAAGTTTTCTTTGTGTATAGTAATATTATAAATATTATATCATTTTGATAATTCTAAACAATTAATTTAATAAGAGATATATTCTTTCATTAATGATAAAAAATAAATTCAATAAAATAAATAATTTTTTTTTAAAATATATTTTAAATAATCAATTAATTAAAAAAATGCCTCAAAATTGATTTGGAATGTTTGAGAAAATAATGTTTAATTAATATAGAATATTTAGCTAAATAAATAGTATCAAATTGAAAAACACCTCCTGGATGATTCAAAGAAATTATGAATTGTTTTGAAGCCTGTTTCTTATTTAAATTATAGAAAGATAGTAAAGAAATATATAGAAATTGAAAGAAGGTTCTAAGAAAAGTGATTCCAATTTATTTAGGGCAAAAAAATATTTTAATCAGGTTAAAATTACAATTGAAGGCCTTGGAGGCCAAGTGAAGGTGTAAGATGTGACTATGAAACTGATGATAATATTACTATGAATCAACAGTACTATGTCTGTTTTTATGAAATATAATAATAAATTATTATTATAACCACAATTGAATAATTAAAGAATTATTTCTTTCACGTGTTAAACACTACTAGTGATTTTAACAGTGAGCAGTAATTGTCTACAAGAATCAATTACAAGAAGAATTTAATAATAAAAACTTCTTGTATTAAAATAATAAAATTATTTTAATATATAATTATCTTTTGAAAGAATAATTATAAAGATAATTCTTGAAGAAAACTAATTTTAGAGAAAAACTTTCAGAATTAAGGATAAATGACTCACTTATACTCCAAAGAACTTATTGAAAGATATAAGTAGAGAAATTTGACGTAGAATTGTGGATTTAAGGGATTAAAATGATTTATAGAAGTATTACAACAATATATAGTTGGATTCTATGATTTCAAGTCTTTCTGATTGATTCTGAAAGAATTAAAACACCTAAGAATAGCTTAACTAATACTTAATTGTTGGTAACAATCATATAAATGGATAATAAGATGATTCTTGGAAAAAACAGCAAGAGGAGGCCTCTTTCAAGTCAGAAACAGCTCACAGAGGCATGAAATGGAGAAAACTAAAAAATCAGTGAGTGAGAAAACAATGAAACCTTTTGGATTATTGATTGCATCATCTGTTGTCACGTAAGATTATCATAATTACTTAATTGATGCTTTTACGTGACTACCAACCCCAATATGGTTAAGAATAAAAAGAGTAACATCTGTAAATCTTCTTTTATTCTAAAATAATCATTTATTTCTAAAAGTTATCAATGTTATTGGTAATCTCATCACAGGTTGTATTTACTGTGAATTTTTGAAGATACAGTGTTTCACGTGGAATAATCAAAAATGGACTGGAAGTAAGAATTTTAATTTTACTAGTAAGACTATAATTATTTTTGGTTGTACCATAGATAGTACAGTTATACATTGTCCTGAAAGTTTCAGAGAGATTCATTAAGAATTGTATTTTTAATAAATTTTTGAAGTTTGTACCTCATTTCTACGTAGAATTGCAAATATCAGTGTTTAGCTGGTTGCTATGAGGTAAATCAATGGATACAAGTCCAAAAAGGGTTTCAATTACTATTTTAGGGTCTATCCATGGAAAGTCATTAAGAATTGACATGGTTACAGGAGTCTAAGTAGCTCTTTACCTCCTTGGCACGTCAAAATAGCAGGTTATTTGCTATTTTCTTATGATTTACTGTAGTTGTAACATGGTAACCATGTTCCAAAAGTGTTTTAGTTTACTCATTGGGCCAAGATAAGCCATAGATCCAAGCTTTGGAGCTGTCCACACCTCTAAGGCCTCAGAAGCTGGGTACCCTGGCTCTCTTTGATGTCTTTTGTCCCCCTTGCCTATTTGTCATGCCAAAATAGAAATTCAAGCTTCAAGTGAGATATCCACTATGGGTGTACCAAAAGTAAATGTAGAAATACCGTGATACTAAGTGACCAAAACATGCATAACACTATTCTTAGTGTATATGTAACATGGGATTTCTCACATTCCCATTATTTTGGTGTGAAATTAAGAAAAACAAAGATTTTCACGGATCTTTTATGTGGTATTGATGATGTGGTATTGAAGTATTTTACGTATTACCACCTCAAAGAGTTAATTTGAGCTTACTAACTCTATGGAGCTACCCTAGGTGAATTTTTGTGTATAATCCAAATCTGGCCTTGAATCCATGGATTTACTTACTCAATAAAAAGTTATTCATCTTTTCTGAAATCAAAAAAGATGAATTTTGGATATATGCATGACTTATGAGTTATGCATAATTCAGAATTTATTTTTAAGATAATTGTGGCTTATTTGGGTATGTAACATATACCTCAAGGCTCACATTCTCTCCCACCAAAAAATAAAATTGTACTACAATTTTATCAATGGTATAAAGAAGAGAAAGGCCCCAAAGGGGGTTAATGTCCACTGTCCAACCTATTTACATTACTCAGATCAAGTAATTTAAAGCACATCTTATAGGCATATTCAGGCTTGTGGCCTTCTTTCATGTCTAAATCTTCTTAAGAGGTTATCTGAGTCAGGTATTTCTGATTCTGCCAGCCATTCATCTTCATGTACTGGATCTCTATATCTGACAAGATATTCTCTTTGATTTTTACTCCCTAAGTCTCCTTTCTTTAATGAATTTCTTTATCTTTCTGTCTTCATTCTGTTCCACTGGTGGTACAGTTAAAGGAGTTGGGTTCCTCAAAGTAAACAATTCTTTATCAGCTGGTTGATAAGGTTTTATCAAGCTGACTGGAAAGGTGGGGTGTTTATTTTCCAATTCACCACCTAATTCCACTTGAACTGCATTGGTTCTATGTAAGGCTACAATAACAAAAGGTCCTACATAAGAATCTTTAAGTTTCTTTGGGCCTTTGATGTTATTAAAATTCAAGGTTGAAACTAGCACAAAGTCCCCTACTTTGAAGTCTGGTACTTTGTGACTCTTGTCCCACTTCTGTTTTGCATAGTCAAATGCTTCATTCATACTTTGTTTTGCATGATGTTTCACTTTATCAAGCATTAACTTGAAGATAGAAGCTGTAGGATGAATGTCAATCAAGTCTTTCCTCAGTGTGTCTGCTGGGAGTCTTGGATCCCATCCTTTTTCTAACATAGCAGGAGTTTGACCTGTGGAAGAATGGACTCTTGTCTTATATGCCAATTCTAATGCAGGTATAAGAGTGCACCAGTCATGGGTAAAGCCATCTGAGTCTTTTAATTCTAACCCATAAGCACAAAATCTCCTGATCATTTCCTCCAAAGTTTGAATCATTATCTCTGCTAGCCCATCTGTTTGAGGGTGATATGCTGTAGAGAATGATAATTTAGTCCCAAACAATCTATGAAGATTGATCCAAAGTGAATATGTGAACTTGAGATCTCTGTCACTTATCATATTCATAAATAATCCTGTATGAGAAATAACTATACTCCATAGAAGAAGAGCTTTATCCATAGCAGTGTCAACTTTATGACATGGTAAGAATATGGGAGTTTTGCTATATCTGTCTACAATGACTAAACAAGAATCATAACTTTTGTCACCACTTGGAGGAAGTGCTGTGACCCAATCCATGTGAACAACTTCCCAAGGGGATTTTGGTTCTTGAATATGGATCAGAAGTCCAAATTTCTTGCCTGTACTCCTGTTTGCTTTTTGACATCTGTCACAGGTATGGCAATATTCAATGGTCTCTTTTCTCCAAGATGGCCAGCATGCACAGTTTTTCACTTTTTCAAGTGTTCTGTCCTCTGAAAGGTGTCCAGAGTATATGCTATCATGGCATTCATGAAGAATGGTATTGATAAGCAATCTGCTACATAATGTCATTACAGAAGAATTTTTTGGTTCTGTGGTAAATAATCCCATCAAACAAGTGAAATCTTCCTTCAGAATAGGAATCTTTACAAACTTCATGCAGTGCATTTAATAAAGATGTATCTTTGCAGTCTTTATCTAATAAAGAAGTCACAATATGGCAATTCTTGTCTTTCTTATAAGATTCTCTGACTTCTTCAAATAATTCAGTCCCAATATCAGTTATGTTAATTCCTTCAATTGGAATTTGAGGTTCAGCTTCTAAAGGTACATAAGCTAGGTTATCAGGAGTGTTGGCTAGTGCCCACCAACTAAGTCCATCAGCATTCTTGTGAATGTTTCCTGATTTATGAACTATAGTCATATTTCCTCTATATTCTTGAATAGCTATTTGCCATCTCAACATATGTCTGTTGGGAGTTTTCATGTTAAGAAGTGATTTCACAGCATTACAGTCAGTTATCACTTCAAAAAAACTGCCATCAAGATAATAGTGTAATTTCTCAAGTGCCCATACCAAACATAAGCACTCCATTTGGCTTGCACCATATCTGGCTTCTGTTGGTTTGATTTGTCTTGAGATGTAACAAACTGGTACTTCTGTAGGTTTGTCATCAATAATTTGGACTTGATTTAGGGCTTCTCCTAATCCATGTCTACATGCATCAATGTACAATTTAAAAGAAATATTCCAGCCAGGCATGAGGAGTAAAGGTGCTTCTGTAAGAGATTTCTTTATCTTCTCATAAGCTTCAATTCTCTCCTGTGTCATCTCAAATACAGTCTGTTGATCACAGATTCTATATAGTGACTTGGCTAGAATTGCAAAGTCTTTCAAGTGTTTCCTGTAATAGCTGGCAAATACAAGAAAAGACATCATTCCTTTTTTATTCTGGGGTATTGGCTTAAGTAATACTGCTGCTACTTTGTTTTTGTTAATACCCAAGCTTAAACCAGAAACAACAGGTCCTAATGCTTTGATTTCTTCAGAACCAAAATTGCATTTCTTGAGTGAAATTTTAATATTCACCTCCGCAGCTTTGTGAAGTATTCTTGCAAGTCTTTCAAGGTGCAAAGACCATGAATCAGAACATATGATAATATCATCAATATAAATGATAAGCCATCCTTCAGATAATTCTGTGGGAAAGATGGTATTCATCATTATTTGATAATGGGATGGAGCATCTTTAATGTAAAATGGCATTCTAAGATACTCATAAATACCACAGTTAGTGATAATTCTAAGTAATTTCTTAGCTTTAGGAGTCAAAGGTTTTTGATTTAAGCCTTTCAATGCATCCATTGATGCTATATACTTGGCTTTAGACAATTGAGTCAAGGTTTCTTGAATTCTAGGGATTGGATACCTATCTGGAACTGTGTAGGTATTCAATGATCTGAAATCTCCAACCATTATTGACTTATCATTATTCCAAGCAATAATAAAAGGTGTTGTCACTTAAACTTCCTCATTATGGACTACTTTCCTTAGTACACCAAGTTGGATTAACTCCTGGATATGTTTTTCCAAGGATTCTCTAGCTCTGGGACTGGCTGGATAAGCTGGTCTTCTAAGTACTGGAGGATATGGTCTGTCAATATTAAGAGTAATATAAACTTCATGTCCTTTTATAGCACCTAATGGTTCATTATCAGAGGCAAATGCATTACTGTATGTGTATAACACATCAATAAGTTCATTCCTCATCTTTGGTGACAATGATAGGTTAATTTGTGCTTCAACAAGTTGATTAGACACAAATTTATCTCTACAATTATCCTTAACAGAAGATACCACAGATATTTGTTTTGGTATATTGGAAAAAGCAAATTTTTGTCTCTTGTTATCCCCAATTGTGAAATATATGTCTTTATGATTATTGATGTCAATACCATAAATATTCAAGCAATCATTTCCAAGAATGATGTGCTGAGATGTGCAATTATCCATTACTACTATCTCTGTCTTCATTCTTATGCTTTCTGTAGGGTGTGAGAATACAATATTAGTGTCCAATATGCCCAAAGGGTACATATTGTTACTGGAACTACTAAAATGCACACCTTCTATTGGTAATAGATGGTTTTCCCATTTAGGAAGTATAGCTTGGAGATAATCTTTGCCCACACAAGCGCGAAATTCCCCTGTATCCAAATTTACTTTGGCTTCAATACCATTCATCAGAATTGATGTGATACAAGATGCTCAAGCAGTATAACCTTTTCCTCTAGCAGGTTTGGTCTTACACATTCTGGCATCTTGGATATTGATCAGGTTAAGACAGTCCTCACTGTACTGTGGCAAGTGAGTATGGACTTCTGTGACCTCAAAGAAAGCTGTAATGTTTTCAATGGTATAGTACTCTACTGGTGTATCCTCAGAGACTTCAGAGTCTTGATCAGATTCTTCTTTCTCTTCAGTACACTGAATTTCCTCAATGATTTGAGCTTCATTGATTTTTGTCTTTTTGATGCAAGTGTTGGCTAAATGTGAAGTGCTTCCACATTTATGACACTTAAAGACAGGTTTTTCTGGTCTTCTCTCCTCTCTGGGAATCTTTGAGACCAACTTGGATTCCATAGGGTTTTTTGTCCAAGTTTTACCAATTCTTGTTCTGGTAATGATATCTTCCATTGAATTAATGTAGTCCTCTGTTGAACAGGGTTCCACACATCTGCTTTTGATATCATGTTCCAGTTCTCCTCCACACTTCCTTAATATTTTCATATTAATTATAGTGTCAGACGTATCTGGTTGTAAAGCAGATAATCTGTCTTTTTGCTTGAAGAACCAAGTAAGTGGTTTATCTTTCTCTGAGTTAAAAATGGCAGTTTCAAAAGAATTTTCCATTTCTAACCTCCAAGAATTATTTTCCCATTTGGTAATCACTTCTGATTTCCACCAAGACCAATCATGTTTTCCATGATCTATTCTCATTTTGTAGTACCATTTCTTTGCAGTTCTGGTAAAAAGACAGTGTAATTTTCCCACTATAATTTAATCAGGTATATTAAAGTCTTCCTGCAACATCTCAATAGCTCTGATGAACTCAATATGGTTGCATTCACCTTCACCAGAGAATGTTGGTCATTCTTCCAATTTGGGAATATCTTTTTCAGGGATAACATTTTCTCCTAAGAGTGGGGTCAAAATTCCTTTAACAGAAATTTTTTCTTCAGTAAAAGGGGTAGAATGTCTTGGCATATGTGGTTCATAATTCTTATGAATTTGTTCCACATTTGCAATGATTTCATCCTTTAACTTTTGCCTTTCACTGTCAATTTGTGCTAAATGTGCAGCAAATTGATTGGTATTCTCAGATATTTCTAAGATATGATATTTTGGAATTTTAAGTTGGTCATTAATGTTAAAAATGGAAAGATCTTCCATTTCATCATTTTGAACTTGACATTTACTCTCAATTCTGTCACATGTATTAATAATGGAATAAAGTCTAACATTTGTCAATTGATACCATTCAGTATGCTTCTTGTCATTTCTTTTCAATTCACTGATATCTGATGTAATTTTATTTATCTTTGCATCAAATTTACCAAGTTCTACATCAATACTACTTTTTAAAAATGTATTTGTTGTATTATTTGCATGGAAAGGTTCTGTTAATCCTTTTCTGCTCCTTGGCTGTGAATTCCATCAGAGTTCTGGCCATGTTGAATACACTGTCCACAGCTGAAGGCTCCAATTTGGGGATCCTGTACCCTTGTGGGTAAGGTCTGTGCCAATTGGCTTTGCCTTTGCCCTTGCCTTGATGGTTCTTGGGACCTCTCTGCTTCTTCTGAGGTCTCTTGGGCTTGTCCTTGAACACTTCTGGAGCTGGTAGACGCCACTGGGACCTCTGTCTCCAAGGCTGGAGTCATTTCCAACTATTTCGTCTGGTCTATGGATAAAAGACTTTGGTTCTTCAACCAATTCTTTATCTTTTTGACCTTGTCTTTGCAAGACAATGGGCTCCAACCTCCTAAGAGCTCTATGGTCCTCTCCTGAGCCAGAAAGCTCTTGATGTGCAAGTAAGAGTTCATGGCCCCCTGCGAAAGGCTTGGGCATATTTCCCACTCTTCTTCTTTGGCTGCTCTGAACCAATTTTTGTACTGGCATTGATATATTTCTATTGCTGCCACCTGAAAATGGTTCAGCCTTGGAAATATTGCCATGAATCAGTTCAGACTCAGAATTCACATCAAAAGCTGTGGGTACAGACCTTGGGGAATGGGGGGAAACTCTGGAATCCTCCAGATGTGTCTTTCTTGAGGAAAACTTGGCACTTCTGGATTTGGTCTTGCCTCTTCCTTGTCCACATCCATCTGGTTGGACTGAATAGTTGCTTCCATTTCTGGTATGCACCATTTTCACGTCAATTTAAAGATAAAAGGTGAAAATATAAGATAAAACACACACCTTTTGGTGGTAATTTATTCTTTTATGAGTTAAATAAGGTGCCTCTTTTAGACATTTGCACCTCAATACTGTCTTCAGATTATGGACTAGTGATATATCTTTTACTGAGTCTGCTGCCAGCTGCACAGTATTTGATTAAAGACACTAGAAAAAAATTATAAAAGACAAACAATTATTTTTTATACTTTTTAAAATATTTATAAAGATTTTTTATAAGTTTTATATTTTTTAATATTAAAAAAAATTATCCTTTTTAAAGAAAATGAATTAAAATTTAAGAATTTGAATCAAAATTAATTCAGAGTAACTCAAAAAATAATTTTATAAGTTTTTGGATGTGAAAAAGCCACCTGTAAAAAAAGTATAAAATTAAGCCAAATTCCTAAATGAAAAAGATTTCAAGACAATTTCAAAAATAAAAAAATTCATTTTAACTTTAAATTGAAAGAAAAAATTATTAAATTAATATATTTTAGAGCTTAAAAGTATATTAATTAATTGCAAAAGGTTCAAAAAACACAGCCAAGCCTCCAAATATGAGATATGGGTAGGTATGGTAGTTTTTTAGAACAAAAAATTAAGTCTAGAATATGATTAAAGCCAAGTCTATGGATAAAATCATGGCCAGGCCCCCAAATGTAAGATGTGACTATGAAACTGATGATAATATTACTATTAATCAACAGTACTAGGTCTGTTCTTATGAAATATAATAATAAATTATTATTATAACCACAATTAAATAATTGAAGAATTATTTCTTTTACATGTTAAACACTACTAGTGATTTTAACAGTGAGCAGTAATTGTCTACAAGAATCAATTACAAGAAGAATTTAATAATAAAATTATTTTAATATATAATTATCTTTTGAAAGAATAATTATAAAGATAATTCTTGAAGAAAACTAATTTTAGAGAAAAACTTTCAGAATTAAGGATAAATGACTCACTTATACTCCAAAGAACTTATTGAAAGATATAAGTAGAGAAATTTGACGTAGAATTGTGGATTTAAGGGATTAAAATGATTTATAGCAGTATTACAGCAATATATAGTTAGATTATATGATTTCAAGTCTTTCTGATTGATTCTGAAAGAATTAAAACACTTAAGAATAGCTTAACTAATACTTACTTGTTGGTAACAATCATATAAATGGATAATAAGATGATTCTTGGAAAAAACAGCAAGAGGAGGCCTCTTTTAAGTCAACAACAGCTCACAGAGGCATGACATGGAGAAAACTGAAAAATAAGTGAGTGAGAAGAAAAAAAAACCTTTGGGATTATTGATTGCATCATCTGTTGTCACATAAGATTATCATAATTACTTAATTGATGCTTTTACGTGACTACCAACCCCAATATGATTGAGAATAAAAGGAGTAACACTTGTAAATCTTCTTTTATTCCAAAATAATCATTTATTTCTAAAAGTTATCAATGTTATTGGTAATCTCATCACAGGTTGTATTTACTGTGAATTTTTGAAGATACAGTGTTTCACGTGGAATAATCAAAAATGGACTGGAAGTAAGAATTTTAATTTTACTAGTAAGACTATAATTATTTTTGGTTGTACCATAGATAGTACAGTTATACATTGTCCTGAAAGTTTCAGAGAGATTCATTAAGAATTGTATTTTTAATAAATTTTTGAAGTTTTTACCTCATTTCTATGTAGAATTGCAAATATCAGTGTTTAGCTGGTTGCTATGAGGTAAATCAATGGATAAAAGTCCAAAAAGGTTTTTAATTACTCTTTTAGGGTCTATAAATTTCAATGAATTAAGAATTGACATGTTTACAGGAGTCTAAGTAGCTCTTTACCTCCTTGGCACATCAAAATAGCAGGTTATTTGCTATTTTCTTATGATTTACTGTAGCTGTAACATGGTAACCAAGTTCCCAAAGAGTTTTAGTTTACTAGTAGGGCCAAGATAAGCCATGGATCCAAGCTTTGGAGCTGTCCACGCATCTGAGGCCACAGAAGTTGGGTACCCTGGCTCTCTTTGATGTCTTTTGTCCCCCTTGCCTATTTTTCACGTCAAAATAGAAATTTAAGCTTAAAGTGGGAAGAATACCATGATATTAAGTGCCCAAAACATGCATAACACTATTCTTAGTGTATATGTAACATGGGATTTCTCACATTCCCATTATTTTGGTGTGAAATTAAGAAAAACAAAATTTTTCACGGATCTTTTATGTGGTATTGATGATGTGGTATTGAAGTATTTTCCGTATTACCACCTCAAAGAGTTAATTTGAGCTTATTAACTCTATGGAGCTACCCTAGGCAAATTTTTGTGTATAATCCAAATCTGGCCTTAAATCCATGGATTTAATTACTCAATAAAAAGTTATTCATCTTTTCTGAAATCAAAAATGATGAATTTTGGATATATGCATGACTTATGAGTTATGCATAATTCAGAATTTATTTTTAAGATCATTGTGGCTTATTTGGGTATGTAAAATATACCTAAAGGCTCACAGAAGGTTGGGTGTTGAGCTTATGAGGGATATGGAGGGCAGCTTGATGGTGGGTGTGTTGGTGATAAGGGGTATAGGTATTGATAATTGATGATGGACCATATCAATTGAATAAAAATCATTGCAATGGAAAAAAAACATACTCAAACAATTTAAATATCCATTTTATCTCAAAAAATAAATTTAAAACCCTATTGGTGAGAAACCTAAAGCTTTCAAAATTTGTAAAAAAGGATTGGTTTATTGTGATTTCTCAGGGAACAAAATATAAATACATGGCTGAAAGACTTCTGGTTGGGAATATTATTTTTGATGGTTTTGTGAGAAAAAAAGTGGAGCTAAATGAATGAGGAGGGATGTAAAATGACTATTTTTTAATAATGAAACATATTGAAATGAGATATTTTTTTTCTGAAGTGGGTTGGAGGAATTAATGTAAGTTTTTTTTGAATTGAGGTTTTTCAGTGAGAAAAGATGCTGATTCTTGATAAAGTTTTATTGAAAAGTTGGCTGGTTGTCATTAAATAACAGCTGAATTCAAGAGAAATATTTGAAATGAATCTACATAGAAACAATTAAATTCAAAAATTCTTTTCTTTCAGAAAGAAGAAACTTGGTTGGAAAATTCATTTTACCATTCTTAAAATTAATACATACCACAGTCTATAAAACACATTTTCAAATCTCTGAAAAATAATTTTTCCATTGTACTCAAAATATAAATTCCTTTTTATATAATAAAAAGAATCTGGTTGGAAAATTGGATTTAAAATTATTCAAATAAATATATACCTGTCACATGGTGGAATGTGATCTTCAGCTTGCCTTTATTAACCAGTTTTAAACCAGTTTGATAGACTTTTTTGGAAATAGCTCCCTTTGTTTAGGTCTGGAAGACAGAATTGTGACAGTACCAAATAATAAAAAGTAATTATTAACATCTTATTATTATAATTTTCTCAACATATTCTATTGCACAAATCTTTGGACGTGTACTTGAAATTATTGCCTGATTATTCCAAGAAAAATGAAGAAATGGATGAGGATTATATATCTTTCCACACGCTAAAATAAATTCTTAATTAATGAAGATATTTTATCTACCTTGGAAAAAGGCCTGGAATAGCTCATAGACAAAATTTTCAAATCCATCTGACATTTATTTCCTTTACATTGAATTTCCCTGTAAAATTTCTCTTTCTCAGAATAAAGTTCACACTGATGTATTCTCTCCTCAAATGCAGATTTATTCTGGCTCTTTTTATCTTCCAAAATCTGATCATAAACCTTCCCCAAATAAAAGTACAATTGAATCTCCTTCAAGAATGTTTTATATTTGATTTTCTTGAGATCTTCTCCTTTTGTGTCATTCCACTTTAGTTTATCCCAATCCAAATGTTGAATTTGGAAATTTTAATCAAATATCAAAAAGAATGAGCATAAAGTAATAAAAATGAATTATTTTGACTCACTATTTGTTTTAATTTCCAATAAATGTGCATATTATTGTGAAAACAATTGCGTAGATTTTTTCCTCTCACCACTACAATCATTCAGGTTGAAATTTACAAAGATTTTCTCATGTTCAATTGGATTTCTATTTAAGTTTTGTTAGGATGAAAAGGATGGAAGCCTGTAATACAACTGAAGAATCTTTGGGCCCACAATAAATAACACTTTCAGATTGGCCCACCACATCTTATTGCACACCTGATTTTTGACTTTCATGACATGTTTCATAATTTATTTCTTGAATTATTGTGTTATGAAATTTAAATTGATATAAAGATATTAAAAAGATAATAACAACATAACAGTTTGAATAAACTTCATTCTTGTTGTTCAAAGCTAAATATTCCTCCTGAAAATTAAATGTAGAAATTGGTTTTATCTTGGGCTTGTGAACAAATAAAGTATCCATTTCAGTATAGCATAGAAGCATTCTTTCAAGTTTATCAGAAATTGCCTTTATAACCTATATCTCATAATCTTTTGTGACCCCTGAACCAGTGGAATTCTCAAAGTTTCTGTACAAATTATATTTAATTCTTTATATTTGATATTGGTCATACATAGCTTCTTCTGTAAGATCCAAGGGGCTGAATGGATTTTCATTCAAATAAGTAGAAATAAGCTTTAATCCATTTTGTATGCTTGAAGGTTTCATTAAAAGAAAATATTTACCACTTTTCCTAAAAAAGGAATCATAATTAATTCTGTTCTTTAAACAATTGATAACACCTTTATAATTGACCTGAGTGAGATGGTAAGAAGGCCGTAATGGCTGTGAGGTGCCTTTTTTGAAATGAATTAAACATTTGAGATTTGATACATGGTATCTTGAAAGAAGTCTATGACAAGCCAAATTAAATAAAAATTATCTAAAAAGAAACAATTTGATACTTAAGGTTAAGAAGGTAAATTTGAATGAAAGGTCCCAATGAGAGTGATGATGAGTATTTCTGTGTTGAATTGGAAAATTGGATAGTTGGAGAACTACCAAAACAATTTGAACTGAAAAATATATTTATTAGGCTTGGAATTAAAAATCCTGAATTTTGCAAAACTCATATTTGGGTTAAATTAAGGGTCCCTCAGTTAAAAAAAAATAGAATTTGAATTTGAAGGACTAGGGTTTTTCATGTGATGTTTCCTGAAAAAACCCACATTTGTTTAATGTGGTATTTAGAAGGTTTGGAATTACCTAATTTGCTAATATAATTATAATAAATAATCAAATATTCCATCAGTAAAGAATAAATAACATAAAAAACACTTAAGCTTAAGATTTATGAAAGGATATTTTTTTGAATAAAATTAATTCATATGTTCATTAGGGGGTGTCAAGCCTACAAAATATTCAATTTGAAATCTTGTACTTCTTGAGATAATCCCAAAATTAAATTTATGAGTTTACTAAATGAAAAAACCCAAAAGGCATGATATTTCAAGGTACAGAGGCCGTATTTTTTGGTGAAAAATCATAAATTTCATTTCAAAAAAGACCAAATTTTCTTTACCCAAGGAAATATTTCTAAGTCACAACTCATCAAGCTGATATTACTTTCTATCATGAAATCAGAAAAATTAATTTAATATTTAAGAAAATTTGAAATATAGAATTTTTTATTCTTGAACACTCAGATGAATAAAATATTTAAATATAAAAGCAATTCATTTGCAAAAAATTAAAACCAATTGAGGTTAAAGTATAGATTTCTTAGAAACAACATCTGTAGCACATTCACTCAAAGAATACTAATTAAAAGAAATAAGACCAACAGAAGGAAATTACGAGAATAATAGGTTTTTGAACTGGTTTAGTATTTGTTTAATTCTTATATTTCAATAATACTATTCTAATGAATATTTTTTGAGCTATGATTTAGATCTATCCCATTATTTTTATTGTAATCAAGATAAAATCTGGAATCTCAAATTTACAGCAACAAATGTATTTAGAAATTGGAGAAATATGAGTTAAAGCTTTATAAATATTACTACATTTTTATTGATATCTTAAGGAATCTTGAATATACTTATTAAATTATTTTATATTTTGAGCTTTAAAATACTGCATTTAAGCTTTTTTTATCATACTACTGGAATAAATAGATTATAAAAGAATCCAAAAAAATTCAACATCAAAGTTTGGTGTGAAAAACTTTTTATTAGAAATGAAAAAAAATATTAATTTAGCTATATAAATAATTTATGTTTTGTTTTTATTAAGTAATCAATATTACTGAATCATCTTATTTCTGAAAGGTTCATCTTCAAGTTATTCAGGATATACTGAAACTGGGTCACTAAGACCAATGAAATTAAAGCACACTTATAAGACAAAAAAGCAAAGGAAAGAGTAAAATATAATATATATTGTTTTTTTAATTGAAAGGGGAGAGGAAGAAGCTTATTGTAAGATTTGTCTATGAGGCTTTGGATAATATTACTCTTTATCAAGAGTACAATTACTTCTCTTATGAAATATAATGAATAAATTCATTATAGCAACAAATAAATAAGTAATCATTTAATTATTTTTTAATTTGTATACAATGATAGTGATTACAACAGTAAGCAGTAATTTTCTACTAGGATCAATTACCAGAAGTATTAATAATGAAAATTTCTATTAAATTAATATACAATTAGGGTGTTGGTAAACACACATAAGCTTTTAGTAAAAACACGTAAGCCCTTACGTGTTTTTACCAATTTATGGTAAAAACACGTAAGTGACCTTAATTTTCAAAAAAAAAATCCTCAGGCTCAGTTTTGAGGATTTTTTCAATTTTTTTTGCCATATTTTTCCCGACTTGGCATGTCAATAAGCACAAATTTTTTCAAATTTCTTTTTTTGCCAAATTTCGCAAATTTGGCCAATATGCCAAAATGGAATATTTTTTTCAAAAATTCATTTAAAATCTTCCCACTTATGAATTTACTTAATATTCTTTTTAAAATGAAGGGTTCAATGTGAAGAATAAAGCACCAGAATCCCATAATTTTGGGAATTTTTTTGGTTGGGACAAGTGAAGGCGCAAAAAGGGTTTTTTTTCAAATGTTTTTTCCCGTCATTGTAATATGCCTATTTTTAAAAGGTGAATTTAATAACTTCCCACTTATGAATTTCCTTCATTTTTTTTTTAAATTAAAGGATTCAATCTGGACAATAAAGAACCAGAAGCTCATGAATTGGAATTTTTTTTTGGGTGGGACAACAAGTGAAGGCGCAATGAGTGTTTTTTTTAACTGTTTTTTCTCTTGTGTGTAATATGAATATTTTCAAGTACAAAAGTTCCACATGTTTGATAAAAAAGGAGACTGAGGTGGGATTTAAGCAATAAATATGACTGAGGAGGGGGATAATTGGAATAAATTGTATATACAAAAATCATTCAATCAGAATCAACCTACAAAATAGTGGGTTTTTTCTGAGAGGGGGGGAGGAAGATTGGACAAATACAACATTCTGTGTTTCTTAAATTTATCAGCCCACCCCAGGGCTTGTGGTTGGGCATGAATCTCCCAGTTCACAGTAATGGGGGGGACAGGATAAACTTTAGAAATGATGATGTCCAAAGGAACAAAATGAGCACAACTATTCAAGAAGCAGATGAAAATGGGGGGATTATCATTTGGAGGACAGAAATAAGGGAAAAAAGAAAAAGATTGGGCTGTGGAATAAAAGAAAACTGGTCTTTTATACTTATTTGCAATTGGATCCCCCATGTCAGGCATGGAAATCCACTTGCTTTTTGGAGCCTGGCCAACATCTTCATACCATTCAATTCTTTCCAAATAAGAGGATACTGAGGGAATTAAGGTGTACATGGCTTCATAAAGGTCTTGATTTTGTTGAATTTCTTCAGCCAAGTCACCTCTGACATCAGCCCATTGATCTTGAGTCTTGTAAATGAAGTGGGATACTGTTCTGTAGCCACAGTTTCCATCACCCTGGACATTGATGGCCTTGAAGGTGTGTTTAAATATAAACTTGGGCAAGTCTTCTGAGCCAGTTATCTGATAAAATAAGTACAAAAAATGAATAAATATCAAAATAAACAACATAAAATTACATTAAAAAGAATCAGAAACTCACAAACAGCTTGGAGCATTCATCACTTGTGTGATAGTTGCTTTGACAATGCTCACAGGTCAAGTCAATTGCATCATAGATATTCAAACTGGTGGCAGGCTTGTGTGATTTTCTTTGTGATGTTTTGCTTCCAATTGCCAATATTCTTGACCTTCTAAGGGTTACTTCTGATTTATTTAATTCAGTTGCTGAGGGTAGTGAATCTGATGAACTGATGGATTTAGATAATGAGTCCTCAGAATCTTCAGAATCTTCAGATGAGTCCACTTCCATAATTGGAGAGGGGACATTTGACTGGGATCTTGAAGTTGTTGTGCTGGTCACTTTTGATGGGGGTCTTCCTCTTCTCTTGGATTGACTTTCAATAATTTCAAATCTTGAAGGTTCTCTTTTGTTTTTATTCTTGGCTCCTTGGGGTCTTCCACGGATATTCTTGCATTCTAGAGGGTCTTCATAATATTGATCATCCTCTTGACTCTTGGGAATTTGATCAAATGGGACTTTTACAGTCAAAACATCTTGAAAATGCTGGAGTATTGGAGTGATTTCTGCCATTGGTCTTTGGAACAGGTCTTCCCCAATGTCTTCAAATATTTTCTTGGCTTCATTCTTTCTTTCTTTTTCAACACTTTGATCATCACCTTGAAAACCAGTCTGAGAAGAATATGACAAATAAAATCAGTTAATAAGAAAAAAAATAATAAGAAGAAATTCAAAAACCCTCACAGGAAAATTCAAATGCCATTGAGGATGGAAGTCTGATAATTCAAGCCTTTGGCGCTTGGCAAATGCCTTTTGGGTCTTATGCTTGCAAGGAATGCCTTTATAATTGTTGTATTTGTTGGTGCTTTTTTTATTTGGAGGAAATTTTGTTTTGAAATTTTCAAAGGCAATCTGAAGAGCATAATGAGACACCTTGCCATTGAGGGAACAGATGTGTGGAGGAAAATTCTTGACATGGACAATCATTTCTTTGGAGATTCTGTTGATAATTTCAATAAATTGTTTTCTGAATGCCATGTGGAGTGCCCTGACTACCTCCAGGAGAGTACCAGTGGACTTTTGTAGCCAAAGTTTAACCATGGCATGGGCACCTTCAACTCTGGAGGTGGATCCCACACCCAGGTGGCAATGGTGGTTGGTCCAGGCTGGCACATAATACTCCTTTAGAGGAAGCCAGGTATTTTACAAATACTGCAAGACCTCAGCATTTTTAACTTGCTTTTGAAGCTTCTTCCAGTTGTCTTTGAAAGACCTTTCAGTGGGTGAATACATAAGCTGAGAAAAGAATCCCAAAGTCATTAATAAAGACAATAATAAGAAAAAAAGTGAAATAAAATGAAATAAAGTGAAGAAGTATATTACTTGATTCCAAAGGCCCATGAAATTTTCAAAATCAGTTCCATGACCAATTTTCTTCATGCAATGAGCAGATAAATCCTTGTTGATGTGCAAAATGCATAGCATGACTTTGGAGTCTGGGAAGAGCTTCTTAATAGAGTTTTTCAAGGCCAGATCCCTGTCAATAACAATAAATGGAGGGGGAACAAGCTTGGTGTTGTTGAGGACCTTTTCAATGTATTAATTTAATGCCCAAGTATATGAAGTTTCATTTTCATTCTTCATCAAACAAAAAGCCCCAGAAAAGGTCTTATTTGTTGAGCTGAATCCAACAATATGAAAAAGGGGCATCTTGTACTTATTGGTTTTATAAGTACAATCCATAAGAATGACATGAGGAAAGCCATGAAGAAGTTTTATGGCCAGGGGGTGAGTAAAAAACAAGGAGGTAATGTGTCCCTCAGAATCCCTTGCAGAGGACCAAACAAAATTTTCTTCTTTGAGAGTGTCAATAAGAGCATCAATGGGCCTTCTGCCTTGCAGTTTGTCTTTCTTGATTTTCTTGACTTGGTTATAAATGTCTTGAAGGATTACAGGCCTGTCAGACTCCCTCTGGCTGCATAATTGGGCCTGAATTTGCCTTGGAATGAGCAGTGATTCAGACATTTGAGCAATTTTGGATGTTTCTTGCTCATTGAATTTCCTGAAAGCAGGATGTGCCATGATATTTTCAGTGGCATCATGGCTATGTTCAGGATTTTTGACTTTAAGAGTCCAAGTGGTACTCTTGGCATATTTCCTGGAATGAAGTCTAAAAGGACAGTCAAGCTTTCTTGAGGTGACTGTTTTGGAGAGGCTTTTGTTGGGATTTGGGGTTCCAGACCTGTCACAACATATTTCAATTTGGTTGTGGGTCATATTGGACCTCAAGGTGGACACAGCATACCCCTGAGCCCTGGCAACATTATGCACATGTTGCCAAAGAAGCTCAAGGGTCTGAAATTCACCTTCAGTGGGGGGTTGAAGCATTTTTTTAATGAAAATTATGTATAAAAGTAAAAAAAAGGGGGAATTGGGGGATTTGGAATGGGGTAAGAACCTTTCGAAATGTGAAAAAGAGGTGAAAAAAGGTGTGAAAAATGAACAGAAGTGGTTTAAATGTGGGATTAATTGATGAGGGATGGTAAAAAATTGAAAATTGAGAGGCTTGAAAGCAGGTTGTTGTGGTGGAAAATGCAGTCTTTGGGGGAAAAAAAGAAAAAAAAGTGTGAAAAGCTTTGCAAAATGGCTTTGATAATGCTGTTTTTCCAAAAAAAACAATGGTTTGGGGTGGGGATAATGTGGATTATTGGGGTGTTTGAGCTTGTTTGTTTTTTTTGGGGGGGGGGGCTGGGCAAAAAAATCTTAAACAATTTGGAGTTAGAGAGGTTTTGTGGGGAAAAAACCTCTTTTGGGAATGTTTTGGCCCAATACAGACCCAATGGTGTTTCATTTTTAATTAAAAATGGGCCCAGGGCACCCCTTACGTGTTTTTACCAAATTATGGCCAAAACACGTAAGTTTTTAGTAAAAACACGTAAGCTCTTACATGTTTTTACCAATTTGCTTACGTGTTTTTACCAATACCCTAAAATTATTTCAATTAATAATTATCTTTTTCAATAATAATTATAATTAATTTTTTAAGAAAGCTACAGAGCTTGGAGAAAAACTTTGATAATTTAAAAAAACACTCACTAATACTCTAAAAATGCCTTGAAAACAGTTGGAAGTGTGATTTGATGGATTATTTGTGGATTTAAAGGATCAATAATAGATTTATAGCAGTAATAAAACAATTGATAGTTAAATAATATAGGAAATAGCTTTATTCTTTTACTTGAAGTACTTCTTACTTATTTGGAAAGATGAAAAAACTCAAGGAAGGTTTTAAATAATACTTAATTCTTGGTATTAATGATAAATCTGAATGATATAATGGTTATTGAAAAAAACAGAAAGAGTAGGCCTCTTTTGAGCTTAAAAAAGCTAATGGAGGCATTCCATTGATAAAAAAAAAAGTGAGCTAAAAACTATTAACCTTGATTGATTTGATGATTTAATTACTTGTAGTCATGTAAGATTATAATAATTACTTAATTAAGTCATTTTACATGACTACCTACCCATTTATGGTTAAGAAATAAAGGAGTAGAAACTTTAAATATTCTTTTCTTTCCAAAGAAAATTTCTTCAACATTTATCAATGTTATTAGAAATTTCATCCCAGGTTGTATTTTCTGTGAATATTTGAAGATTCAGTGCTTCATGTGAAATAATCAAAAATTGACTGTAAGTAAAACTTTAATTTTGATTTATGAAGTCATAATTATTTTTTGCTTGAGTTTTGGTGATTCCTTTCTCAATTGGTATAGAAATTTCAATAAGAATTAATCAATAATATTATCTTTAATGAATTTTTGAGGTTTTTATCTCATTTTTATGTAGAAAGAAAATAGCATGGCAACAGCTAGTCTCCATGAGGTAATTTCATGGATAATAGTACCAAAATGGCTTTGATTACTATTTTTGGGTTTGTCCATGGAAGATAATTAATAATGGGGATGGTTACAGGAGTCAGTGTAGCTCATTACCCCCTTGTAACATCAGAATAGCAGCTTATTTGCTATTTTCTCATGCTTTAATGGGATTTTAACTTAGTAACCAGGTTTGCAAAAGGCTCTAGTAGACCACTTGAGGCAATATAAGACATAAGTAAAGGTTTTGGAGCTGTCCATTCCTCAGAGGTCTCAAAAGCTGGATACCCTGGATGTCTTCAATGTCTTTTGTCCCCCTTAGCTATTTTCACATCAAAAATAATAATTAAGGCTCAAAGACTGATATCTATTATGGGTGTATCAAGACTGTATTTGATGATAAAGTAATTTTAGGTTCCAAAAATATGAATTAAATTATTATTAGTGTATACGTGACATGAAATTTCTGACATTTCCATTACTTTGGAATGAAATTGAGAAAAACATAACATTTTGTGATTCTTTTATGTGGTATTGATAATGTGGTATTAAATTATTTTCCATATCAAAATCTCATAGAGTTAATTTAAGGCTATTCAACCTATAGAGTGATCCTAGATGAGTTTTTATTTAGAATCTAGATAAAGCCTTGCATCCATGGATTTACTTACAAACAAAGAAATTATTCATTTTTTCTCAAATAAAAGTGACAAATTTTGGGTATATGCATGAATTATGGTTTGGGCATAGTCCAAAAGCTCTTTTAATATTAGTTGTGACTTGTTGAGGTATGTAAAATATAAATAAAGGCTAATAATTATCATAATTTGTTTAGATAAATTCATTCAAGGAGAAATATCAGTAGTTTATTTCAATTGAAAAAAAGCTAGAAGATTAATTAAATCTGAAGGTTTGAACTTGAACTAATAAGTTTTCTTTGAAAAAGAGGAGTTTATTTGAATCCAAAAAACCAAGCTAAGGGTTTGTTTAAGAAATTCAAGGATTTCATTTTCAAGCAAATCATGAAAAAATTAATTATCATTAGTTTTTGAATTTTTGGATTTAATTTTGTGACAATTGAAATTCAAAATGTGGTTTGTTTAAGTTTGATTTTTATTTTTGAAAACCTCAATCCTAAATTTTCACAAAGAATTAGATTTTAACAAAATACCTGGGGACTAACTCAAAATTTCATTAAATTTAAGATTAAATAGGTGATATGTAGAAAACAAATACTGGAAGTTCTACTTTGATAATAAGGTCACAAATAGTTTCTCATTTTGATACTGGACTTGGTAGTTTTGAAAGCACCTATTGTATATATTTTTCTATTTTTTTAAAAAATTATCATTTCTGAAATTTATCAATTAATTGATTAATGCTAAAAAGAATATTCTTTCCTTTTTGGAAAAATAAAAAAAAGGATAAAAATTAATTAAAAAAGCAATTCAATTGAAGCAAAAAGAAACTGTTAAAATTTGAAAAATAATTTTCTGTAAGAAAAATACAAAAAACTTAATTAAATTAAAAAAATGTAAACATGTTTTAGCAACTTATTTATTTATAATTTACCTCTTAATGAATAAGTTATCTATGTTTTCTTGATTAATTGAGTTCATTTGTAAGAATACACAAGATTTTGGTAAATTAACATAAGTAAATTTATGCATTATTGCTTAAAATTTCTAGTTTTTTTACATTATTTTAGGATTGTTTTTTTAACCCCTTTTGAGGCTCTTCTTATTCAAATTGTTTTTGAGATTTTTGTTTGTAAAAAAAGAACAAAATTATCTATTTCTGAGGAAAATGGGAAATTAAAAAGTCAAAAGGTCAAAATTGTACTCTGTTTTTGTCAAAAAGCCAAAGTGGACAAATTTGGCTAGGTATTTACTTGAAAAATTAATCTCCCTACAATGTATTTTTGTCATGGAATTCCTGAATAATGAACTTTAATTGGAAAAGAACTGGGATTAAATGAGTGGAATTTTGATTCAGAGTTTTTGCCTCATTCCTTTAAAATTTCTATTTTAGCCACTTGGGGCCCAATAAAGTTTAAAAGAACAACCTTCTTTTGGTACTCCTTCAAGCCTAAATAATTTTGAAAATTAAAAAAAATTGATAATAAATTGAGAAAAACATCTTTAGAAAGAAAATGGAGCTTATTACATGAATATACCAACTTCATTTATTTAAAAAATATAACAAAAAATTTAATTGAGCTAAATTGAAAGAAAAAATATGTATAAATATCTGAAATAAAAAGATAAATATGGATACATAGATACATATCAAGGAAATTTTATTTGTGCTTTATTTTATAATTTATTATTAAATTGAAAGCCAAGAATAATTTTCTTCTAACATCTTTTTAAAATATATATAACTAATAAATTACAAGTCAGATTTCTATTTAGGAAAATTAAATTAAATAAAAAAATAAAAAATTATCTATGCTAAAAAAATATTTATTTTGAAGCTTAAAAGGTTTTTTATTTCACAAAAAAATCATCAAATTATTTTTTATAAAAATTATGATATGAAATTGAAGTTTTATTTCATATCAAAATAGTCATCTTATTTCTACTTTTTCTAATAAATATTCTTTCATATTGTATCATGAAAATAACTTATGTAAATTGGAATATTTCAATTGATAGGTCACAAATTTAAGAATTTATTTTAAAATAATAAATAATTTTCAATAATATGAATTAATTTCTTACTTAAATTTCTCAAAGAAATACATTTTATAAGAGGTTTCTATTCTTTAAGATGTAGTTTTTAATCAGAAATTATAGATTGATTTAGATTTGATTCATGAGAGTTTCTTTACCAAATTTTTAATCAGTTAGAAAATAATATCAATTTTTGGCTGAATTTTGTGGACTATTATTAAATAATTTTAAAAAATAGATTATTTAAAATAAGAATTTAATTTTGATTCCAAATTACATCTTATATTTAATAAAATTGGAAATTTTCATTCCAATCAAAATCAAACTTGGAAAGCTTAATGTTAAAGCAAAAGAAATATAGCTCAATTATATCCCTTATGTGAGCCTTTGAGATATGACCACATCTCCAAAAAAGGTCACAAGAAAACTTTCTAATAATAACCTTAAAATAAGTAAAAATACCATAAAAAGGCATAAATTCTGAATTAAGATAGAATTTAATGAACCAAAATGTGGAAGAAATTACATCATTAGATTATTCATGATAAAACACACATATATCATTTTTATGGAATATCTGTAAAGTCAATACTTAATGAGTAATAATTAAAAATGCCATAAATAGACATAAACTCTTATTTATTTCAGAAAAAAATGAAACAACATGTGTGATAAATTGGACCATTGGATTCTCCATGAAAAATTACACATAAAGCAATTTTATATCATTTCTCTAAAGTTAATACTTAAAGAATTAAGCTGAATATATGCACTTTAATGATCAGTGCATACATTCATGGTTTTTAGCTGATATATCCTGAAATATACATGATAAATAGTTAAACAAAAGGAAAGGGTAGCACATAATTACTTTAAGAATACAGATATGAACTTTATTTCACAATTTCCAAACAAGGTCATAAATTGTAAGGGTTTCTTGAACAAAATTTCTAGAGCTGTTGACCACTTTGTTGTGAAAGTGGTCCAAAATCACGATTGAGTAGATATACAAGCTCTACTATGTCATAAGTGAAGAATGATGTATTTTTGTATCATAATACTCAAGGTACATCCCCCTGGAATCATGGTTTGAAGTTTAAAATAGTAAATTTTGACAGAAAAGAGGAGTTACAAGAAAAATTATCAAAAAGAGAGTTTTGATGATTTAATGAAATGCTTTTGGAAGCTTAACAAGTAAATTAAAAGCTATAAAAATTCACTCTCTGAATGGATTTGGCATGTAAAAATTAAAAAGCTATTAATGATCAAAGTTTAAGCTTAAAATTGATCATTTATGATCACTCACTGTAATCCTATTTTAAGCTTAGTAGTAATATGAGTGATAAAACTGGTGAGTAATATTAGACTGTGATAGATAATAATAAAATACACAAAGTTTAGGCTTCTGAAAAGCCTATGATGTCATCAAACCTAGAGCTATAGTGATAACTCTAAATAGTGGTGTAATAATGAGATAAGATGGTTTGATTATGATGTAATCATCACCAAACCTTAAAATACTGATCAATTACAGTGGGTAAAATCAGCACACGTCTACTAGAAGCCTTTTGGACTCTAGAAGGGAGGAATTTACTACAAATAGAGCTCTTTGTACTATATTCCCTCCTCAGACGCATCAAAAACAATAAAACACAAAACAAAAAGGTAAAATCTTTATTATTTATATATAAATCTTTTATATTATCAAATAACAAAGGTAATATTTATTATGATTATCAATATTGAGGTGATAAATCCAATTTTTTAATTGTTTTTGTTATATTTCTCTATAAATCCTATTTTCCACATAAAATTAAGAATATTTGTAATTTCTCTTATTTTATTTTTGTAAATACAGTTTAAATAAGTTGTATTTACATTTTTTGGTGTAAGGTCTTTCACAATTATTATATTGAGTGTTGAAAGTAGGTTATTTTCTCTTTTATAATAATTTCTCTCTATTATTACTTTTAATAATCCATTTATTAATATAAATAGTATTTATATTAATATATAACATTGATATTGGTAAAATTATTGTTATGAATTGTTTTTTATTATTGAGAAATATTTTTTTACGCCTTTATTATTTGTTAGTAACAATAATAAAGAGATTTAAATATATTAATTATCATATATCAATATATTTATTTTCATTATATAAATTATATCATTATATTTATTCAATAATATAATGATTTTATGCCATAACTATAATAATTATTTATTATTATAGTTATTATTCAATTCCTTTATTAATGAGGAAGTTCATAGTACAATAAGTGAAGTTTTTGTAATATTTCCTTATAGTTTCATAGTCAAACCTTCCATTTGGGGCCCTGGCCATGAAATTTACTTAAAGACCCTTGAAAAAAGGATTTAAATTGGGGTTATCCAATAATAGATTATATTTATAAGTATAAAGCTATATAGTAACTTCATATTCATTGATTTTAAGAGCTATTGAGGCATTTGGAAAGCAATTTTACTGTCTTACACATAGTTTTTCACATCCTTAGACTTGCAAGAATTTTCTTTGAGTGAATCTAGTGATTAAGAAAAATGTTTAAAAATTAAAAACAAATTTATATTATAAACTAATTTCAAAATAATCATCTTAATTTTATTTTATTCTTTGAAAAAAAATTATAAAATGATAAAAAATAACAAAAACCAATAAAAAAAGTTATTTTCATTCTTTTTGATCATTTCTTTTATCAATTAAAAGATATAAAAGCAATTTTTAGGTGGGAATTGCCATATCATATCAAAAATAACACTTCTGAAAGAAGAATTATATTTTTTTATCTTCTTAGTGCTTGCAGACAACCCAGAAGAGGATAATCAAACCACTGTCAAGAGATTGGTGGAGGAAACTTGTCCAAGTTCTCCAACAACAATTATCAATAAGAAAAAGAAATATAAGAAATTGGTCTTTCCAGGACCCACTATTCAGCACTCTGAAGGTGAGTACCACCTTTTAATTTCCATAAAAGATTTTTTGTGTTCTGAAATATTTTTTTTTCTTAAATTCTTACTATGACTGCTAGAAGAGGATCCCAATACTCAATCCAATCAAATGGAGGTGGACTCAGAAGTAGAGTTTATCTCTTGAAAGGGCAAAATCCTCAGTGGAACAGAATACACACAAGGAAGTGCCATATACAAAAGGAAAATCCCAAATATGCCCATTATTTCTGAACCAGAGTTGGAACTAAGTTTGAGTAACTCCAACAGGGACAAATCACATTCAGAGGGCTCAAAGAGACACTTATATGAGCCAGTACAAGCAGTATTTCATGGTGTACAAGGAAAAAGATTGGTAAATGTTGCCACAAATCCACCAAGGAGTGATGAACTCCTGGCATATCCTGAAAAAATTCCTTAAATAGGAGGAAAAAGTGAGAAACTCTGATGTATGGAATCAACTATCATCAAAGTTTGAAATCAAGAAGATAAAGAAATACCATGCCAAAAGAAGGGATGCAAGCAAGTAAGAAGCCCAAGTAGCTTCTACAAGAAAGCCTCAAGACAACCAACTTCCCTAAGAAGGGAAGAAGAACAAGAAAAAGAGTTGGAGGAAGCTGTCACAGGGGCTCTTCTAAGTGAAGAGGGCCTGGCACTTACTTATGGAGGGCTCAGGATATGGTAAGAAAAGAGTACACTGAAGAGTGTTAGGAGTTGAATTACTAAATAAAAGAATATAAGAAAAGCAGAAACATATAATAAGAGTAAGAATAAAAGAGCCAACCACAAACAAGTCCAAGTCCACTATTTCAACCTGTCAGAATGGAAAGAGAAGGGTTAATAAGGATATGGCCACCCAACTCATACTGTACAGGCAAAGAAAGAAAAAGGCTAAGACTAACTTAAAATAAAATAATTATAATACGCAAAAGAAGGATAAGAATAATTGTAAAATAATGATAAACTAAATTAATTGACTAGGGGAAAATCCCCAGGGGGAGAAAGAGGGGCTGGTATATGTGAGAATCACCAGACCTCATCCAGACAGAGAATTTTCATGAGAAGATTTGATGATTGAATTGAGTCTGGCCAATACAGGTCCTGTATGGCTGTACAGGATCTTTACAAGAGGAGTGGTGGTCTTGATGGATCATACAGTTTGGGGATGGGGTATCCAAACTGTATTGGGTAATTACAGCCTGTACAAGTATTGACAGGCTGTATTGATGAACCATAATGTATGGGTGTTTCAGCAAAGAAGATTTCTAAAACTGAATGCTGATACACACAGTGGATTTGCTGGTTTGAGGTGTTTGAGTGGGTGTAAGTATGAATACCTTTACCCCTGATTAGTGGTTGTTACAGAAGCCATATTCCCCAAGTTACAGGATCACAAAAATCCAAAAAGATGCCATGGACAATGTCTTTGTGAGCCTTTGAGATATGACCACATACCCAATAAGGTCACAAAAAGACTCAGAACAATTATACCTTTAATATAATTATATTAAAATTACTTAGAATAATTATACATTAAGAATAATTACTTAAATATACAAAAAATACCATAAATTGGTACAAAAATTGGTTTAGCTTAACAACCAATGAATCAACATGTAAAATAAATTATACCATTGGATTCCCCATGGAAAAATACACATATACCATTTTATGGCATATCTATAAAGTCAATATTTAAGGAATTATAAGGTATAATACCTTATAAAAATCATAAAACCTTATTTATCTCAAGAACTAATGAAACAACATGTGAAATAAATTGTACCAGTGGATTCCCCATGAAAATCCACACATAAAACAATTAATAAGCTAATTCCCAATGTTAATACTTAAGGAATTATCCTGAATATATGCACTTTTTTGGTCAACGCATATATTCAAGGATCATAGCTAATATCTTCTAAACTATACATGATAGAATGATGAACCAAAAATAAAGTTACCACGTAATTACTGTAAGAACACAGATATGAACTTTATTTTACAAATTATAAACAAGGTTAAAACCTATGATGAATTATTGATAAAAATCAACAGAGCTGTTGACCACTTTGTTGTGAAAGTGTTCCAAACTTAAAAAAGAGTATACAGTTGGATTCTACTAGTTCATTCGTGAAGAATGATGTAATTTTTATTATTAAATTCAGGGTATAACCCCCTGAAATCAAGGTTTGAAGTTTAAAATATTGAATTTCGACAGAAAAGATGAGTTACCAGAAAAATCATCAAAATAGAGTTTTAATGATGTAATGAAAAGCTCTTGGCAGCATATTAAGGTTATTCCAGGCTATCAGAATTCACTCTCTGAATTGCTGTAGCGTGTAAATCTTAAAAGTTATTGAGGATCAAAGTTTGAGCTTAATTTGAGCAGTTATGATCACATACTGTAACCTTAATTTAAGTTTAACAGTCTTAAGAGTGATAAAATTGGTGAATACTATTAGTTTATGATTAAAATTAATAAAATCCACGAAATTTGGGGTTCTGCCAAGCCTCTGATGTCATCAAACTTAGAGTTATAGTGATAACTCTAAATAATGGTGTAATAATGATGTAATATGGTTTGATCATGATGTAATCACCCTCAAACCTTAAAATATTGCTCAATTCCAGTGGATATGATCAGTACACGTCTACTAGAAGCCTGTTGGACTCTAGGAGAGAGGTATTTACTATAAATAGAGCTTCTTTTACTCTATTTACCCCTCAGACGCATCAAAAACATTAAATCAATTAAATAAAAGGTAATTTCTTTATTCTTTATATATAAAACTCTTATATTATTAAAGACCAAAGACCATCTTAATATTAATCACCATTTTTACGTGATTAAATCAATTCTTTAATTGTTTTTGTTATAAATCTCTCTATAAACTCATTTCCACGTAAAATCAAGAAATTTAGTAATTTTCTTTATTTTTTATTGTAAATACAATTTGAAAAGGTTGTTTTATATTCTTTTGGCGTAAAATATCTCAAAATTATTATTTTAAGTGTTAAAAGTAGGTTATTTCATCTTATTATAATAATTTCTCTCTTATTATTAATCTTAATAATTCTTAATTAATATAAATAGTATTTATATTAATATATAACTTTAATATTGGTAATATTATTGTTATTAATTGTTTTTTATTTATAAAAAACAGTTTTTTATGCCTTTATTATTTGTTGGTAACAATAATAAAGAGCTTTATAATATATTAATTATTTTATATTAATATATTATTTATAATATTATAGTTTCATATAATATTAATTATATTATTATATTTATTTAATAATATAATATTTTTACGCCATAATAATAATATTTCTTTATTATTATTATTATTTTAATCTTATTTATTTCAATTATAAGGACATTCAGAGTACAATAAGTAATAAATTAGTAATGTTTACTTATTGTTTCATAGTCAAACCTTAAATTTGGGGGCCTGGCCGTGATATTTACTTAAAAGACCTTTAAAAAGATTCTATTTGGGTTTATCCAAGAATAAATTATATTTTTAATCATAAAATTATATAATAATTTTATATTTTATTGATTTTAAAAGCTATTGAGGCATTTGGAAAGCAATTGTACTGTCTTACACGTGGTTTTTCACATCCTTAGACTTGCAAGAACTTTTTTTGAGTGACTCTAGTGATTAAAAGAGATATTTTATAAATTAAAAATAATTTTTATTATAATTTAATTTTATAAGAATCATATTCATTTTTTATTTTATTCTTTAAAAATAAAAAAAATATATATAAAAAATATTAAAAACCAATAAAAAAAGTTATTTTTATTCATTTCTTTATTTATTTCAATTTTTCAAAGATAAAAAAGCAATTTCTACGTGGAAAATTGCCATATCTTGCCAAAAATAACACTTCTTATAAAAAGACTTATATTTATTTGTCTTTTTTAGTGTTTGAAGATAACCCAACAGAAGACAACCAAGCTACTGTTGAGAGATTGGTGGAAGAAACTTGGCAAAGTTCTCCAACACCAGTTATCACCAAAAGAAAGAAAGCTAAGAAATTAGACTTTCCAGGGCCCACAATTCAAGACTCTGAAGGTGAGCACCTCTTTTTAAATTGCCATAAAAGAATTTTATTCTAAAATACTTTTATTTTTTCTTATTTTTTAAAATTATGACTACCAGAAGAGGTTCCCAATACTCCATCCAATCAGATGGAGCTGGACTCAGAAGTAGAATTGATCCCTCAAAAGGGAAAAGAAAGGGCAATATCCCCAGTGGAACAGAATCCACACAAGGAAGTGCCTTATGCCAAAGGCAAGTCCCAGAAATGCCCATGATATCTGAGCCTGAATTGGAACTAAGTATGAGTAACTCAAATAGGTACAAATCACATTCAGAGGGCTCAAATAGACATCTACATGAGCCAGTACAAGCAGTATTACACAGTATACAAGGACAAAGACTGGGAAATGCTGCCTCAAATACACCAAGGAGTGATGAACTCCTGGCACATCCTGAAAAAGTTCCTCAAAGAGGAGGAGATAGTGAAATACTCCAATGGATGGAATCCACTGTCATCCAAACCTCAAATCAAAAAAATCAAGGATTATCATGCCAAAAAGAGGGAGGCAACCAAGGAAGAAGCCCCAGTAGCCTCTACCAGCAAGCCTCAAGCCAACCCACTTCCCCAAGAAGGGAAGAAGAACAAGAAAAAGCATTGGAGGAAACCATATTCCCCAAGCTACAGAATCCCAAGAATCCAAAAGGATGCCATGGACAATGTTTTCAACATGGCCAGAACCTTGATGGAATTCAAGGACAAGGAAGAGCAAAGAATGAGACAACCTCATTTCCCAAAGATATAACCTTGTCCAAAGATGTTGTAAATACTTTAACAGAAATTAAAAATAGTATATTACCTCTAAAAGAAATTAAAGATAGTCTATTATCACTACAAGAAATAAATAACAATTTATCTTCTTTAACAAAAATTGTTGTGCAAAACAAGAAAGAAATTGACAACATTAAGTTTATTGTTGAAAATAATAAACCAAAGAATTTAATTGACAATACTCAAAAATTAATACAAGGACAACAAGAATTGTATAAATACATAAAAGATATCAAAGACAAAACTTTGACAATCAATTATGATGTGAGTATTGACAATCTTACAGAAAAATTAAATAAATTAAGTATTTCTGTAGAAAAATTTGAAGAAAAGACTTCATCACACCAAAAATTACTTTTGGACCATGTGAAAAAAAGTGATGAAGCAAGAATGCATCTGAAAGATGATATTCAAAGTGAAATAAGGCTTATTACAGAAAAAATGGATAAAATTAATGAGGCTAATTTAAATATGCCAAAGTTATCAACACCATTTTCTCATATAAGAAGCCCTGTTAAAACAAAAGAGGAATTGTCAAACCCTTTCATAACAGACTTGAGTCACCAAGACAATAACCAAGTCTTAATGAAAGAAGCACCTCAATTGAAAGAATGGCCAACATTCACAGGAGAAGGTGAATATGACCACATGTCATTTATTAAAACAATTGACATGTTACAAGAAGACTATGCCATACCAGATGAATTAATCACTGCAAGATTACATTCATTGTTTGAGAAATCTGCAAAAAGATGGTATTATGGCATAAGACAAACAAATGGTAAAAATACCTGGTCTTGGTGGAAACAAGAAATAATCACCAAGTGGGCAAATGATGCCTGGAGGTATAAGATAGAAAATGCATTTGAAAACTCTTTCTTTGACCCAGAGAAAGACAAACCTTTAACTTGGTTCTTAAAACAAGTTGAAAGGCTTAATGCACTGTACCCAGAAATGTCACAGAAGATGGTGCATATGAAAATACTTAAAAAATGTGGAGGGGAACTAGAACATGCCCTAAGAAGCAGGTGTATAGAACCATGCTCCACAGAAGAGTATATAAATGCACTAGAAGATATAGTGACAAGAACAAAAATTGGCAGGACTTGGAAAAAATTGGACATTAAAAGCCCAAATAAACCATTTATCAAAGAAGATAAGTCAAAAGAATCCTTTAAACCCAATACATCCAACAATAATGAGCAAAGAAAATGCCATAAATGTGGAGGTATTGGACACTTAGCCAATAATTGCCTTAAAAAAGCAAAGATTAATGAAATTGTGGAAACAGAAAGCCACAATGACAAAGAAGAGGAATCTGACTCTGAAAAAGAGACAGAAGAGTCAGAAAGCTCTGAAAGTGATGAAATCAATATAATTAATGCACAAATTAATAATATTGATATAATTTATGAAGTACTAGATGTTAATTCAAACTTACCACAAGTTGGAACATCTGACACAAACCTGACAAATATACAAGATGCCAAAATGTATAGAACCAAACCTGCAAGAGGAATGGGATATACAGCTGGAAAATCAAGTATAAGTATTGTTATGGTTGATAACCAAGAAGGAAGAATTAACTTGGATACAGGAGCATATTGCACTTGTGTTGGCAAAAGTTATTTAAAAGCCATTGTCCCAGACTGGCAAGAAAAACTTATGCCAATACAAGGTGTCAAATTTAGTAGTGCAAGTGAGAGCATGAAGCCCCTTGGAATAATTGATTTAACACTAATTTTTCCTCATCCCTCACAATGTGTCAGAATTAAAGTAGAGTTTGTAGTAATGGACAACTGTACTAGTAATCATTTCATACTTGGGAATGACTACTTATCAATATATGGTATAGATATCTCCAACCAAAAGGACAGATATTTTACCATAGGAGATAACAAAAGACAAAAGTTTGGATTCTTAAATAACAAAAAACAAATCACAGTTATTAAGAATGAAGAAAAAATTCCAGAAAAGGAACTTTTTATATCTGAACAACTCAAAGAGGCAGAATTCAATCAAGAATTAACAGAAAAAATGAAAGAAAAATTGATTGACCTCTTATTTAAGTATAAAAATGCCTTTGCAACTGACAAAGAGCCACTAGGTGCCATAATTGGACATGAAGTGGATATAATTCTTAATGTAGAAAAACCTTACCCACCTTTATTAAGAAGACCTGCTTATCCAGCCAGTCCAAGAGCTAGAGAAGCCTTAGAGGTGCACATTAAAGAATTAATGGACCTTGGAGTATTAAGAAAAGTTGGACATAATGAACAAGTAGAAGTTACTACACCTGTCATTATAACTTGGCATAATGGAAAATCAAGGATGGTAGGAGACTTCAGAGCCCTGAATACCTATACCATTCCAGACAGATATCCAATACCCAGAATCCATGAGACATTAACCCAATTGTCACAAGCTGAGTTCATCACAGCTATGGATGCTCTGAAGGGTTTTCATCAAAATGTCTTAACAGACAATGCCAAGAAACTACTAAGAATAATAGTCCATTGTGGAATTTTTGAATACTTAAGAATGCCATTTGGAATAAAAAATGCACCTTCCCATTATCAAATAATGACGAATACCATATTCCCTGAAGAATTATCAGAAGGATGGTTGATTATCTATATTGATGATATCATAGTTTGCTCAGAAACTTGGGAAAATCACCTTACAAGACTAGAAAGGGTACTACAAAAAATAGTCCAAGTGAATATGAAAATTTCCTTGAAAAAATGTCATTTTGCATATAGTGAATTAAAAGCACTAGGACATGTTGTATCTGGCCTTAGTCTAGGCATAGACAAAAATAAAGTAGCAGCAGTACTACTTAAACCAATGCCTCAAACCAAAAAGGAAATGCAATCATTTCTAGGATTTGCTGGTTACTATAGACAGCATATAAAGGACTTTGCAAAGATTGCTAAATCCTTGTATAAGCTATGTGACCAACAAACAGTCTATGAGATGACAGAAGAAAGAGTCAAGGCATATGAAGAATTGAAAAATTCCTTAACAAATGCCCCATTTCTTCTAATGCCAGATTGGAAACTGCCCTTCAAACTGTACATTGATGCTTGTGGAGAAGGATTAGGTGCTGCACTTCACCAATCACAAATTATCAATGATAAACCAGTGGAAGGACCAATTTGTTTCATTTCAAGGCAGATAAAGCCAACAGAAGCAAGGTATGGAGCAAGCCAAATGGAATGCTTATGCCTAGTATGGGCTTTAGAAAAACTGCATTATTATTTGGATGGCACAGTATTTGATGTAATCACAGACTGTAATGCTGTGAAATCACTATTAAATATGAAGACTCCAAATAGACATATGCTGAGATGGCAAATTGCTATCCAAGAATATAGAGGAAATATGACTATTGTTCATAAATCTGGAAATATTCATAAAAATGCAGATGGTCTTAGCAGATGGGCTCTAGCAAACACCCCTGACAATCCAGAATGGGTACCACAAGAAGAGCATCATATAGAAGGAATATGTGTTACAGACATTGGCACAGAATTCTTTAACCAAGTTAAAGAAAGCTATAAGACAGACAAAAATTGCCATATCTTAAGCCAACTTCTAATGAAAGACTGCAAAGATCCATCACTTTCATCAAAACTAGATGAATTATGGAAAAAGGCATATGATGAAGGAAGATTTCACCTCCTTGATGGAATCCTTTACCATAGAACAAAACACACATGTGTTATGGCTTTAACAGATAGAACACTAATAAACACTATTTTACATGAGTGTCATGATAGTGTTGCATCTGGACATCTCTCAGAAGATAGGACACTAGAGAGGGTGAAAACCTGCTCTTGGTGGCCAAATTGGAAGAAAGATGTTGCAGAGTACTGCCAAACCTGTGACAGATGTCAAAAAGCCAACAGAGCCACAGGAAAGAAATTTGGAATGATGATCCAAATCCAAGAACCAAAATCCCCATGGGAAATAGTTCATATGGATTGGGTAACAGCCTTACCTCCAGGAGGAGACAGGAGTTATAATGCATGCCTAGTGTTAGTTGACAGGTACAATAAAACTCCCATGTTCTTACCATGTCATAAAGATGACACAGCGATGGATACAGCCATAATGATATGGAATAAAGTCATCAGCCACACAGGCTTATTCCAAAATATTATAAGTGACAGAGACCCAAAGTTCACTTCAGCATTATGGACAAATCTCCATAACTTGTTTGGGACAAAGTTATCATTCTCAACAGCTTATCATCCTCAAACTGATGGTCTAGCAGAAAGAATGATACAGACCCTAGGGGATATGATCAGAAGATTCTGTGCTTATGGGCTAGAATTCAAAGATTCTGATGGTTTTACCCATGATTGGTGTACACTAATACCAGCACTTGAACTGGCATATAAGACATCAATCCATTCTTCTACTGGCAAAACACCAGCAATGCCAGAGAAAGGTTGGAATCCAAGACTTCCTTATGATAACCTCAAAAAGGACTTAGTGGATATACACCCAACAGCAAGCAGTTTCAAGATAATGCTTGATAAAGCAAGACACCATGCAGACAGATGCATGCAAGATTCTTTTAAATATGCAAAAGAAAGATGGGATAAAAGTCATAAGCCACCTGATTTCAAAATAGGAGATTTGGTTTTAGTATCAACCCTTAATTTCAATAACATAAAAGGCCCAAAGAAATTGAAATATTCCTTTGTAGGACCATTTATGATAAAAGCACTCCATGGACCCAATGCTGTGCAATTAGAACTCACAGGTGAGCTAATGAACAAGCACCCAACTTTCCCTGTGAGTCTAATAAAGCCTTACAGTTCAAGTGACAAGGAGTTATTTCCACTAAGAAATAAACCCCCACTTGAAATTCCACCCTTGGAAGAAGGAGAAGAAAAGAAAATAGTAAAAGTCCTTAAAGAAAGAAGGACAAGAAACAAAAAAGAAAGGGAATACCTTGTAAGGTATAGAAATTCAACTCAAGAAGATGAATGGCTACTTGAGAAAGATATAACAAATGCTGATAAACTACTAAGAAGGTTCAGACATGAAAGAAAGCCTGAAAAATAGAAAAGTTAAGCATTATTGAGCTTCAAGACTAACAAAGTCTAATGAAGAGGTAGGACAGTGGATGATACCCTAATCACACATATCAGATTATGGTACAATCTTTTTTGGTGGTAGGGAATGTGAGCCTTTGAGATATGACCACATACCCAATAAGGTCACAAAAAGACTCAGAACAATTATACCTTTAATATAATTATATTAAAATTACTTAGAATAATTATACATTAAGAATAATTACTTAAATATACAAAAAATACCATAAATTGGTACAAAAATTGGTTTAACTTAAAAACCAATGAATCAACATGTAAAATAAATTATACCATTGGATTCCCCATGGAAAAATACACATATACCATTTTTATGGCATATCTGTAAAGTCAATATTTAAGGAATTATAAGGTATAATACCTTATAAAAATCCTAAAACCTTATTTATCTCAAGAAATAATGAAACAACATGTAAAATAAATTGTACCAGTGGATTCCCCATGAAAATCCACACATAAAACAATTAATAAGCTAATTCCCAATGTTAATACTTAAGGAATTATCCTGAATATATGCACTTTTTTGGTCAACGCATATATTCAAGGATCATAGCTAATATCTTCTAAACTATACATGATAGAATGATGAACCAAAAATAAAGTGACCACGTAATTACTGTAAGAACACAGATATGAACTTTATTTTACAAATTATAAACAAGGTTAAAACATATGATGAATTATTGATAAAAATCAACAGAGCTGTTGACCACTTTGTTGTGAAAGTGTTCCAAACTTAAAAAAAAGTATACAGTTGGATTCTACTAGTTCATTCGTGAAGAATGATGTAATTTGTATTATTAAGTTCAGGGTATAACCCCCTGAAATCAAGGTTTGAAGTTTAAAATATTGAATTTCAACAGAAAAGATGAGTTACCAGAAAAATCATCAAAAATAGAGTTTTGATGATGTAATGAAAAGCTCTTGGCAGCATAATAAGGTTATGCCAGGCTATCAGAATTCACTCTCTGAATTGCTGTAGCGTGTAAATCTTAAACGTTATTGAGGATCAAAGTTTGAGCTTAATTTGAGCAGTTATGATCACATACTGTAGCCTTAATTTAAGTTTAACAGTCTTAAGAGTGATAAAATTGGTGAATACTATTAGTTTATGATTAAAACTAATAAAATCCACGAAATTTGGGGTTCTGCCAAGCCTCTGATGTCATCAAACTTAGAGTTATAGTGATAACTCTAAATAATGGTGTAATAATGATGTAATATGGTTTGATCATGATGTAATCACCCTCAAACCTTAAAATATTGATCAATTCCAGTGGATATGATCAGTACACGTCTACTAGAAGCCTGTTGGACTCTAGGAGAGAGGTATCTACTATAAATAGAGCTCTTTTTACTCTATTTACCCCTCAGACACATCAAAAACATTAAATCAATTAAATAAAAGGTAATTTCTTTATTCTTTATATATAAAACTCTTATATTATTAAAGACCAAAGACCATCTTAATATTAATCACCATTTTTACGTGATTAAATCAATTCTTTAATTGTTTTTGTTATAAATCTCTCTATAAACTCATTTCCACGTAAAATCAAGAAATTTAGTAATTTTCTTTATTTTTTATTGTAAATACAATTTGAAAAGGTTGTTTTATATTCTTTTGGCATAAAATATCTCAAAATTATTATTTTAAGTGTTAAAAGTAGGTTATTTCATCTTATTATAATAATTTCTCTCTTATTATTAATCTTAATAATTCTTAATTAATATAAATAGTATTTATATTAATATATAACTTTAATATTGGTAATATTATTGTTATTAATTGTTTTTTATTTATAAAAAACAGTTTTTTACGCCTTTATTATTTGTTGGTAACAATAATAAAGAGCTTTAGAATATATTAATTATTTTATATTAATATATTATTTATAATATTATAGTTTCATATAATATTAATTATATTATTATATTTATTTAATAATATAATATTTTTACGCCATAATAATAATATTTCTTTATTATTATTATTATTTTAATCTTATTTATTTCAATTATAAGGACATTCAGAGTACAATAAGTAATAAATTAGTAATTTTTACCTATTGTTTCATAGTCAAACCTTACAGTCTTCAACATGGCCAGAGCCTTCAATTAATTCAAGGAGAAAGAAAAACAAAGAATAAGACAACATCATTTCCCAAAGAAATAACTTTGTCTCCTAATGTTGTAAATACTTTAACAGAAATTAGAAATAGTATCTTACCTCTTATAAACATTCAAAATAGTCTATCATCCTTACAAGAAATAAATAACCACCTATCATCTTTAACAAAAAGTTTTGTACAAAATAAAAAAGAAATTAATAACATTAAAGTTATGGTCGAGAACAATAAACACTAAATTGTAAGTGACAATACTCAAACATTGATACAAGGACAACACAAATTGTATGAAGAAATTAAAGATATTAAAGAAAAAACTTTAACAATCAGTTATGACATGAAAATTGACAATTTAACAGAAATAAAACAAATTAAGTATTTCTGTTGAAAAATTTGAAGAAAAGACTTCATCAAATCAAAACTTACTTCTAGACCATGTAGAAAAGAGTGATGAAGCAAGAATTAATCTTAAGGACACATTCAAAGTGAAATGAGACTTATTACGAAAGCATGGATAAAATAAATGAGGATAACTTAAATATGCCAAATTTATCCACCCCATTCTCTCACATAAGAAGTCCTTTTAAACAAAAAAAGGAAATAACAAATCCATTCATGACAGAATTGAGTAATCAAGACAATAACCAAGTCTTAATGAATGAAGAGCCTCAATTAAAAGATTGGCCAACATTCACAGGTGAAGGTGAATATGATCATATGTCATTCATTAAAACAATTGATATTTAAAAAGAAGATTATGCCATACCAGATGAATTAATCACTTCAATATTACATCAATTGTTTTAAAAATATGCAAGAAGATGGTATTATGGCATAAGACAAACCAATGATAAAAATACCTGGTCTTGGTGGAAAAATGAAATAATAACCAAGTGGGAAAATGATTTCTGGAGGTACAAGATAGAAAATTCATTTGAAAATTCCTTCTTTGACCCAGATAAGGATGAACCTTTGAATTGGTTCTTAAAAAAAGCTTAAAGATTAAATGAGCTGTACCCAGAAGTGTCACAAAAAATTGTGCACATAAAGATACTTAAGAAATTTGGAGGGGAACAGAACATGCCCTGAGAAGCAGGTGTATAGAACCATTCCCCACAGAAGAATATATAAATTCACTAGAAGATATAGTGAAAAGAACTAAGATTGGTAAAACTTGGAAAAAATTGGACATCAAAAGTCCAAATAAACCATTTATCAAGAAAGATAAACCAAGAGAACCGTTCAAGCCCAATACACCCAACAGTGATGAGCAAAGAAAATTCCATAAATGTGGAGGTATTGGAAATTTAGCCAATAATTGCCTTAAAAAAGCAAAAATCAATGAAATTGTGGAAACAGAGGACCACAATGACAAACAAGAAGAATCAGATTCTGAAAAAGGCACTGAAGGATCAGAAATTTCTGAAAGTGATTAAATTAATATTATTAATTCACAAATTAATAATATTGATTTAATATATGAAGTATTAGATGTCAACTCAAACTTACCACAAGTTGGAAAATCTGATAAACGCCTGACAAACATACAAGATGCCAAATTGTATAGAGCTAAACCAGAAAAAAGAATGGGATATACAGCTGGAAATTCAAGTATAAGCATTGTCATGGTTGAAAAAAAAGAGGCAAAAGTGAGCTTGGATACAGGATCATACTGTACATGTGTTGGTAAAGGTTCTTTGAAATCAATTGTACCAGATTGGGAAGAAAAACGTACACCAATACAAAGTATTAAATTTAGTAGCGCAAGTGAAAGAATAAAGCCCTTTGGAATAATTGACTTGACATTAACTTTTCCTCACCCTTCACAATGTATAAGAGTGAAAGTGGAGTTTGTAGTAATGGAAAACTGTACTAGTAACAACTTTATACTTGGAAATGATTAATTTTGCTAGAAAGAAATTTAATAAAGGAGATTTATATTCCAGTTTTCTTGAGAAAACATAAGATAATAATTAAGGAAAGTCAAGTAATTAAGTTTTATTCAGAAGGAGGTTTTTTGAATCAATTTCAATATTTATTCATAGGTTATTTTCAAAATTTATACATTTATCCCACATATCTTTGAGAATCTTTCAAGATTGAGGAATGATTTGAGAGCTTATTGAGTTTGTTTTTGAAACCTCAGTTTCTAATTATTTAGTATTGATAAGCTCACACAATTTCTTCAGATAATTAAGGCTTCTTAGAACATATAACACAGGTAGTATATTTGTTCTTATAGTATCTGGATAACTCTTTATATCTCAAAATTACTACAGGATAGATAGATAAGTCTGAAAAGTAAAATTAAAGTAAAAATAACTCAAAAAGAAATGAGATAAAAATTGAGCTCAAAAGATAACCTTTAATTAAGCATATAATTAATGCCAATTAAGCTTAAAAATATTTATTGATCAAAATGGTTTTTTTCTAAAATTTCACACAAAATAACATTCTATTAATACCTATTATGAGAGTATCAGGAGTTAAGTATTAAATCTCCTATTTGATACAGATTCCCTCCTAGTTTCATCCAAATGAGAACTCAAAAAATGAAAAATAGTTAAGCAGAATATTTTTGTTTGTCTAATATTAAAAAAAATTAATATATGATGATGGTAAATTAAAAATTGATTATTTCCTAACAGGAGTACAAAGAGTGTTTTGGGATTGGTTTCAGGAAGATGAATATTAATATTTCAAAAGCCCAGAGGTGGATATTCTACATGTAGCAAGGTAGTAGGTATTCTATCATTAAGCCAATTTTCTCTCTATGAATATCAGAATTAATCTTAATTTCACTCTTTGGATTTGATAAAAGAGGAAAGTCTCTAATTAATGAATTCAAAATTAAACTGTGACCTGAATTAAAATTTAATTGAATAAAAATGACTAAAAATGGTTAGCCAAACAATTTTAAGAGAAGAGAAATTTTTTAAAAGGATTGAAGAAATTAAAGAAAAAGAAAATAAATTCTTGATAATGAAGAATGAGTGAGAGAAAATTGAGAAGAAATGAAGAATAATTAGATTCATAAAGCCTTAAAGAGTCATAATTGCAATAAAATTAGTGAGTTGATTAATAAGAAGAAATGAATAAGCAGACTGAAAAGGGATTATCAGTTAGTTAATCTACTATCACTGGGGCTCTTGGGGAAAACAAGAGTGGCCTGGAACTCAGGAATCAAGAGCTCACTTGGAGGGCTGCAAGGGCCCCAAAAGGATAAAGAAATGATTCAAGATTATATTTATTTAAGAAAGATTAAGAGCAGTAAAAAATATGCAGAAAAGGTAAGAGGAAATGAAGCCAGAGGCCAAAGATAATAAAGATAAGACAAAAGCCAAAGAGCCAACCAAATAAATCCTTAATTCACTGTTTCCACCTTCTGGAAAGAACAATGGAATTAGTAAAGGATATGACCACTAATATCCAGTGACAGGTTAATAAGAAGGTGGGGATGACTGACTTATTATTATCAGTAGTTAATTCCAAAAATGAAAAGAAAATAATAATAAAAATAAATACAATAGATTAATTAACTGGGGAAAAAGTCCCTAGGGGTGAAAAGATGGCCAGTATATGTAAAAATATGAAAGACTGCTCCTGGAGGGTTGATCACCCAAATATATATCTGGCCCTCTTGAGAACTGAACTGTGTGTCCAGAATTCCCACGGTGTAAAATGATTTAAACCGAAGGGGTCAATGCCATACAGGTAGCCTGAATACGGCCTGTATGGACAAATTAAGCTGTCCAAGGAGTGTTGGAGCTTTTGATGCCTTGAAAACCTCTTGAAAACTCCCTTGAAGCATCCTGGGCCAGTATTCCCTTGGGGTGATACTGTTTAATTGAAATTGCCAATACCTGAAGGACCAGGTGATTGGTGTTGTCAAAGGGTCTTCTGGATACCACCATGGATTGCAAGCTTGAGAAAATGGAACATTCCTTTGAAATGGATTGATGAGGTGGTGACTTGAAATAAAATAAATAAATGAAGTACTGAAAGAGTCACCATTTGATTTCTGAGAAAAAATGGTTCATAATGGTATATAATACACCATATGCCCCATGGTTCACAAGCCAGGATATTTAGCCTACAGACATGGGCCATAGAAGCTGTAGGGGGCCTAAATAGCCGAAAAAGGCCATTTAGGCCAAAAACCCCTTAATAAAAAGGGGTGGGACAGAGGCCCTGGATATGGTTGAAGGGAAAATAGGCCCCTGGAAGGTCTAGAATACCCCCCAGGCCCGATTTCAGTGGGATGGCCTGGGGGAATGGATTTATGGAAATGGACTGAAAGGCCAGGACAAGTGAACGTGGCACAAAGGCCACTTCACACTACCAGGGACAATTGGACATAAATTGAATAAGGAAAGAATTTCTGTAAAACAACTATTGGGGGGGTCTTTCATATGGTTGTGACACTTGCATATGTGGCTTGATCTTCAAAAACCTATATTTCAAAATTAAATTTATGTTCAATCTCCAACCTGAATCAAATCTATCTCCCATGTCAAATTCAAAATGAAACACCTTCTGTAAGGTGTAGCAAATTAGCTGATGGTGCATGTTGAACCATAAATTGAACAATTCCTTCTCAATCATAAATTTTAAAAACTTTGTAGAAATAGGTACAATTGAATGAAACTTATATATTGATTGAAGCTGAAATAGAAATAAATTGTAAATCATTCTTTCAAGAAGTATCCATTTGGTATCTTTTTAAGCTACATGTATTGAGGTGAAATAAGTAAAAAATAGCATATAAGATATCAAGCATATTTTGAGTGAATAATCCTTTTGTAATGAATCCTTATTTTTCTTGAATTTATTGAGCAAAGCTAAAGGAATTCTTTTTACCAAAAATACCTTATCTTTCAATTCTTGAACTTTATTACAAGTAAATATATATATCAAATCTCTGCAAGAGATTCTAAATAGGAACCTCTAATAATCACTCATGTTCAATATTCTCAATGGAAATGAGGGTATGTTAATTATTCCCTTTTATTCTGATATCTGGGTCACGATCTTCATTAATAAATAAAGTATCAATTAATCATTATAAAATATCCCGTTTTATTTAGCTTGTTACCACATAATTTCATACTGGTTTTGTATTCATATTATGAACAATTTATTCAAGAATATCAATGAGAAAAGAAATCAAAAGAAACTCCATTGGTTTTGTTTCATTTCAATAATCAATGTGCTGAGAAAATAGAAAATAATAAATAATTTAAAAATGGAACTTCAGATAAGAATTTAGCTATGAGATTCAAGTTTATCAAAAATTTGAGAGAAAAAATATATTTTACTGTTTTCCATTTGAGCTCTGTTCATTTTTAATAGAGAAAATTTGTTAATTAAATATAGCTAATACGCTTGAAAAATTCGATAAAAAATACAGTTTTATAAATATTTTAAAAATCTTCAAGTAGCATATTTGACAAAATAACTGAGTATCTAAATAAAATCAGTACATTATGGCTTATTCACTCAGGAAAAAATTGATTTGATATTATGTTAAATATTATGAAAAGATAATATAGATATTAATTATAGCTATTTATTAAAGTTTTTTTAGATATATTTCTAATTTAGTATAAATTAATAATAATTCTTGATTTCTGAAGTTTTATTTTTCATTCAAAGTAAGTAAGTAACATAAATAAGTGATAAAAAATTATTTGAGAAATCATCTCATTTTATTTGGAGGTTGGAAGAAATATGCTCCAGTTATTTCATTTTTCAACTTCTAAAAATAAATAAACATACTTATATCAAGAATGAATGAGAGTTTGAAAAATATTCAGCTATATAAAAATAAAATTGAATTTTTAATCAATTTGGGGATTAAAAAATTCATCAGGAAGAGCTATTCTTAATCAATTTTTGAAAATTGGGCTCTCAGGGTAAAATTTCAAGTCCTTGTCAGATGGTATTATTTAAATTCTCACTTAAATAAAAGGACTAGATAAAGAGCTCCATATTAATTTCTTTAGAATGCAGATTATTAATATTTTACAATGACAGTAAATAAACTGAATAGTCTCTTAGAATATTATCAATTTGAAAATTTTAATTTAATTGGCTTATGATCTAAGAGCTTTGAACAAGATACTCCGCCAAGACAGAAAGCTATAAGCATCTTGAGCCTTAAAGAAATACAAACAAGAAACTTAGCTTATTCAGCTTTGAGGAAAATAGAGAATAACCATAAATATATATGGAGTATAAATTAATTTCTGGAGAAAAGGTTGAAGCTATGTATAGATAGGAGTTCTAATTTTGACTAACTTTATCTTATAGACCCTCCCTTCAGGATTTTCGCCTAAATTTACTAAGTAGATAGTAATAAGATATAAAAGGAAATATTTTATAAGAAATTATTTAAAATAATATATTGCCAAAATGGTCTCTAAAAACAATAAAAGAAGTATAATATTCAAACTTTATCAAATATTATTAGAAATAATTTCACTTTAACTCAAAATTTACAATATTTTTAAGTATAAATAAATGAAGTAGGATGATAGTTTCTCAGTCAAGTATCTTTATAGTTCATTGAGGATAGATTTTCTATATTCTTTGAAATATATTATCATATGAAAAATCGTTTTACAAAAATCATAAAATTTCAAGCCACATATGAAGGGGTATAAAACTCTAAATATTGGTATTTAAATGGGTTTTCAATATTCTTATCACTCTTTGAGTGAGCCAGAGGATGTATTTTACAAAAATAATTGCACCTACTCTATGAAGAATTCAATATAATTAAAATATTGAATATTTTTACAAGAGAATTGAAGTTTTAAGAAAATTAAGTTCTTTCACAGCTACCTAGAGCTTTGTGATTATAAAGAATTATTAGTGAAATAACTAGCTATACTAAGAATATTATGTAATATTTTTAAATCATATCATATAGTGACAAACTAAAATGCCTAGAAAGAATATGAAGGTGTCTACTGAGTGATGTAGACATCCTATGAAATGTTGCTTATAAAAATATTTGAGGGAGGGGTAGAAAGAATTGGGGGGAATTTAGTTTAAATTTGTCCTAGCTCAGCCTTATTTTTTCTATCAGGGAGGTTTGAATTTGTTTATTTGGAAATTTATCAACTTTTTGAAGGGATTATCCAAGAATTTGAAAGAACCTTTATAGGTAGCCAGTAGCTGCATTATTTCAAAAAAAGAAATTTTATCACATTCAAAAATGATTGAATAAATAAGGGGAAGAAGATGATAATGGATAAAATTAAAAATAAAATATATTGGTAGAAAGTTTGAGAAATGATATAAGAAGAATCTAAACTCATACTTAAAATATTTGGAATGGGAATTAGAAAGATTTGAAATGATTTCTTATCAATTTTTTAATTTTAATATTTGGACAAAAGAAGAATCAAAAAATTTGAAAACGGAGGAAATCTTAACACTGAAAACAATTCCTCTTCAAAAGGAAGGTCAATCAATGTCAATAGAGATAAAATTGAATCAAGAAAAATATGAAAGAAATTGAGTTTACTATATGGCTGAAAGAGTTTATGAAGTAAAAATTTCTTTTAGTATCCAAAATAATATTTATATTCATACCAAATTCAAAGGGTATTTAATCACAGATATCTTCCAAATGATTAGCTAAGGGATATATATTAAATGAAATATTGTCTACAAAAACTATGAGGAATCTGGAATGGAAATGAAACAAACTTGAACTCAATGATTGGGAAAGCCTAGATATAGTTAGTCCTATTATGAGCTGTACCAGTATCCAAATGAATTCTCAATTTATGGAAAAGAAAATACATATCCTGAAAAAGGTTGGGATTATTAAGCCTTATATTTGGTATCCAAAGCTTATTTGGTTATAAAAATTTAGAATAAGAGGATTAAAATTAGGGTGTTGGTAAACACACGTAAGCTTTTAGTAAAAACACGTAAGCCCTTATGTGTTTTTACTAAAAATGTTAAGGCCAAAAATGACAATAACAATGCCATTTATGGAATTTTTAAGGCTATAAATGCCATTAAAAATGCCATTTATGGAATTGGTAAGGCTATAAATGACATTAACAATGCCATGAATGGAATTTTTAAGGCCATTAATGCCATTTATGGCATTGTTAATGTCATTTATAGCCTTAAAAATTCCATAAATGGCATTGTTAATGTCATTTGTGGCCTTAAAAATGCCATAAATGGCATTAATGGCCTTCAAAATACCATAAATGGCATTAAAAATTCCATTGAAGGAATTAATAAATCCCTTTATTGCATTTATAATGCCATTAATGGCCTTAAAAATGCCATAAATAGCCATATTTCATTTAAAAAACACCCCTTATGTCTTTTTAACATATAACTACGTGTTTTTACTAAAAGCTTACTTGTGTTTACCAACACCCTAAAATTATCATTTAGAGGTGTGAGGATGTATGAGGGAACAACAGGGCAAAGTATTATCAAAAGTCCTTTCTCACATTTTCAAAGGTTTTTGAGAAATATTAAAAGACTAAAGATTTTTCTATTGTCTTAAAATGGACTCACAAAGAGATCCTTTATTGAAGAAACCTATTTACTCATTTTTAAATAACAGAGTGCTTTCAAGTATCTCAAGTAGTAAATATCAAATTTAAGTCAGGAGATATATATGAAGAAGGTGAGAAAAGAAAACTCTAATTAATCTATCTACAAGATAAGCTTTTACTTGGGAATGAGATGGGGATTAAAGGTTACTTAAATCTTTGGGGAAAGGTGATTGGAATTTTCCAGAAGGAATATGAAAAAGACTCCAGAAGCTATGGGATTAATGGGGTCTAAGAGCCTTCAATTAATGTGAAATATAATGGGAGAAATTAAGTATTTAAAATAGATAATACAGCTTCTCTTGTCAGCCTGTGACTCAAAACCAGAGCACAAGCATGACAGCCAATATACCATAAATTAATGGTATAGCCAAGATACCACCAAAACATGGAGCTGAGCCAAATCAGCTCAAAAGGTATCAAAAGGAAGAGGAAACTCACCCCTTTCTGAAAACATAAGTCCCATCACCATAGGACAAGAAATAACAAAGTTATTCCTGCTCAAAGTTATTGCTGAGCATAAACCTTAATTTTCACCTCTCATCTAAAATCTAGAAGGAGAGGCTTAACCCCATCAAATGGGTACTCACAATGAAGCTCTAAGCCAGGGATATCCAATGGTACCAGCCAAACTGAGCTAGCACCAATATTACTGCAGTTATGGTCCAATTCCGGCCAAATAAGGGTGAACAAAACATTCACCTCTCATCTAACTTATACAGTTTTAGTGTGGGATAGTTGAAGTGGGGTCTTTTTGGAAAGAGAACAATCAGGGCTATCTTATGGTGCCATCCACTTCTTCATATCTCAACTATAACAGAAGTTATGAGGCAAACAAGCTCAATACAGCTTTTTGCCCAAACCACGCCTATGTACAAAAAACCTTGTACATGGGATAACTTTGTCATATTTAATGATAGCCATACCAAATTGGGTATAATTGTGTAGAGCTCATACAGGGCTATCCAATGAACCAACTTTGAGCATGATATCTCAAAAACTGACAGAGGTCTGGCTGTTTGAAAGTTATAATCCCACAATATGACCAATACAGCTGTATTATGACAGGATACAGTTGTACTCTGATTATGAGGTTTCAAACAGATGCTGAAGCTTATTTATACTTCAATACCTCATAATTAAGTCAAATACAGAGGTCCATACAGGTTCTGTACAGTTTCTGACGCGTCAGGAGCACCAGAATACACCTGTAAACTCCATTGGTGAAATTTTTCACCCTGTATAGGGTAAAAATGACTACTTGTGGTTCTAAAACCACATTTCAACCCAATAATCGCCTGTATTGAGTGTATAGAACCATAAACCAGCCCACAGTAGTGAGAATTTTCACTCTGTGGTCGTGTGCAGAGGTAAACCACTTCCCACTACCCCAGAACAAGATAAAAGGAGGCTTTGCATCACCAGGAAGCAAATCAAGCATCCTGTTCTTGATATTCTTACGTGGTATAACTTCTTAAAAAGAAGGGATACTCTTAGAATTTAACAGGTATACTTTAAGCTTAAGTATTGTAGGGTTTGCTATTGTAAACCAACAGGAAAACACTGCACCCAGGGCTATCAGCAGTACTCACCATCACTAAATTATTTTAGTATAGCCCTTTTCACTCATATTCTCACTCTAATATCATCATTATTTTCGTGTCACACTCAGAGTTATAGCTTTTATTGTCATTCTGAAGCTATATCATAGAGTCACCCTGACAGTTCTGATGAACAGGTTTTTGAATTTTATTATGGAAAAATTACAAGAAAGAATCCAAACGTCTATCCCTTGTCCATATGGAATATGAAAAGAAGAAAATTTATAAGAAAAATAACTTTTGAAGTTTATTTAATGTTGATAGATTTGGCTCGGGTAGGTATTAATTGTGGAAAATTGAAAATTAATTTGAGAAACCTTGTTTCCTGGGTGGAAATATGTTGAAAATAAGGTCCACAGAGCTTTTAAATATCTGTTTCATGAAAACTAAGGGCTTTAAAATTCAAAAAAACTCCTCATGGTAATCAATCCATTTTAAAAAATAAATATACAAAATTTTTAAGATCACTTTCAAACCATACCCCCAATTGGCATGATGAGATTTAGGACTTTTTTTATTGAAAATGATTCCAGAATTAATCTTTCTGCCGATTATTTGTGTATATATCCAGAAGATTTCTTTTCTTATTGGAAAGAAATTTTAATCCATTATAAAATTAAATATTTCTTGCAAAGTCCACAGGTTAAGCTAGATTGATATAAGCTGGGGTCACAGTCAGTGAAACCATATTTATCAAAGTTTGATAGTTATGTATAGAGGAATTTTTAAAAGAAAGGAATAAATTTAATTTCTTATTTTGTTTTTAAGGATAAAACTTAAATGTATTCATTAATTTTCCAGGAAAAATTCTGTCAATGGCTCCAAATAAGTGAGTAATGAATTCATAAAGACTTTTAAGGCTTCAAAATTTAAGATATGAGTAACCTCAAAGCATCTTCAATAAAAATGATACAATCTGGGAAAAAAAACTAACCGTTGGATGTAATACTAGGGATTATAGAGAAATGAGGAGCTTTATATTACTGTAAGCTTGAATGGATTATGACAGTACATTGGTGGAATTTGGAAAAAGGGCTTATATGAAGGTTTATTTTCAATTTATACCTCTATACCTGGAAATTAAACTTTATCTTACTTATAAATACATAAATACATTAGGCCTATATGATAAAAAATAATAAAAAGGAATGGTCTGAAAAGATGAAAAATAATAGGATGTCACAACCATGGCAATTCATCCCCTTGGACTTCAATATGGCATATCCATTCCATGTCCAATATATGGAAATGTGGCCATATCCATAAATCATTGAACAAATTGGCCATCTCACCTCATTTGGCCTTTTATGGCCATTTAATCATCTGGACCCAACTTGGGCCCTTCACCATCATCAGGCCTTTCCTGACCTTTCTCTACCTTTTGGGCAATTTTGGTATTTCCCAGTCAACAGGGGAAATACAGCCCAAGAAGCTGTATTTGGATTTAAATACAGTTTTTGCGCAAATACAGTTTTAAGACTGTATGAGCTGTATTTGGCCAAAAACCCAAAAATAGCCAAATACCTCAAAAGACACTCTGACACCTCTGAAGCCCTCAAAAACCAAATTTCACCAATATCCTCCTGGCGTCATCTCTAAAGACTTATGGCCCTTTTCAACCTCCAATAACCAAAATGCCATATATGGTGTTATACACCATTATGCATCTTTTTTCAGCAGCAATCCACTGGCGGCAATATCATCTGGTTATTTAAACTTTTTATCAGGCCATCCACTCACATCATCAAGAGGATTCATCAAGGCTCAAGGGCAAGTGTCAAAGCCTCAAATACCAATGACGCCATCAAGCAGTCATTGGTTATTCTCACTCCAAGTATTCCTTCCAAGGGAATAATGTCAATTCACTCTCAAGGTGTATTCAAGAGGCAGTGCCAAAAGGAATTGTCAAGTGTCAAAGCTCCACTCAATCCATCTTGGCAACCATATTCATTTCAATAAAGTCTGGATCCATCAAGAACTGTATTTCATTTTCAAGCATGGGAAATTCATTCAACCCAATTCAATTTCAATATTAGCCAGCTGTATCAATTCCCAAAGCAATCAATACAGCCTCAAGGATCAATACAGATCAGTTTTCAGCCTGAAGAACTCAAGCTCCCAACTTTTCACATATACTGGCTACCCTTTCCACCCTGGGGGGTTTTCCCCCAGTTGATTAATATACTTTGATTTATTTTTATCTTTATTTTCTTTTCATTTCAGTTAAGCAAATACTGATATTATTAAGTCAGTCATTTGGCACTTTTCTCTTTCTCTTTCTTCGCCTGTCAATGGATATTTGGTGGTCATATCCTTACTAATTCCATCATTCATTTTTGGCAGGTTGAAACAGTGATTAAGGACTTACTTGGTTGGCTCTTTGGCCATTTGGCTTCCCTTTCCTCTTTTGCATCTCATCTTGTACCTGCATATCTTTTAGAGGAATTTATTCTTTATTTTTATTTCTTTATTCTTTGGAGTCTTCCAAGTGAGTTCCCTGATTGCTGAGTGCCAGGCCACTCTTGTATTTCTGTCCAAGAGCCCCTGTGACATTATATTAATTAACTCATGATTTTTTTCATTCTGTTCATTCTTTCTTTATAATTTCATTCACTCATTTCATTGAAATTATGATTCTTTTATGCTTATGAACTTAATGATTCATTGTCACCTCTCAATTTTCTTTCATTCATTCTTCATTTTGAAAATTGAAACCTGACCCATTTTCATTTTGTTACTCTTTTTAAAATCTTTTTCAAATCATCAAATTTTCATTTCATTCATAATTAAGGCGTCATCTTGATTTTCTTTGATTTTCAAATTTTTCATCAAGATATTCAGACACATTCTTCACATCAAGATTCATAATTGTTTCATTCTTCAAGAATTTTGGTTTTTAAAGAAGAACTCACTTGATTTAAATTGATTGATTGATTTTACATAATTGATATTGACCTCAAGAAAATTGATTGACCTGAAGATTTCATTGATTTTGCTGATTTTTTCACATCAAGAATTTTGACATAAATTGATTTTTTCTTCAAGATTTCATTTGATTGGTTGATTTTTGCAAGATTTTGATTTTGATTGATTTGATTCATTGATTTATTGACTTGAAGATCTCATTTTGATTTGATTCATTGATTTACTTCAAGACATTGATTTGATTTTGATTTTGACTTCAAGACTTCATTTGATTTTGATTTATTGACGTACTTGAAGATTTTCATTTAATTCATTGATTTTCCTCAAGATTTGATTGTTGACTCTTTTCACTTCAAGAAAATTTTGATTTTAATTCATTTATTTCAATTTTATTCCTGATATCATGCCTGTTCAACATTCACCTCTGGAAAGACAGACAAGATCTCAGGCCAGAGCTCAAGCTGTTCTCACTCCAACTTCAAGAGCTCCTCTAGATGGCACCCCAGAAGTTCCTCAACTGAGGGCCCAATTAGATAGAGAACCCCGCATGGAAGGAGCAGCACCATCCAGGAAGGAAGGAAGAGGGCCAAGAAGATCATGTTCATTCTCAGGAGTAGTTGGCGGATTTCCAGGAACTTCAAGGACTATTTTCAAAGGTCCAGGTGAAGATGGTGAAGAGGAAGAGTCTGATGGTACTGAAGGTGTCCCTGCTCTGGTGGAGGCATCCCAAGGTACTGGAGGGCCAACTCTAGCCCAGTCTAATCAGCCTGTCTCTCATCAGTCTGAACCATCTTTATTGGACATCATGCAGAAAATGACTCAGATCATGGCCAATCTTCAAGCAGCTTCATCCTCTGAAGCATCAAGACCACCAGCCTTCAAGACTCCATCTATGAAGGCACCAGAATGCTTTGATTGGACTCAGACCTTCAAAGTTAGAAGCTCTATTCAGTCATGTCAATTGATTTTTCATAATGACCCGGCAAACTTTGCTCAAGACAGAAAGAAGGTCCTTTATGCCACTTCATTTCTCATTGGCAGGGCTGCAAAATGGATTGAGCCTTATCTTTCCAATCTCACCAATCAAGATTCAAATTACCTTTTCAACTCTTGGAAACTGTTTGGATCCCAACTATTCACTTTGTTTGGGGATCCGAATGAAGTCAGAAAATGTCAGCCTGTGACTCAAAACAGAGCACTAGCATGACATCCAACATACCATAAATAATGGTATGACAAGTATTGAACAGACATAGTCAATACAGGTAATAAATAAGAGGAAAAAACTCCTCTTAAATTAAACACCAACCTTATCCAAACAGAATGAGGAAACCTAGAGGAGAATAAACAAGTCAAAACCCTTATCTTCACCCCTCATCTAACTTATACATATTTAAGTTATCCTATACCAAAATGGTATTTTTCTTAAAGCTCACATAGAGAGCTACACAATGGTATCATCCATATTGCTGTAGCACCACTACAACTGGAGAGACCATATGACCTTTATTTTAAAACCAAGACCCCCCTGAAAGTCAAAGAGGGCTTGTACAAAACTGTACAAAAGTATACCCAAATTAAAGATCTAAACAAGAGCTTTAATTTGAGACACCTTAGACCTCTGTATCTCTTAAATTGACTGAGGGATCTTGGTTCAAAGGTTTAACAACCAAAATACAGATATTCTGAAAACAACAATGTAAACAAACCCCTGTATCTTTGGCATAAACTCATACAACTGTACAGTGTAATATACCAAGCGGTAGAGCTAATCAAGCCCTACAATACTGTATCATCAGAATACAGATATCCTCCAAATTGAAGAAGATATCTGGTATGGAAGTTTTTGAAGCCTCATACTGATGTACAAAAATACATCCAAAAACTTAAAGCCCTTATAACTTTTGCTATTTGGAAGAAGGGTAAACATGAAGCATACAAAATTGAAGAGCTCATTCAGCCCTTCAAATCTGTGCTCTTGGCTTCTTGATATCTTAAGAACTGACTGAGATATCTTGATTGGAAGGTTTTTCTAGCAATACATCACTGTATCAAACTTGTATCAAACAGTATTGCTCTCATACTTAAAATAATATACTTATGAAGATATAACCTCTCTAAAATCATCATTATTGATCATACAGACACCAGAACAACGTCATCCAAGTGCTGATGTGGCAGGTGAAAAGTTTTTTCACCCTGTATTGATCCAGAATGATCATTTGTGGTTCCAAAACCACAATTCTTCCTCTATTGACGTCAGAATTGATGATCCAGAACCACAGACTGATCATTGGAGTGAAAGGTTTTACTCCTCTGACGCGTGAAGAGTTAATAACTCTTGACAGTCTTGAAAGATATAAAAAGAAGGGTTTTTTCCTTGAAAACCCATCATCTTTATCTTATTATCCATATTCTTACGTGACAAAACTGTTATCAATCAGTAGTGTCCTTAGAATTATCATTAAAGATATAATTAGAACATAATTATTGTAGTACTTCTTTACAGTCAAAGATATTAGAGTATTGCAACCCAGATCCTCAACAGACTCATCACCACTGTTACCACATAGCAGTAGGACCTGAAGATTTAAATTTATTTGTTTTGTGACGTGTCACAGTCATAATAATAGCTTGTAACTACATTTTATAGCTACTATATAGACTCACCCTGACATTTTGGGGGCCTGGCCGTGGTTTTTCAACCTTATTGGACGTGTTTTGAACTGAATTAGGCATAAAAATTCAGTTATTTAAAAGAAATTTTACTAACAGTGAGTAAAATTTTGAATTTATCATTTTTTTATATAATATAGCATCATATATTATATACATAATTTTTTTTTCTCTAAAAAAATATATATATTACAAATATTTTTGTTGAGAGTAAGAGTAAAAATCCTCTTTATTTCATTATATTGCAATGATTTTCACGAAATTTGATAATAATACAACAGTATTATTTGAATTTCAATATAAATAATAATATACAAACAGTATATTACTTATTTTTTACTATTATTTTTCACCAAAGTGCGTGAAAATTAATAAAGAAACATTTATTAATAAATAATTAATAAAAATTAAATGATAAAATAATTTTTTATTATTTATAAGGAATATTTTAATTAAATATTTCCTTTAAAGCAAGACATCACTCAAATTGACATGAAAACTTGTAATTGATTTATATTTTGATCAAAAATCAAGTGTTAAAATAAATATTATTTATAATATTTATAATAACAAATCAGATTCATTATAATTTCATATATCTGACGTGTTTTTTTTAGAAGAAAAACAATAGTATCCAAGTGAATCATTCACAAAACACTTGGATATTAGAGCTTTAATTCATAAAAGCTCACATTAAGAAATATTAGTAATAATATTTATAACCAAATTTATTATAATTTAATAAATTTGACGTGTTTATACAAAAACATAATAATATACAAGTGAATCATTCACAAAACACTTGGATATTACAGTTTTCACTTATAAAACATAAGTGAAAAACTCAAAAACTGTTATTTTTCAATAAAAAACATATATAAAAAAAACATATTATAATAAGAATACTTAAAAATTTCGAAAAATAACAGTAGAATTGAATAAAATCATTTTGTTTTATCATAAAATACTGATATACAATTTGAAATATCTTTTCTGAATAGTGGAAAAAGACTATATTCCATTAGAAACCCAGTCACAAGGAAATCCATCTGTGACAGCCTCAGAAGACAGAGAGGTGCTGCCAAAAACCAAGGGCAAGCAGAAAAGACACAGTGAAGTGACAATCAACTCAAAAGATTGGACACCAATAGCTGTGCCAAGGGCCAAAAAACCCAGAAAAGCTCCAACAAAAACCAGTTGTATCACCAAAAGAAATTGAAAAACAGAAAATCACTGTTATCAACCCAGTTGTGAACTCTAAAGGCAAATTGCCAAAGAGTATAGATCATAAATTTGTACAAGGGCCTGCTAAAGGTAAATAAACCTTGAAACATACAACATTTTTCATTGTCTGTCATTTTTTAAAATTGTTAACATGACACCTCCACTTCTTAGAGATCTTGGATTCCCAAGAAATCAACCAGAACACTGGCCAAGAAGACACAGAGGAAGAAGACAGCAAATTACTGGATCAAATGACCAGCAAAGGACTTACCATCGCGGAACTCCTACCCAAGGTCTTATTCCAAATCAAATTCAAACCAGAAGTCCAACCAGGAGATTGGAACGATGCAGAACAGGTCCTTCAAATACACAAACTCCTGAAAGACCTCTTCACATGGAGCATGGACAACAAAATGTTCACTATGGCAGCATCATGGGCAGAAGTGGGGATAACAACTCAGAAGATCTGTCTCAAGCAAATGGCTTGGATGGAACTTATGACAGAAATGCAAGGTTGGAATCCCAACAAGAATTTCAAACTCTTAGAAGAAAGAGCAATCAGAATCAAAGAGAACCAGGCAGCCATACAAGCCATGGAGAGATCTTGGCACAAGGAAGAGCCCAGTCAGATTCAGGTACCCCCAGAAATGGAAGGAGAATTCCCATCTTCCCCACAACAATCCAGCAGTTCCAGGCCTTACAAGCCAAAGGAAACTTCATCCAAGGCTCCCCAACCATTCCAGGTAGTTTCCAACAGGAGAAAAGGAGCCCAAGGGAGAAACAAAACTTCTTTCAACCAGAGGAAGAAGGAAGCAGACCCATTGATGAAAAAGCTGATGGACTTAGTCCAAGAAGTACACAAAAGCAAAAAATAGTTGTACCTACAAATAGTTTTGATAGTTCTGACTCGATTGATCCAGAATTAATAGCTGAGACTACAATCCACACTCATGAGTTTGAAAACAAATTCACATGGACCAAATTGGCCCAATTCATGGATTGGACACATGAAACCTCAGAAAAAATGAGGACAGAAGTGGAAACATTGAAAGAAGAAAATGCTTTCCAAGCAACAGTCATAAAAGACTTGAATACAAATCTGGCCAAAATTTGGACAGAATTTGAAAAAGCTAACAGACAGTTGGATTCAATTGTAGAAGAACAACAAACTGTGAGGAGAGATCTGAGGAGTATCCAGCAGCAACAGGATAGCTTTGATAAAGAAGTTGATTACCTCTATTACAGAGAAGACAATCAATACCCTCCAACACAAGGTCAACCCACTACCTCTACAAAATTGAAAGAAGAGGATAAAGACTATGAACAGGAACCTGAATATCAGATTCCAAAGTCAAGATCAGAGTCAATTTACCAAGATGGGGAAAATCTCAGCTATTCAGAGAAACAGGCACTAAAAAAGTTACCAGAAGTAGCAAACTGGCCAAAGTTCTCAGGAATTGGGGAATATGACCATATGGAAATCATTGACTATATTGATGGACTCTTTGTTGATGTCCCAAAGATACCAGACTACTGGATCACAACAAGACTTAACACAGCATTCAGAGGCCATGCAAACATATGGTATACTGAGATGAAAGAAATACATGGCAGGAAAAGCTGGCCATGGTGGAGGAACCAGATTATACAAAGGTATAGAATTGGTAGTTGGATCTGGCAAAAGACCATGTCCTTTGAAAGTGATAGATACTCCACAGAAAAAGACCCATATGAATGGTGTCTCAAACAAACAAAAAGGCTAAAAGCTATTGATCCCAATATGACAATAGAAATGAGAAACCATAAACTCCTAAAAAAATTGCCAGGAGATCTAGAACATGAAGTAAAATGCAGATGCAACAACATCAGCAGCATTGATGACATAGCAAATGTCATACAAGATGTGAGGAAAAAAACCTCCATAGGAAGGTACACATCCTATAAACCAAACTTCAAAGACAAGAAGTCTGAAGTTAAAGAAACAAACAAAGAGAAAGGGAAAGAAACCCCAAAAAAGAAATATGTGTGCCACAACTGTGGATCACCAGACCACTATGCCAACAATTGCACAAAACCAAAAAAGAAAATATATGCAATTGATGAAGAATCAGAAGAAGAACAAACAGGTGACAAATCTGATTCTGACAGTATGGGAAATGGTATGAGAGCAGAATCACAAAGTGAACCTGATACCATAGAAGAATACATAGTGGAATGCAATGAAGAAAGCTCACTTGACATACAAGACATTGAATTAGATTCAGGAATACCACAAATAACAACAGACAAAGAGCTCTGTAAGCACACACAGAATGCACAAACATTCCTGGTAACCCCAAATAGAGGGATGGGATTCATTCATGGAACACCTACAAAGTTGACAGTTTACATTGAGAACTGTAAAAATCCAATGATCATTGACACAGGAGCAAGTTGCTCCATAGTGGCAAAAGAATACTTAAAACAACACTTCCCCAAATGGGAAGAGGATATAATCCCAACAAAAGCTAGAAACTTTAAAAGTGCATCAGGCAAAATTCACTCACTGGGGACAATAATAAAAGAGATAATTATCCCACACCAAAAAGGAAATATCAGACTAGAACCTGAATTTGTAGTTCTAGAGAATGCACATGTACAAGGATTCTTACTAGGTACAGAGTACCAAAGAATGTATGGTATGGACATTTGCAATAGTAAAAATAGATATCTTACCATAGGTACAAACAAAGACAAAAAAATTTCCTTTGACATAAATCATATAACAAATGATAACACCCTGAAAGAACTAGTGGAAGAATTCAAAGAAGCCCAATATTGCACTCAACTAACCAGTAAAATGAAACTCAGCTTACTGAAAGTATTGAGGAAGCATAGAGGAGCTTTTGCAATAGGAGATGAACCACTAGGAAAAATCAAAGGACATGATATAGAATTATATCTGGATGTAGAAAGACCATATCCACCTATGCTTAGGAGACCACCATACCCAGCCAGCATGGAAACCAGGAAAGAAATTGAGAAACAGATCAATGAACTCCTAGAAATGGGGGTCATAAGAAAAATAGGACACAATGAGATAGTAGAAGTCACTACACCAGTCCTTATAACTTGGCATGATGGTAAATCCAGACTATGTGGGGACTTCAGGGCTTTGAATAATTACACCAAAGCAGATAGGTACCCCATCCCAAGGATACCACATGCACTAGATAAGCTAGCAAAAGCCAAGCTTATTACAAAAATGGATTGCATGAAAGGCTTCCACCAGAATGGGGTGAAACCAGATTCCATCAAATTGCTAAGAATTATATGCCGTATGGGCATATATGAATATACTAGAATTCCATTTGGCATTGAGAATGCACCAGCCCATTTTCAGAGGATGATGGATACCATAATTCAAGATGAAATAATGGAAGGGTGGATGGTAGTGTACATTGATGATATCATAATATACTCAGAAACATGGGAAGACCATGCGAGGAAAATTGATAAAATATTGGGAAAATGTACACCAATCAACATGAAAATATCTCTTAAAAAATGTAACTTTGGACAGCAAGAACTGCTAGCCCTAGGACACAAAGTTTCAGGTTCAAGTCTAGCCATAGACCAAAATAAAGTTGCTGCAGTACTGGAGAAACCAGTACCAAAGAACATTAAAGAAATGCAATCTTTTTTGGGCTTTGCTAGTTACTACAGGAGCCACATAAAAGACTTTGCACACATCACAAGTAGCCTATAAAAACTGTGCTCAAAAGATGTAGTCTTTGAAATTACCAAAGAAAGAAGAGATGCATTTGAGAAGATCAAATATGAACTGACCAATGCCCCTGTCCTAATGATGCCTGATTTTGATCTACCATTCAAACTATATATAGATGCAGAATGTAGCCAAGGACTAGGAGCAGCACTACACTAGAGGCAACTAGTGGATGGAATACCCAAAGAAGGAGTAATTTGCTATATATCAAGACAACTGAAAGACTCAGAAGCCAGATATGGAGCTACTCAGACAGAATGTCTCTGTTTGGTATGGGCATTAGAAAAACTCCATTACTACTTAGAAGGAGCAGTATTTGAAGTTTTTACTGATTGCACAGCCCTCAAATCACTGTTGAACATGAAGACAACAAACAGACACATGCTCAGGTGGCAAATAGCCATACAAGAATACAGAGGGAATATGACTAGTATCTATAAAGAAGGGAAAGGTCATACTAATGCAGATGGTCTCAGCAGGTGGCCACTGAAGAATGACCAAGAGAATCCAGCATATGACCCAGAAAATGGGGAAAAAATACCCATACAATGCATGGAGATAGATAGGAGAAAGAACTTCAAACTATCAAACTGGGCATTAGGGAATGATCCATCAAACCCAGCACAGAGCTATGGGGAGAGCAAAGAGATACCCATATTGGGAATCAGCTCGTCTAATCTAAATACAGAGTTCTTTAGTATAGTACGATCATCATACAATAAACACAAACAGTGTAGTATATTGACACAACTATTAAAACAAAAGTACAGGAGTCCTGAACTAGAGAGCCAATTGGAAGAGCCATGGCTCAAAAACTTCAAAGAGAATAGATTTTTTCTGATAGATGATCTACTATACCATAGGGAAAAACACAAGTGCCCTGGTAATAATAAATAGAGAACATATTTCCCTGATACTACAGGAATGCCATGACTGCCCATACATGGGACATATGAGTGAAGAAAGAACTAAAGAAAGAGTCTTTAGCACAGCTTGGTGGCCAAAGTGGGAACAAGACTTGAGTGAATACATCAACACTTGTACCAGATGCCAAAAAGCCAACAAAGGTCATGGCAAAAGATATGGATTACTCCAGAGTATAGAGGAGCCCAAACACCCCTGGGAAATAATAAACATGGATTGGGTGACAGGCCTGGTCCCTGGAGGGAAAGACAGCTTTAATGCATGCCTAGTAGTAGTAGACAGGTACAGCAAGAGTGTCAGATGTCTCCCCTGTCACAAAGAGGACACAGCAATGGACACAGCCATATTGTTCTGGAACAATGTGATAGCAAACTGTGGAGTTCCAAGAATTATAATTAGTGACAGAGACCCTAAATTCACATCAGAATTTTGGACTAATCTATATGAGATGCTGGGAACCAAACTAGCATTCTCCACAGCTTACCATCCACAAACAGATGGTCTAGCAGAAAGAATGATTCAAACATTAGAAGACATCATTAGAAGATTTTGTGCATATGGCATGGAATATAAAGACAATGAGGGATATACCCATGACTGGGTAACCCTCCTACCAGCTGTACAATTGGCATACAACACAAGTATACACTCAGTGACAGGAAAAACCCCTGCCACATTAGAGAAAGGATGGAACCCACTACTTCCAGTAGACTACTTGAAGAAGAACCTCCTCTCAGTACACCCCACAGCTAAAGACTTCCACACAATGTGGAAAACTGCCTGTGAAAAAGAAGAACAATGTGTGGCTGAAGCTAAATTATACAACAAACAGAGATATGATAAAAGTCACCAAGAAACTGATTTCAAAGAACGAAACCAAGTTCTAAGCTCAACTCTTAACTTCAACAATCTAAGAGGACCCAAGAAGATGAGAGACTCATTCATAGGACCATTCACCATTATTAAATTGATAGGAAAGAATGCAGTAGAAGTCAACCTGACCAAAGAGCTTTCTAGGAAACACCCAGTTTTCCCTGTGAGCCTGGTCAAACCTTATCACCAAACAGATGAGGAGAAACTCCCTGACAGAAAGAAGACAGTCACCCATGAAAGATTGGTAGAGGAAGATGACTTACCTGGACCAGTGAAAAAGATCATTAAAGCCAGCAAAATAAGAATTAATGGGAAAGACAACAGGCAATATCTGGTTAGATTTAAGAATCAACCAGCAGATAAAGATAAATGGTTAACTGAGAAAGAATTCCCAGATGGACAAATACACCTCAGAAGATTCAGAGCCTCCAGAAGGGCCGAAGAGTCTCATCAATGATGAGCCTTCTTTTGAGGGAGGGTATGTCAGCCTGTGACTCAAAACAGAGCACTAGCATGACATCCAACATACCATAAATAATGGTATGACAAGTATTGAACAGACATAGTCAATACAGGTAATAAATAAGAGGAAAAAACTCCTCTTAAATTAAACACCAACCTTATCCAAACAGAATAAGGAAACCTTGAGGAGAATAAACAAGTCAAAACCCTTATCTTCACCCCTCATCTAACTTATGCATATTTAAGTTATCCCATACCAAAATGGTATTTTTCTTAAAGCTCACATAGAGAGCTACACAATGGTATCATCCATGTTTCTGTAACACCACTACAACTGGAGATAACATATGACCTTCATTTTAAAACCAAGACCCCCCTGAAGGTCAAAGAGGGCTTGTACAAAACTGTACAAAGGTATAACCAAATTAAAGATCTAAACAAGAGCTTTAATTTGAGACACCTTAGACCTCTGTATCTCTTAAATTGACTGAGGGATCTTGGTTCAAAGGTTTAACAACCAAAATACAGATATTCTGAAAACAACAATGTAAACAAACACCTGTATCTTTGGCATACACTCATACAACTGTACAGTGTAATATACCAAACTGTAGAGATAATCAAGCCCTACAAGACTGTATCATCAGAATACAGATATCTTCCAAATTGAAGAAGATATCTGGTATGGAAGTTTTTGAAGCCTCATACTGATGTACAAAAATACATCCAAAAACTTAAAGCCCTTATAGCTTTTGCTATTTTAAAGAAGGGTAAGCATGAAGCATACAAAATTGAAGAGCTCATTCAGCCCTCCAATTATGTGCTCTTGGCTTCTTGATATCTTAAGAACTGACTGAGATATCTTGATTGGAAGGTTTTTCTAGAAATACATGACTGTATCAAACTTGTATCAAACAGTATTGCTCTCATACTTAAAATAATATACTTATGAAGATATAACCTCTCTAAAATCATCATTATTGATAACACAGACACCAGAACAATGTCATCCAAGTGCTGACGTGGCAGGTGAAAAGTTTTTTCACCCTGTATTGATCCAGAATGATCATTTGTGGTTCCAAAACCACAATTCTGCCTCTATTGACGTCAGAATTGATGATCCAGAACCAAAGACTGATCATTGGAGTGAAAAGTTTCACTCCTCTGACGCGTGAAGAGTTAATAACTCTCGAAGGTCTTGAAAGATATAAAAAGAAGGGTTTTTTCCTTGAAAACCCATCATCTTTATCTTATTATCCATATTCTTACATGACAAAGCTGTTATCAATCAGTAGTGTCCTTAGAATTATCATTAAAGATATAATTAGAACATAATTATTGTAGTACTTCTTTACAGTCAAAGATATTAGAGTATTGCAACCCAGGTCCTCAACAGACTCATCACCACTGTTACCACGTAGCAGTAGGACCTGAAAATTTAAATTTATTTGTTTTTTGACGTGTCACAGTAATAATACTAGCTTGTAACTACATTTTATAGCTACTATATAGACTCACCCTGACAGAAAAGCAGAAGCTGAGTTGGATTCTTTAAGAATGAAAGAAGGTGGGCATGTATCCTTATACATCGCCGATTTCCAAAGGTTAGTCTCAAGAATTGGGAATTGGGGTGAAAGAGCTCTCATCCATCATTTCAGGAAGGGATTGCCATCCAGGATTTTGGATCAATTGGCCCCCCATCCTTCAAGAATTGACTCTCTTCAAGACTTAAGGGACGTTACCCTGGAGCTTGATACCAGGTACCATGAGAGGCAAAATGAAAAGATTCATCATTAAGAGAAGAAGCCAGAAGCCTCAAAGTCAAGTTCTTCTCATCCTCAAAATTCTTCAAGTTCAAGTCAAAAGAAGAAGAAAAATTTTCAGAAGAGGGAAAAGACCCATTCTTCTTTGTTGAATAAAGATTTCAAGCTCATGAACTCTGAAAAAGAAAGAAGAATCAAGGAGGGTCTTTGTACCTATTGTGGTGGGAAGCATAGTCTTGAGTCCTGTTTCAAAAGGCCTCAAAACAAGCTTACCCAACTGTCAGGCAAATTTCCCAGCCAGGGAAAAGCCTGAGTGAAGACCATGTTGTGTTCAATGGTCTTCACTGTTTTCCATCCAGAGCACAATTGTGCATTTTGAATACTGGTGTCAAGAATTCTGTTAAATTCTTTGTTTTTTTCTTCTCTTTCTGATGTTTTTTACAGTATTCTCATTGATTCTGGTGCCACCAACTCATTTATTGCAAAGCAGTTTGTTCACAAGTATTCATTGACTACGTCAGAGCTTCCAGAGAAGATTCCCCTCATCATTTTAGACTCCTCTGAGTCTCCTTCTTTATTTGTGACTCACCATACTAAATATATGGTTGAGCTCCCTTCCTTCCCAAGCTTTGAATGGGACTTTTTAGTCATTGATACTCCCAAGGGAGAATATCTCATATTGGGCTTTGACTTTCTTAATCATTTTAATCCGTTTATTGATTTGAGGCAAGGATTGATCACCTTTAATTCTGATTATAAGGACTATAATGATCCTTCAAGTTCTTTTAGTAATGACTTTTCTTCTACCAAATCATGTGCATCTCTGGTTGGTGATTCTAGAACACCATCATTTCCGTCTTCTGTCCATATTCCTTCCCTTAATTCCCATCAGTCATTACTATCATCTAAAGATGAAGTCTTCAAAGAGATTCAAGATGTTGGAGAAGATAATTCTGTATCTTCAATTCATCTCTTTGGGAATATTTACCTTCCTCCCTGGAGGAGTTGTGGGATGAAGAGGAAGAGCCAGAAGAAATAGAAACCGTGATGAAGGTTGTTCCTTCTGTTTATCACCAATACTTGGATTTATTTTCCAAGGTGAAAGCAGAGAAACTTCCTCCTCACCGCACCTGTGATCATCATATCGAGCTGGAGGGGTCTCTACCTCCAGTTAAGGTGATCTACTCTTTATCAAACCAAGAGTCAGATACACTCAGGGCCTACATTTCAGAAAATGTAGAGAAAGGTTTCATCCGGCCAAGCTCCTCTTCTACAGGAGAACCTGTTCTTTTTGTCAAAAAGAAAGATGGTGGCCTCCGTTTGTGTGTTGATTACCGCAAACTCAATGCTGTTACTAGGAAGAGCAAGTATCCTGTTCCTCCTATAAATCAGCTTCTCACTGTCTTCAATGGTTCTTCTATCTTCTCCAAGATTGATTTGCGTGGTGCATATAAACTGCTCAGAATCAAGGAAGGTGATGAACATTTGACATGTTTTAGAACTAGATATGGCAGCTATGAGTATTTGGTTATGCCATTTGGGCTCACCAATGCTCCTGCCTCTTTTCTAAATCTTGTCAATGATATTTTTTATGATCTTCTTGATGTTTATGTTGTGGTTTATTTGGATGGCATTATGGTCTTTTCCAAATCTGAGGAAGAATATGTCACTCATGTGTCCACTGTTCTTTCCAGACTCAGAGCCAATAACCTCTTTGCTAAGGCGTCCAAATGCCTATTCCATGTTTCTAGTGTAGAGTATTTAGGTTATGTTGTTTCTTCTGAAGGCCTCAAGATGGACCAAGAAAAAGTCCAGCAAATTCTCAATTGGCCACCTCCAAGAAACCTCAAGGCTCTTCAATCATTCCTTGGCTTTGCCAATTTTTACCTCCGTTTCATCAAGAATTATTCAAAGAAGATTAGTTCACTCACAAGCTTCCTCAAGAAAGATTCCCGTTTTCCCCTCAATGAGGAAGCTCTTAGAGAGTTTCATAAACTCAAAGAGGCATTCACCACTGCTCCAATCCTTCTCTACCCACCATTGTAGAGACTGATGCATCAGATTATGCCTTTGGTGCTGTACTGAGTCAGGTCTCTGACTCAGGAAATCATCCCATTGCATTTGATAGCCACAAGCTTCTCCCAGCTGAGCTTAATTATGAGATTCATGACAAGGAACTCCTTGGCATAGTCTGGGCTCTCAAGCGCTGGAGAGCTTTCCTTCTTTCAATTTCTTCCCCTTTTGAAGTTCTCACCGATCATTCATCTCTTCAATATTTTATGTCTTCCAAGATTTGCACTCGCCGTCAAGCCCTCTGGGCTGAATTTTTATCTGAATTCCATTTCTCAATCACTTACCGCCCTGGCCGCTTGGCCACCCTCCCAGATGCCTTGTCACATCAGGACAACGTTTACCCAGAGAGGGGGGAGGATTTCATCAGCAAGAATCCAATGAACTATCAGAAGATAATCAATCAAGATGAAATTCAAGCTTCAAAGTTTTTTTCAGTCAAGATGGATTCATTTCCAAATTTGATTGATTCAATTCAGAAGGCAGTGTGGCAAGATTCTCAATATAGAAGTGTCCTTGAAGATTTGGGTAAAGGTAAATCTGTCCAAGATTATTCTCTTGATTCCTCTTCCAAACTTCTCCTTTTCAAAGATCAGGTGGTGGTCCCAAATGACCCCACAATTCAACTCAATATACTTCAAAATTGGCATGACTTTCCTCTAGCTGGACACCCTGGCCAAGAGAAGACTCTCAAGCTTGTCAAGCGGGATTTCCACTGGTCCGGCATGACTCAATTTATCAAGGATTATGTATCATCCTGTCAACAGTGTTCAAGAAACAAAAAAATTCATCACAAGAAGTTTGGACTCCTCAAGCCCCTTCCAATTCCAAGTGATCCTTGGATTTGTCTTTCAATGGATTTCATCACTCAATTGCCACTGTCCAATTCCTTTGACTCAATCCTTGTCATAGCGGACAGATTTTCAAAAATGGCGGTTTTTATTCCAACAATGTCTTCAATCACTTCACTAGATTTGGCCCATTTATTCATCAAGAATATTTTCTCAAAGCATGGCCTTCCTTCAAGTATTGTTAGTGATAGAGGTTCTCTTTTTGTTTCTTCCTTCTGGACCAATCTTTGTCAGCAGCTCAAGATTTCAAGAGATCTGTCAACTGCTTATCATCCAGAAACTGATGGACAGACATAGAGGGTAAATCAGATACTAGAACAGTACCTTCGGATGTATGTCAGTTATCATCAAGATGATTGGAACACCTGGCTCCCTCTGGCTGAATTTGCCTACAATAACTCTGACCACTCTTCAACAAAACAATCACCGTTTTTCACTGTTTATGGAAGAGATCCTCAATTTGACTCAGTTCACATCACTCAAGATACTCCTTCTGGAAAGTTATCAACAGAAATCCAATCAGTACAGCAAGATGTCAAGAGATAACTTGAAGTTTCCATAAACAGGTTTAAGAGGTATGCAGATAAAAGTAGAGCAGGTCCACCTGTTTTCAATCCTGGTGACATGGTATGGCTTTCTTCCAAGAACATAAAATCAACCAGACCCAACAAAAAGCTGTCTGAAAGATGGCTGGGTCCTTTTACAATCTTGAAGAAAGTAAGTACTCATGCCTACCACCTCAAGCTCCCATCTCAATGGAAGTCCATCCACCCAGTTTTCCATATTTCTCTTTTGGAACCAGTCAAGACGTCAACAATCCCAAATAGGCATCAAGAGCCTCATCCTCCAATAATCATTGAAGAAGAAGAAGAATGGGAAGTATCTCAAATACTGGACTTAAAGCTCAAGAGAGGAAAATTATGGTATCTGGTGGAATGGAAAGGTCTTAGTCAAGACCCAGAAAGATCCACTTGGGAACCAGCCAAAAACCTCAAGCATTGTCCTGAACTTGTCAAAGATTTTCATTTATTATATCCTGACAAGCCTGGGCCCAATTCTTCAAAAGCTTGATTCATTATGGTGCTTGGTGGGGAGAGGAATTACCAAAAGTAAGTCCCACTCCTGGTATGCACCTTTAGGGGTATTCTACTATTTTTTGTTGTAAGCATCACCTTGGCCACTCTGTGAGCACTTTGCAATTTTGGACACAGATCTTGACATGGCTTTAAACTTCATTTCCAATCTTATGGCCATTTCACTTGGGACAATGGGCCATTCACTTTTCAATTAATTTCCAAGATTCCAAATTCAAATTCATTCCTTCAACATTTTTATTTTTTATTTTTATGGCACTGGCGGGAGTGGTAACTACCAAAAGTAAGTTCCTCTCCTGGTGTGCACTTCCCTGAGGGGTCTACAATCTTGTCACAACATCACCTTGGCCACTTTGTGAGCACCTGGCATCAAATTTCTCTTTCCAGGTCCTTGGCCAAATTTCAAATCAGTTATCAACCTCCGTGATGAAGATTGGAACCTCCTCAAGATTCAATTCATTTTTCTTTTCTCTTTTCTCTTTCTTTTATTATCATTTTCATTTTAAATTTTCTTTTATCATGTCAATTATCACGTCAAAAATTTTCATTCATTTCAAAATTCAATTCAAATCATGAAGCCAATGTCAAAAGAAGATCAAGCAAGTCCTGCGTCAAATGTCAAATTTTTAACATCAGTTCTCAAATTTTTTATCTTAATCAGTCCTCTTGAATCACTCTCTCAAGATCTTTACAATAGTATCAACAGGCTTCACCTTGTATTGGTGCTCAGGAGCTCACCATTTCAAGGTGGGGGGTACTGTCACAACCATGGCAATTCATCCCCTTGGACTTCAATATGGCATATCCATGCCACGTCCAATATATGGCAATTTGGCCATATCCATAAATAATTGGCCAAATTGGCCATCTAACCTCATTTGGCTTTTTATGGCCATTTCACCATCTGGGACCAACTTGGGCCCTTCACCGTCATCAGGCCTTTCTCTACATTTTGGGCAATTTTGGTATTTCCCATTCAACAGGGGAAATACAGCCCAAGAATCTGTATTTGGCTTTAAATACAGCTTCTGCGCATTTGCGCACTTTTTTGCGCAAATACAGTTTTAAGACTGTATGAGCTGTATTTGGCCAAAAACCCAAAAATCACCAAATACCTCAAAAGACACTCTGACACCTCTGAAGCCCTCAAAAACCAAATTTCACCAATATCCTCCTGGCATCATCTCTAAAGACTTATGGCCCTTTTCAACCTCCAATAACCAAAATGCCATATATGGTGTTATACACCATTATGCATCTTTTTTCAGCAGCAATCCACTGGCGGCAATATCATCTGGTTATTTCAGCTTTCCATCAGGCCATCCAGTCACGTCATCAAGAGGATTCATCAAGGCTCAAGGGCAAGTGTCAAAACCTCAAATACCAATGACACCATTATGCAGTCATTGGTTATTCTCACTCCGAATATTCCTTCCAAGGGAATACTGTCAATTCATTCTCAAGGTGTATTCAAGAGGCAGTGCCAAAAGTAATTTTCAAGTGTCAAAGCTCCACTCAATCCATCTTGGCAACCATATTCATTTCAATACAGTCTGGATCCATCAAGAACTGTATTTCATTTTCAAGCATGGGAAATTCATTCAGCCCAATTCAATTTCAATATTAGCCAGCTGTATCAATTCCCAAAACAATCAATACAGCCTCAAGGATCAATACAGATCAGTTTTCAGCCTGAAGAACTCAAGCTCCCAACTTTTCACATATACTGGCTACCCTTTCCACCCTGGGGGGTTTTTTCCCAGTTAATTAATATACTTTGATTTATTTTTATCTTTATTTTCTTTTCATTTTAGTTAAGCAAATACTGATATTATTAAGTCAGTCATTTAGCACTTTTCTCTCCTCTTTCTTCGCCTGTCAATGGATATTTGGTGGTCATATCCTTACTAATTCCATTATTCATTTTTGGCAGGTTGAAACAGGGATTAAGGACTTGCTTGGTTGGCTCTTTGGCCATTTGGCTTCCCTTTCCTCTTTTGCATCTCATCTTGTACCTGCATATCTTTTAGAGGAATTTACTCTTTATTTTTATTTCTTTATTCTTTGGAGTCTTCCAAGTGAGTTCCCTGATTGCTTAGTGCCAGGCCACTCTTGTATTTCTGTCCAAGAGCCCCTGTGACATAGGAATAGTGAGGGAATTTGAAAATAATAATATAAGCTTGAAGGAATACCTAATACTTTTTGAATCATTTTATTTCATCTTGAATTAAAAACTGAAAGAAGCATTTCAATAAATGATATGAAATTTTGAAAGGGTTTGACTGGGAAAATATAAATATTAAAAGAAAATTCAAAGTAGGGGTCAATTGGTGGTTAATGGAAAATCTGAAAATTTCTGAGGGAATGGTATACCATTTATGGTACTTCTGTACAAAAAAGTTTCTATTTTTAAAGAAAGGACGCTGAAGGAATTTACAGAATGAAAGAGATAAAGAATTAAGATAAGATATTATTTATAGATTAAATATAAGGGGGTTCAGGACACACTAAGCATGGGGCAGGATTTCTCTGTCAAAGCACCGAATGATCTGGCTTATGGTCAATAAACCAATATTATTTTGGAAAAAAAAGCTAATGAAATTCTTGAGCACAATTTTTTCAACTGTTTTCTCAGATAATCACAAAGGGAAAACTACAATACTATAGTCCTCCTCTTTATAAAACCCCATGTATCAAAGAAAAAGCTGCATTCAGGATTACTGTTATTTCCTTCTTCCAATAGATAGCTAGTTTTTGTTCGCTTAATTCAAAGATAAATTATAAAAGCATAATAGCTCCCCAAATCATAAAATATGACCTTGGTTCTGAAGCTTCTTTAATATTATTTTCAATAACATTATATATTTTTGGAAGAAATAATTAAAAGAAATGAGTTAATGAAATCAGAATAGTGGTGGTATCGGAGCATTCATTAAAAAATACAATGGAGACAAAGGATCTGACCTCTGATATCTCACCTTTTTTTTGATCAAAAATGGTATTGAAAATTGTATTCAAATTTGGTATTAAAAAAAGGAAATTTTATGAGTTATAAATAATAATAATAATAAGTCTTCTTTAATTTTCAATTCAAAATTCAAAATTTTATATAGAAAAAAACATTTACATAAAGGTTTATGTGGATTACCTTGAGGCTTTTAGCTTTCTAAGAGCTTCTGTGAAAGGAATGAGCATCTCATGAGTGTTCTGTAAGATCTCAATATTGATAGATCATTGAATGGCTCATGAGTTTTGAGTTTTGTGATAAAACAAATGAGCCTAAACAAAATTTTAGAAGAGTGTGACATAAAAGAAAAATTGAGGGCTTGAGCCATACTATTGAGAAAAACAAAAATTAAAAATTATCTAAAGAGATTAAATAAGGGGAATAATATCATATGCCATGGAAAGAATTAATAAGACAAGGATATATAAGGGGAATTTATTTTAATATAATTGTTAGTGAAGAGAATTGAAATGATCTAATATGATATCATTTATCATCTTAAGACAAATTTTGGGACTTCCTTAAGAATTGGTGCTAATTAAAAACAATGGAGTATGAATGTTTTATGACGGAATGCCATAGAAATTCAAAAAGGATATATTAAATCAAGAATAATTCTCTCAAATAATTATCTATATCATTAAGAATTAGATATTAAAATAATTACCCAGCTTTGGATTAGAAGGTATCTTTGAGGTTAAAATATAAGGAATACTTTAGGTGAAGTAAATTTTAGATATTGTTGATTCCATTAATGTAAGGCTTGACTATGAAACAATAAGTGAAAATTACTAATATCTTTCTGATTGTACTATAAATGTCCTAATTTAATTAATAATAAGATTGAAAATAATCATAATAGTAAAGATATATTATAATTATTTCAAAAAACTAATTATATTCTTAAGAAATAATAAAGTAATATATTTATTGAAATTTATCAATGTTACAAACAGTTAAAAAATTAATAAAAAGTTGTTATTTAATAATAAATCAAAATTTACAACACTAATATTACCAATATTCAAGTTATTGATTAATATAAAGACTATTTAAATCAATTATAGAATTATTGAAATATAATAATAGAGAGAACAGCTTTCTTTTAACACTTGATATAATAGTTTTAGATAATTTCATGCCTAAGAATATAAATAAAACTTATTTAGATTTTATTCAAAATAGAAAATAGAGAGGATTACAAGTTTTACTATTTTTCTGTGGATTTAGAGATTTTAAGAGAATTTTAACGAAAGAAATGAAATATTGGAGTGAAAAATTCAAAGCTAGTGATTAATATAATATGGATCTTTGGTATTTAATAACATAAGAGTTTTATATCTAAATAATAAAGAAATTACCTTTTATTTAATGTGTCTGAGGGGGAAATAGATTAAGAAGAGGTCTTTTTATAGTAAATGTCCTTCCTCCCAGTGACCAGATACCTTATAGTAGAGGATTTCTTATGGTATCCACTGGAATTGATCAATATCTTAAGGTTTAGTGAAGATTGCATCATGAGAAACCTTTTTATCTCATTATTACATCATTTTTTATAGTTATCACTGTAGCTCCAATATTTCTAACATCATAGGCTTGGAAAAAATCAATTTTTGTGGATTGTGATAGTTTTAATAATAAAATATTTATATCCACAGGTTTTATCTCTTATTGAACTGTTGAGCTCAAAATAAGATTTAAGATAATGACCAGAAATGATCATTTTTGGGCCTTAGCTTTAAAACATAATAACTTTAAATTTATTTACCCTAAAGCAACCAGGAGAGTGAGTTCTGATATAATGGTGTATCTTTACTAAGCCTATCAGAAGAGCTGATTAAATCATGAAGAATATATTTTTGATAATTTTTCTTGTAATTCATCTTTTCTGTCAAAATTTGCTATTTTAAACTTCAAACCATGATTTCAAGGGATTATACCTTTAATATAATAATAAAGATCATGTGATTATTCACTTATGAGGTAGTAGAATCTGCTTATTCACTTATTTTTAAGCTTGGACCACTTTTGATTGTGAGTGGTTAGCACCTATTTCTATTTTGCCTAATATCACCTTATATTTTGTAACCTTGTTTATGGCTTTCCAAATAAAACATATATATTCATTATTAAAGCTATTAAATGGTAAATTTATCTTTGAATAAACCCTTTATAATTTTTAATTTGAAATATATGAGCTGAAAGGCATGAATATATGCACTGATCTTAAAAGTGCACATATCCAGGTTATCTCAATAAGTATTAGTTTTCAAAATATGGAATTATAATGTAATATAGTCAGTTTTTTTCTGGGAATACAATGGTGTAAGTTATCTCACATTTTTATTCACTGGATCTGAGATAATCAAGAATTTATTCCATGATATTAGATTTTTATTTATTTTAAGATTTGAATTTCAATTCTTATTATAAAAACAAGTTTTGTAAAGTTTTTTGTGACGTTTTTGGATATGTGGTCATTTTTCAAAGGCCCAAGTTTTCTACCACCAAAAAAGGATTGTGCCACAATCTGATATAGTCAATTATGGTATCATCTACTGTCCTACATCTTAAATTGGATTTCTTAGCCTTGAAGCTCTATAATGCTTAGTTTTATTTTTCTTGAGGCCTTCTTTAATGTCTGAACCTACTTACTGATTTTCAAGAATTGGTTATATCTTTCTCAAATAGACATTAATCTTCTTGATTTGGGCTTCTGTACCTCACAAGGTATTCTCTTTCTTTCTTGTTTCTTGTCCTCCTTTATTTGAGGAATCTCACAATTCTCTTGTCTTCTCCTTCTTCTAGAGGGGAAATTTCAAGTGGTGGTTTATTTATTAGGGGAAACAATTCCTTATATCTTTCTCTGTAAGGTGTTATTAGAATTACAGGGAAAGGTGGGTGTTTGTTCCTTAATTCACCTGTTAACTCCAGTTGTACAGCATTAGGGCTATGTAGGGATTTTATCAGAAAGGTCCTGAAATAAGATCTTTTTGTTTCTTTGGTACTTCAATGCTGTTAGAGCTTGAAGCTGATACTAAGACTAAGTCTCCTATATTAAAATCATGTAGATTGTGACTTTTATCCAATTTTTCTTTTGCATATTTGAAAAAATCTTGCATAAATGTATTTTAATGATGTCTTGCTTTATCAAGAATCATATTAGAACTGTTTTCTGTTTGATGTATGTCAACAAAGTCCTTTTTAAGGGCTTCATAGGGTAGTCTTGGATTCCAACCTTTTCTCAAAATTGCAGGTGTTTTACCTGTTTATTAATAAATTGATGTCTTATATTCCAGCTCAAGAGCTGGAATTAGGGTACACCAATCATGGGTAAAGCCATAAGAGTCTTTGAGCTCTAGTACATAAGCACAGAAGATTCTTTTAATGTCTTCTACAGTTTTTATCATTCTTTTTGCTAGTCCATCAGTATGAGGGTGGCAGGCTTTTGAAAATGATAATTTGGTGCCAAACAGGTTACGGAGATCTTCCCATAGATCTGAAGTGAATCTGGGATCTCTATCACTTATGATATTCTGGAATAAAGCTGTATGGATAATAACCCTATTCCATATAGCTATGGCTGTGTCCATAGCTGAGTCCTCTTATTAAATGGGAAGAACATTGGGGGGTTTTTCTGTACCTGTCGACTAATACTAGGCATGAATTCAAACTTCTGTCTCCTCCTGGGGGTAGATCTGTTACCCAATCCATATGAGCTATTTCCCATGGGGATTTTGGTTCTTGGATTTGGATCATGATTCATAATTTCTTACCTGTGGCTCTGCTTGATGTTTGGGATTATTCACAAGCTTGACAATATTCTGAAAAATTATTTCTCCAATTTAGCCACCAAGAGCAGGTTTTTACACTTTCCAATATCTCATCTTCTATGAGATTTTAAGAAACAATGCTATCATGGAATTTATCTAGTATAGTGTTTATTGAAACTATATCTGTCAGGGTCATAAAAAATGTATTTTTGGATCTATGATAAAGAATTCCATCAAGGAGGGGAAATTTTTCTTCATCATAGGTGTTTTCCATACTCCATCTATTTTGAAAGATAATTATTATTATTTACAGTCTTTCAGAAAGAGCTGGCATAAAATATGTCAGCTCTTGTCCATCTTATAAATCTCTTTGACTGGTCTCAAGAATTCTGTGCAAATTTCTGTCACAAATATTCCTTCTATATGATTTTATTCCTGTGGTACCCATACTGGGTTTCCAGGTGTATTTTCTAGAGCCTATCTTCTAAGACCTTCTGAATTTTTATTAATATTTTCTGATTTGTAGGCTATAGTCATATTTACTCTATATTCTTGGATAGCAATCTGCTATTTCAGCATATGTCAATTTGGTGTCTGCATGTTTGATAATGGTTTTACTGCATTACAGTCAGTAATGAAATGAAAAACTGTTCCATCAAAGTAATAATGTAATTTATATAAATACCAAATTAAGAAGAGGAATTACATTTGGATTTCCACATCCCTTGCTTCTGAAATGAAGAGAAAAGGGGAATTTGTGAGGGAATTTCTCAGCTACTCATATTCTTTGACTCTTCCTTCAGTAATTTCATATACTTTCTGTTGATAACAGAGTTTATAGAGAGATTTTGGGATTTTTCAAAAATCTTTTATGTGTTATCTGTAGTATCCAGAAAATCCCAAAAATGCTTGCATTTCTTTTTTTGGTTTGGGGAATTGATTTCAGTAGTAATTCTGCTACCTTACTCTTGCATCTTCCCAAAATTAGTGTAGATACAACATGTACTAGTGCTTTTAGTTAACTATATGAAAAATGACACTTTTTCAAGGAAATTTTCATATCTACTTGTACTATTTTTTAAGACTATTTCAAGTCTTGTCAGGTGTTTTTCCAAAGTTTCTGAGAAAATTATTATATTATCAAGGTAGATAATTAGCCATCCTTCTAATAGTTCTTCAGGGAATATGGTATTCATCATTCTATGATAATGGGAAGGGGAATTTCTTATATAAAAAGGCATTCTTAGGTATTCATATAAGCCAAAGTGGTGTATTATTCTTAGTGGCTTTCTGAAATTATCTGTTAAGAAATCTTGATGGAAACATTTTAGAGAATCCATGGATTTAATTAAATTAGCTTGTTAAAACTGTGTTAATGTCTCATGGATTGTAGGTATTGGATATCTGTCAGGCATGGTATAGGTATTTAAACCTCTAAACTCCCCTATCATCCTTCATTTACCATTATTTCAAGTCATAATAACAGGTTTAGTAGCCTTTACCAGTTCATTATATTCTACTTTCCTTAGAACACCCAAGTCCATCAATTCTTCAATATGTACTTCTAGCACTTCTCTAGCTCTTGGTATGGCTGGATAAGCTGGTCTTCCTAATGGGGGTGGATAAGGTCTTTATACATTTGGAATAATGTATACCTCATGTTCAATAATAGACCCAAGTGGTTCTTTTTCCTTTGTCAAGGAGCTTTTGAACTTATATAAGAGATCAATCAATTTTTCTTTTTTTTTCTGTCAATTCTTGATTGAATTCTGCCTCTGTTAGTTGTTAATTTATCAATAAATGTTTTCTGGGATTTTCTATTCATTTTTTATAACATTAATTTGGTTTTTGTTATTTAAGAAGCCAAATTTCTGTCTTTTATTGCCCCCTATTGTAAAATATCTATCTAGGAAATAGATTGATAAGTAATCATTTCCAAGTATGAAATGTTTACTGGTACAGTTATCCATTACTACAAATTCCACTTTAATCCTTATGCATTGAGAAGTATGTGGAAAAATTAATGTTAAGTCAATTATTCCAAGGGTATTCATGCTTTCATTTGCACTACTAAATCTAACCCCTTGTATTAGTATGAGTTTGTCTTCCCAATCTGGTTGAGGTGTTTGTAAATAGCTTTTTCCAACAAATGTGGAGAATGCACCTGTGTCCAGATCACTTTTTTGGCCTCTTGATTGTTTAGAATAAAAAGTACTTATACTTGATTTTCCAGCTGTATAGCCCATTACTTTTGCAGGTTTGGTATTTTCATATTTGTAAGTCATGTGTCAGATTTTCTGATTTCTGGAATATTTGAACTTGAATCTAGAACTTCAGAGATTAAATCAAAATTATTAATTTAGGAATTAATTATGTTTATTTCATCACTTTCAGAGGTCTCCAATCTTTCAGTATCTTTTTCAGAATCAGATTCTTCTTCTTTGTCATTGTGGTGTTATGTTTCCACAATTTCAGTAATATTTTCCTTTTAAGAAAATTATTGGCTAAGTGTCACAGGGGCTCTTCTAAGTGAAGAGGGCCTGGCACTCAGTAAACTGGGACTTACTTATGGAGGGCTCAGGATATGGTAAGGAAAGAGTACACTGAAGAGTGTTAAGAGATGAATTACTAAATAAAAGAATATAAAAGAAACAGCAACAAATAGTGAGAGTAAGAATAAAAGAGCCAACCACAATCAAGTGCAAGTCCACTGTTTCAACCTGTCAGAATGGAAAGAGAAGGTTTAATAAGGATATGGCCACACAAATTATACTGTACAGGCAAAGAAAGAAAAGGGCTAAGACTAACTTAAAATTAAATAATTATAATACCCCAAATAAGGATGAGAATAACTATAAAATAATAAATATACTAAATTAATTAACTGGGGAAAAGTCCCCAGGGGGAGAAAGAGGGGCTGGTATATGTGAGAACCACCAGCCCTCATCCAGACAGAGAATTTTCATGAGAAAATTTGATGATTGAATTTAGTCTGGCCAATATGGGTCCTGTATGGCTGTACAGGATCTGTACAAGAGTATTGGTGGTATTGAGTGATTATACAGTTTGGGTATGGTGTATCCAAACTGTATTGGGTATTTCCAGCCTGTACAAGTATTGACAGGATGTATTGATGAACCAGACTGTATGAATGTTTCAGCAAAGAAGATTGCTGAAACTGAATACTGATACACACAGTGGACTTGCTGGTTTGAGGTGCTTGAGTGGGTGTAAGTATGAATAGCCTTACCCCTGATTAGTGTTTGTTACAGTATCCCGCTCTTGAAACTGGTGGGCTCCTGAACACCATAACACCCTGCCACTGTTGAGTGGCATCTCAATATACACCCATTTTTTTCAAAAATTTTCTCTTTTAATTATAATTTCCTCTTGACCATTATCCTGAAGATCCCCTCCTCATTTCTTCACTGTCATACTTGATTTGAATTATCTTCCCCCTTCTTTTAACGTGAGTAAGTCCTTTCAGCTTCAAAATATTCTTCTTCTTTGGATTCAGTCCTTTTCTTCCTTTCAAGGCATGGCCTTTGAGTTGTATCTCAAAATGAGTTCCATAGAGCTCTTCTGCTCAAACTTGGATGGCCAATGAGTATATGTTCATATACCTCATTGTGAATAGGCCAAATTGATGTTTTGGCCCTTCGTGCCACGATTGGAAGGCCTTCAAAAAAGAGTCTTTAAAATGGGGGGTCTTTTCCACATTGTCCCTGAGAATGCCTCAAAATTTGGTTTTGGGCCTAATTGGCCCTACCATTGATTCTGGGTCATGGCCTTTCTTTAGTTGTTTTTTGACCCTTTTGGCTTCAGGCCAATTTTTGGGCCAAATTGGTCTTGGGTTGATTTTGGGGTCCTATGGTCCGCGTGGGCTATTGGAGACCCCAGGACCAAAACTGGGCCCTGAGCCCAAATTTCCTGGGACTTCAGGGGTCCCATGGCCTGGCCTCATTAGAAGGGTCCAGGACCATAAAGATTCTTACCTCCCCAAAGATGCAGGGAAGGTTCTAGGTGGTGAATTCAGTTCAAAACAGACATGGACTCACCACCTTGAGGAATTTGAGGGGGGCCATCATTGCGTTATGGCTCCCACTTCCTTGAGGTAATTTCCTTAAGACTTGAAGTGATCTAATCTGACTCCTTGAAGCTTCTGCTTGCATACTCCTTAGTCATGAGTTCCAAACTTACTGAACTAACTGAATATTCTCCTTGTGCCCCTCATGGTTCTGGAATTCTCAGTTGATTTTCTTCACTATCAATGGCTTCTTCTGGTCATTTTGACCCTGCCCAAAGTTATGATGGTTGCAAGGAAGTTGAAGTTCTTGATCCTTATTTCACTGAATGTTTGGCGAAGGGAAAGGATTGTTTTGAACATTACAATCCCAGATCTTCAAAATGCCACTACTGCTTTATTGGCAAGAAGCCATGCCGCCGTACTGGGAAGAAAGCTTCCAACGTCAGAAGGTATTTATGAAGTAAGAAAGATGGGCTTTTTGGAAAAAGTCCCCAGCTTCTGAGGCTCCTACTCTTGATGGTACTTCAGGGTATTCTGCTTGTGAGTGAAATGATCTTCTTGCTTGAAATGGATACTGATATCTTGATTCAGTGACTAGTTTTAGGCAGAGGGATGTGGCCAGGTGGACCAATTTTGGAGGGCCCATCCCAGTTGGTGGGAGGCCAATATAATTTTGAGGAGCAACACTGAAGGAATCGTGAAAAGAATCAGACAAATTGCCGATTCCCCACCTGATCTGGATGCTGAAGGTAGTGATGAGTTAGATGGTGAATAAGTTGAGGTGGTTCCAAATTCTGCTGGTCATCCATCCAATACTTCTCCTTCCCAGCCTCCTTCAAAGAGATTCCAAAGTTAAGTCATCCCCAGTACCCCCAGAGCTTTCCAATCCACTCTTGCTACCACTCCTACCTCCATTCATCCTGCTTCACCACACTCTTCCCACACCAGGCCTGCCTTGAATCCAGAAGTAAGACCACCCCCATCCAACAGCCCAGGAACTCCCCCATAGTTACCTCACAACAACTCCAACCTGTGGCCAGTACCAGTAGAAGAAGAGAAGAAGTTTCTCCCCTTCTGTTTCCTGCCACTCAATTGTTTCAGTGTAGGGATCAATGGCCTATCCAGGTTACCAGAGAAGATCCAAATATGGCAAGTGATAATCAGGATGCTGTTGCCAGGTTATTTAAGAGGGTTTATAGAAATATTAGGGAGGTGATTATGCATTCTGATGATTGGAATCTTCCAGGGAGTGCTTCTGAGGAGATGGCTGCAACATTTGCCTGGTATGAAGATGAGTTAATGAATGATTTCCAGAAAACGTTTGACTATTTGGGTAGAGATAATGTCACAGGGGCTCTTCTAAAATGAAGAGGGCCTGGCACTCAGTGAACAGACTTACTTATGGAGGGCTCAGAAGGAATGCTCAAATGATAAGAGTAATGAAATAAGATAATGATTTACGAGTCATAAAATAATAAGAATTAAAAGATATGAGAGGAAAACAAAAGCAATAATAAAGAGCCAACCACAAATAATCCTGTACCACTGTTTCAACCTGTTCAGAAAAGAGAAAAGGATTAATAAAGGATATGGCCACCAGGACTCTACTGAACAGGTGAGGGAAGGCAAAGACTAACTTAATAAATAATAAAATAATATTTCTTTAATGAGAAATAAAATAATATTAAATAATAAATCCAATATTTTAATTAACTGGGGGAAAAACCCCCAGGTGGGTGAAGAGGGGCTGGTATATGTGAGAAATACCAGCCTTGGAGTTTGAGTGCTGAGATACTTGTCTGTATGATGGAAGAAGTTGGATGTGGGATTGAATCCTGTATTGGTGAATCCAATACAGGTATTTGCGCCCGTATTGATTACAGGACTGTACTTGGTGAATCCTGTATTTGGTCTTGCCTGTATGAAACTGTATTGAGGTCTGAAAACTGTATTTGGAGAATGTTGAATGAAACCCCCTTGCTGATTGGGTTTTGAGGGGTATCAATGAAGTAATGATTGTTGCTGATTGGGTTTTGGAGGATATCAATGAGGTAATGATTGTTGAAGATGATTGGTAATGCCCCTGCCTCCTTGGCTGTGACATTATCCCCCTCTTGAAAGTGGTGAGCTCTGAGAACCATAAGTATAGTGAGTCTTGATGAGCTTGCAATCAATCCATACAGTTCTTTCCCCCAATTCCTTAAATGTATCCCATTAAACTTTCTTCTTCAATCAATACTCAAACAAAAATCTTCATTTAATCACTTGTAGGTATCTTCCCCTTGATCTTGATTGTGAATTCCCTCTTTTCCTTCAAAATGCCTTCATTCTTCTTAAATTATGTTCATTCTTGTCTTGAGTGTCTTCACTAAACTTTTCTTGAGTCCTCATGGCTTTTGAAAAGGGGGTGACCTGGGCTTATGTCCCAAGAACACATGATTTCATCATAATTTTGAATCTGGAAAGTGTTGGCATAAGGTGGCCAATACTTGAGGTTTTGGACCATTTCAGAAGTCCTGGCCAAAATCCTTGATTTTGTGATTAAAGGGGATTTTGGCCAATTTGCGCAAAAATGCGCAAAATGCGCAAATGCGCATATATGCCATAATGGCATATAATGGTGAAAAAATTGAAAAAACTTGATTGATGATGAAAAATGGCTTTATAAAGTGTTCTGGCCATTTTGCGCATTTTTGCGCAAATGCGCATATATGCCATAATGGCATATATATTGGTGAAAAAATTGATTAATGATGGAAAAATGGCCTATAAGGTGTTCTGGCCATTTTGTGCATTTTTGCGCAAAGTGCGCAAATGCGCAATTATGATGAAATTGGCCAAAAAGGCCTTTTGAAGCCTTTTGACAAGATAGACAGGCCTTTTGCGCAAAAGTGCGCAAAAGTGCGCAAAAGGCACAAATTTGCCAGTATTCCTCATTAAACATATTTTGATGAAAAATGATAAGACTGAGCTATTTTGGAGTTTTGAGGTTTGATATGGCCATTTGTGCCAAACTGCATAAATTCATGAAATTGGCCAATTGGGCCATTTGAAGCAGGGTTTTCCTTTTTGATCTTGATTTCTTCCTGAATGGCTTTCTCTTATCTTCTCCTTGACTGGTCAATTGCCATAAATGCCTTACTGATTGGGTTTTTGGCTTTCAATTTTGATCTTAAGGAATGAGTTTAAGGCTGACTTGAAGAAGTTTTGATGAGGGTTATCTGTAGGTGGTCTTTACCATTACTAGTGTTTTGCTCTTTGATTATTGAATGAATTGACTCCCCAAATGTGATATGGGAGTGATGACTACTGCTTTTTGAAATAAGAAATAAAAATAAAAATAAAAGATACAAGTAAAAGAAATGAAATAAAAAATAACAATGAAAAAGAATTGAGAGAAAAAGAGAGTAAAGAAAGAAATAAGAAATGCCTGAGGGTTGTCCTTCTTGTGGTGAGTTTCTTGATTTTGGCCAAAATGTTCTGAAAGATAAAATCAAGCATTTGATGCTCACAGCGTGGCCAAGGTAATGTTTTACAAGAAGTAGACCCCTCAGGGATGCATACCAGGAGATGGAACTTACTTTCATACCTTCCACTCCCCACCAAGCACCATAAATGAAAAGAAATTATGCCATAACATTAATTGTGGTAATGAATGTGTTGAAAGATAATTTATAGCATGATTAAAGAAAGAAAAGAAAATAAGAGAAAGATTTGGCCATATCTTGAGGAAAGGTCCAAATCTTGAGGGTATGATGTTGCAAGGCCTTCTGAACCTGTCCAAAGAATTGACAAGTGCTCACAAAGTGGCCAAGGTGATGCTTACAACAAATTTGGGTAGAATACCCCCTTAAAGGTGCATTCCAGGAGAGGAACTTACTTTCATAAACTCCAATCCCCACCAAGCACCATAAATCAAACTCTTGAGGCATTTGGGCCAGGCTTGTCTGGATACAATGTGTGAAAATCCTTGACAAGGTCTGGGGAGTTGGTAAGGCTGGAAGCTGGTTCCCAAGTTGTTCTTTCTGGGTCTTCATTGAATCCTTTCCACTCCACTAAATACCATAATGAACCTCTCTTGAGTTTTGAGTCCAGAACCTGAGCCACTTCCCATTCTTCTTGCTCTTCCACTATTACTGGAGGTGGTGGCAATTGGTGTCGATTTGGGATAGTTGATTGCTTCACTGGTTCTAACAAGGACACATGGAAAACAGGGTGAGTGACTTCCATTGTTGAGGCAACTTGAGGTGATATGCATGGCTGCCAATCTTCTTGAGAACTTCAAAGGGTCCCAACCATCTTTTTGAAAGCTTTTTGGTGGGTCTTGTTGTCTTGATGTTCTTTGAAGCTAGTCATACTTTGTCCCCAGGTTGGAAATCAGGTGCAATTGCTCTATTTTTATCTGCATACTTCTTAAAATGCTTTATTGCTGACGCTAATTCTTCTTTGACAACTTGCTGTAATGATTGGAGTTTTGATGATAACTTTCCAGCAGGTGTATCTTGAGAAATGTGAATTGAATCAAAGCTGGGATTTCTTCCATAAATAGTGAAAAATGGAGACTGTTTTGTTGATGAATGTTCTGCATTATTATAGGCAAATTCAGCCAGAGGGAGCCAGGTGTGCCAGTCATCTTGATGGTAACTGACATACATCTGAAGATACTGTTCTAGAATCTGATTTACCCTCTTTGAAAGATCTCTTGATATCTTGAACTGCTGACACAATTGAGTCCAAAATGATGAAACAAATAATGAACCTCTATCACTAACAATACTGATTGGAAGACCATGTTTGGAAAAGACATGATTAATGAATATTTGAGCTGAGTCCAAAGCAGTGATTGTTGAATAAGTTGGAATAAATATTGCCATTTTTGAAAATCTTTCTACAACTACTAAAATTGAATCAAAGTTTCTTGACAAGGGAAATTGAGTGATAAAGTCCATTGATAAAGAATTCCAAGGACCAGATGGAATTTGAAGAGGCTTGAGTAATACAAACTTCTTATGGTGGATGTGCTTGTCTCTTGAACATTGCTGACATGAGGACACATAGTCCTTGATGAGTTGATTCATGCCAGCCCAATAAGAATCCCTCTTGATGAGCTTGAGGGTCTTCTCCTGGCCAGGATGGCGAGCCATCAGTGAGTCATGACGCTTTTGAAGAATGTCCAATTGAATCTCATGATTGCTTAGAATGACTACTCTATCTTTGAACAATAATAATTTTGCTTGAGGTTCAAGAGAATAGTCTGGGACTGATTCTCCTCTTGCTAATTTCTTGAGGATTTCCTTATAATCTTTGTCTTGCCATACTTGTCTTTGAATTTGATCAACTACATCTGAAAAAACATCAGCTTTAATTGAAAAGAATCTTGACACTTGAATTTCATTTTGCTTGAGAACTTGATGAAAATTTTGAGGATTCTTGCTGATGAGATCCACCCCCTCTCTGGGTACACGTCGTCCCGACGTGACAAGGCATCTGGTAAAGTGGCCAGCCTTCCTGGGCGGTAAGTCATGATAAAGTGGAATTCAGATAGAAATTCTGCCCAATGGGCTTGACGACAATTAAGGACTTTAGAGGACATAAAATACTGAAGGGAACAATGGTCTGTCAAGACCTCAAAGGAATCAAAAAGAGAAAGGATAAAAGCTCTCCAGCGCTTGAGAGCCCAAACTATGCCAAGGAGTTCCTTGTCATGAATTTCATAGTTGAGTTCAACTGGTAAGAGCTTGCAACTATGCAATGCAATGGGATGCTTTCCTGAGTCATTCAACTGACTCAGTACAGCACCCAAGGCATAATCAGAAGCATCAGTCTCTACAATAGTTGGTAGAGAAGGATTGAAATGAGAGAGAATAGGAGCAGTGGTGAAAGCTTCTTTGAGTATCTGAAACTGACTAAGAGCTTCCTCATTGAAGATAAAGGGAGAATCCTTTTTAAGGAGGGAAGTGAGAGCAGAGATTTTTTTGGAATACTTTTTAATGACATGAAGATAAAAGTTGGCAAAGCCAAGAAAAGATTGGAGGGCCTTGATGTTCTTGGGCTGAGGCCAATTGAGGATTTGTTGAACCTTTGAAGAATCCATCTTGAGGCCATCACTTGAAACAACATAGCCCAAGTATTCCACACTTGAGGCATGGAATACACACTTGGAGGCTTTAGCAAACAAATTATTGTCTCTCAGTCTTTGGAGAACAGAGGCCACATGTTTAACATGTTCATCCAAAGAGCTAGAGAAGACCATAATATCATCTAAGTACACTACAACAAAAATATCCAAATAATCTGCGAAGATATCATTCACAAGATTTTGGAATGAAGCTGGAGCATTGGTTAAACCAAATGGCATAACCAAATACTCATAACTACCATATTTGGTTCTAAAGGCAGTTAAATGCTCATCCCCCTCTTTAATTCTCAGGAGATTGTAAGCACCACGCAGATCTATCTTGGAGAAGATAGTAGCACCGTTAAAGACGGTAAGAATCTGATTCATTGGAGGAACAGGATACCTGTTCTTCCTAGTGACAGCATTAAGTTTGCGGTAGTCAACACACAAACGAAGACCACCATCCTTTTTCTTAACAAAAAGGACAGATGCTCCTGTTGAGGAGGAGCTTGGTCTGATGAAGCCTTTCTCTACATTCTCTGAAATGTAGGCCTGCAGTGTTTCTGACTTATTCTTTGATAAAGAGTAGATAACACCAACTGGAGGTAGAAGACCCTCCAGTTCGATATGATGATCACAGGCACGGTGTGGAGGAAGTTTCTCTGCTTTCACTTTGGAGAATACACACAAATATTTGTGATAAACAGGAGGGACTACCTTCAGCGCAGTTTCAATCTCTTCTGGCTCTTCCTTCTCATACCACTGCTCCTCCAGGGAGGCATGAAAAGATAAAGGAGGAAGGTGCATATCCCCTTGAAAGAGATGAAGTGAAGATATAGCAACATCTTCTCCAACATCTTTTATCTCTTTGAAGACTTCATCTATTAATGGAAGTAATGATTGAGAGGGAAAAATGGAGGGGTTATGGACAGAAGGAGGAACAGAAGGTGTCTTAAGTTCACCAACCAGAGCAACACTGTTGACAGCAGTGGAAAAGTCATTACTAGTAGAAAAAATAATACCACTAGAATCCTTATGACTAGAATCATAGGTGATCAATCCATTTTTCCAATCAATAATGGGATTAAAATGGTAAAGAAAATCATAGCCCAATATCAGGTCTTCTCCCTTGGGTGAGTCTATGATAAATAAATCGCATTAAAAGCTTGGGAAGGAAGGTAAATCAACAACCCACTTGGTATAGTGGGTGATGAACAGGGAAGTGGACTCATTGGAATCCAAAATGAAAAGAGGAATCTTTTTAGGGAGCTCTGACAGAGTCAATGAGTACTTGAGAACACAAATCTTTGCAATAAAGGAGTTTGTAGCATCAGAATCAATGAGAATACTATAAAAAATATCAGAGATTGAAGAAAAAATAATAAATTTTAAATATTTCTTGACACTAGTATTCAGAGTGCACAATTGTGCTCTTGAAGGAAATAAGTGAGAACCATTGAACACATCATGATTCCCACTCAGGCTTTTCCCTGCTTGCTAGGGAAGCCTTTTGATAACCCTTGCCTATTCTCAGGCCTCTTGAAGCATTTTTCAAATGGGTGTTTGCCACCACAATAATTGCACAAGCCTTCTTTAATCCTCCTCTCCTTTTCAGAACCAATTAATTTGTTGTCCTTATTGAGGAGAGCAGCATGAGGCTTGTCTTTGGACACTTGAAAATTCTTCCCCTTCTTATTATTCTTGTGATAAGGCTTCTGTGATGATGAACTTTGAGGGGGCTTGGAGGAGTTGGATTCACTGATTGGAGGCTTCTTCTCTTGATGACTGCCCTTTTCCTTCTGCCTCTCATGGTACCTGGTATCTAATTCCAAGGTGATATCCATGATTTCTTGAAGACTATCAAAAGCTTCAGGGTGAGAAGCCAATTGGTCGAACAATCTTGATGCCAAGCCTCTTCTATACACATGAATATAGGCCCTTCCCCCCAGTCTCCAATTCTTGACATTAGACTTCTGAAATCAGCTATGTACAAGGAAACTTGACCACTTTCCCTCATCCTCAAATTGTCCAACTCTTGTTCAGCTTTTCTGAATTCATTTGGATCACCAAACAGAGTGAATAACTGGGTTTCAAACAACTGCCAGTTCTTGAGGAGATAAGAAGGGTCTTCATTGGGAATATTTGAGAGGTAAGGTTCAATCCATTTGCCAGCTCTACCAGTAAGAAAAGAAGTTGAGTAAAGCACCTTCTTCCTGTAAGAGAAGAAGCTTGCTGGGTCATTATGAAAGATTAAATGACAGGATTGAATGAATCCTCTCAATTTATGAGCTTTAGTACCATCAAAAGAATCAGGTGCCTTCATTGATGGAGTCTTGAATGCAGGGACTTTTGAAGTGTCCCTTGGGGCAACTGCTTGAGTGAGCTGTCCCATAAACTGAGTCATTTTCTCCATCATCTTGAGGAAATTTGGTTCAGCTTGAGAGACAGAAGGTTGATTAGAAAGGGCTGGATTTGGAGCCTCAGGAGCTTCAGGAGCACCTGCCACTTTAGTCTCTTCAGATTCTTCCTCTTACACAGACTCCTCCCCCTCCTCATCTGCAGCTTCCCCCAATCTACTTCTAGGCCCTTGAGAAACACCAGGATAACCACTCAATAGTCCAGAGAATGATCTTGATCTTCTAGACTTCACACCTCCTCTTCTGGAGGGTGCTTCTCCTTCCATTGAAGGTCCTCTGTCCAAATTTGCACTCAGTTGATGAACTGATGGTGTGCGGTCAAGAGGAGCCCTTGGTGTACGAGTGAGAACAGCTTGATGTCTCTGGGATCTTGTATTCTTGGCTGGTGGGCTATGCTGAACTGGAATCATGAAAGAAGAATGAATAAAAACTTGATGATACTTTGAATAAAATAAGGCTTGACCAAAACAATCAAATGAGAATCTTGATGAACTTGAGAAATCAATCAATAGTCTTGAAGTGAATCAATATGAATAAATCTTGAAGAGTGAAGATGACAAAGTCAAATTCTTATGAATAATCAGTTTCAATCAATAAGTCAAATCAAGTCAATCAAAATCAAATCAATTAAGTCTTGAGGAATTCAATCAATATCTTCAAAAATCAATTCAATTTTCTTGAGGAATCAAATTCAAATCAATCAATTAAATCAAATCTTGAGGATAAATCAGCTATCTTCAAGAATCAAATCAAGTCAATCAAATCAAATCAATCAAAGTCAATTCAAAATATTGAGGTGAAATCAATGTCTTGAGGAATCAATCAATCAATCAATAATCTTGAGAAATTTCAAAACAAAATCACTGAACACCCCAAATCAATAAAAACCCTGAATGATGAATCAATTAACCCAAATAGTTCCACTCAAATAGCCTGATAAAAACCTGAATTCAGACAAAAAGAGAAATGAGAATGATAAAGAATAAAGTGAAATGGTCAGCAGCAATTTTGAAATGAGAAAGAGAATCAATTTTCATTTGAATGAAATGAATGAGATGAAAATTGATTAGAGATAATGAAATCATAAAAATCATAAAAATCATAAAATCATGAAGAGATCATAATTAAAGAATGAGAGAAATGAATAAAATGAATGAAAGAAAAAGAAGCAATTATGAGTTAATTAAAATAATGTCACAGGGGCTCTTCTAAAATGAAGAGGGCCTGGCACTCAGTGAACAGACTTACTGATGGAGGGCTCAGAAGGAATACTCAAATGATAAGAGTAATGAAATAAGATAGTAATTTCCTAGTCATAAAATAATAAGAATTAAAAGATATGAGAGGAAAACAAAAGCAATAATAAAGAGCCAACCACAAATAATCCTGTACCACTGTTTCAACCTGTTCAGACAAGAGAAAAGGATTAATAAAGGATATGGCCACCAGGACTCTACTGAAAAGGTGAGGGAAGGCAAAGACTAACTTAATAAATAATAAAATAATATTTCTTTAATGAGAAATAAAATAATATTAAATAATAAATCCAATATTTTAATTAACTGGGGGAAAAACCCCCAGGTGGGTGAAGAGGGGCTGGTATATGTGAGAAATACCAGCCTTGGAGTTTGAGTGCTGAGATACTTGTCTGTATGCTGGAAGAAGTTGGATGTGGGATTGAATCCTGTATTGGTGAATCCAATACAGGTTATACAGTCAATACAGGTATTTGCGCCTGTATTGATTACAGGACTGTATTTGGTCTTGCCTGTATGAAACTGTATTGAGGTCTGAAAACTGTATTTGGAGAATGTTGAATGAAACCCCCTTGCTGATTGGGTTTTGAGGGGTATCAATGAAGTAATGATTGTTGCTGATTGGGTTTTGGAGGATATCAATGAGGTAATGATTGTTGAATATGATTGGTAATGCCCCTGCCTCCTTGGCTGTGACAGATAACTAGTTTCCTTTTGCTTGTTTGTGTTTGGTTTGACTTCTATCCCCACTCTTATAGCTACTAAAATAAAATAAAAAATAATTGGAACCTCACAATACATGATTTGGGAGGGGATGCTGCTGCTCTTTAAAAAAGAAATGAAAGAAATATACGAGTAAAGAAAAGAAAGAAAATGAGAGAAAAAGAGAGTAGAGAAAAGAAAATAAAGAAATTCCTGAGGTTGTCCTTCTTGTGGTGAGTTGCTTGATTTTTGGCCAAGAATTGTCTGAAAGATAAAAACCAAGAATTTGATACTCACAGATTGGCCAAGGTGATGTTTTAAAAGAAGTAGAACCCTCAGGGATGCATACCAGGAGATGGAACTTACCTTTATAACTTCCACTCCCCAATAAGAACCCTAAAACAGATAACCTTTCCATAATTGACTTTGAAGTAATGAATGTCTTGAATAAATGTGATTGGCATAAGTTGGAAAAAAATAAAAAATAAAAAAATAACAAAGAAAAAAGGAATTTGGCTATATCTTGATGAAAGGTCCAAATTTGAGGGTGTTGATGTTGCAAGGTCTTCTGAATCTGTCAAAAGAATTGACAAGCTCTCACAAAGTGGCCAAATTGATTCTTACAACAACATTTGGGTAGAATACCCCCTTAAAGGTGCATGCCAGGAGAGGAACTTACTTTCATAACCTCTTCTCCCCACCAAGCACCATAAAATCAAACTCTTGAGGTATTTGGACCAGGCTTGTCTGGATAAAATGTATGAAAATCCTTGACAAGGTCTGGTGAGTTGGTAAGGTTGGAAGCTGTTTATCAAGTTGTTCTTTCTGGGTATTCACTGAATCCTTTCCACTCTAAAAGACACCATAATTTACCTCTTTTGAATTTGGAGTCCAGAACCTGAGCCACTTGGCATTCTTCTTGCTCCTCTACTAGAACTGGTGGTGGCATTTGGTTACAATTTGGGATACTTGACTGCTTGACTGATTCTAGTAAGGACACATGGAATACAGAGTGAACTGAATTCCATTTTTGAGGAAACTTGAGGTGATATGCATGGCTTCCAATACTCTTAAGAACTTCAAAAGGCCCTGGCCATCTTTCTGAAAGTTTCTTGGTGAGTCTTGTAGTCTTGATGTTCCTGGAAGCTAACCTTACCTTATCCCCAGGTTGGAACTCAGGTGGAATTGACCTATTTCTATCTGAATACTTCTTGAATCTCCTTATTTCTGACTCTAATTCTTCTTTGAAAACTTGCTGTACTGATTGGAGTTTTTTTGATACCTTTCCAGCAGGTGAGTCTTGGAAAATATGGATTGAGTCAAAGCTGGGATTTCTTCCATAAATGGTGAAAAAAAGGGATTGCTTTGTTGAATAATGTTCTACATTATTGTAGGCAAATTCAGCAAGAGGGAACCAGGTGTTCCAGTCATCTTGATGGTAACTGAAATACATCTGAAGATACTGTTCTAGAATCTGATTTAACCTCTCTGTCTGTCCATCTGTTTCAGGATGAAAAGCAGCTGAGAGATCTCTTGATATCTTGAGCTGCTGACATAAATTGGTCCAGAATTATGAAACAAATAAAGATCCTCTATCACTGACAATACTGACTGGAAGTCCATGTTTGGAAAAGACATGGCTGATAAATATTTGAGCTAATTCTAGGGCAGTGATTGTTCCATCAGTTGGAATTAAGATTTCCATTTTTGAGACCCTGTCTGCAACTACTAGAATTGAATCAAAGTTGTTTGACAAGGGAAATTGAGTGATGAAGTCCATTGATAAAGAATTCCAAGGACCAGATCAAATTTGAAGAGGCTTGAGTAATCCAAACTTCTTATGATGAAGGCTCTTGTTTCTTGAAAATTGCTGACATGAGGACACATAGTCCTTAGTTAATTGATTCATGCCAGTCCAATGAAAATCCCTCTTGATGAGTTTGAGGGTCTTCTCCTGGCCAGGATGGCCAGCCAATGGTGAGTCATGACGCTTTTGGAGGATATTCAGTTGGATTTCTTCATTGCTTGTGATTACCACTCTACCTTTGAATAATAATAACTTGTCTTGAGGTTCAAGAGAATAATCTGTAAGTGATTCACCTATTTCTAGTTGCTTGAGTATTTCTTTATAGTCTTTGTCTTTCCATACTTCTTTTTGAGTCTTGTCAATTAAATCTGAGAATATTTCCACTTTGATTGAGAAGAATCTTGACTCTTGAATTCCATCTTGCTTGATTACTTGATAAGAATTCTGAGAATTCTTGCTAATGAAGTCCACCTCCCTCTCTGGGTATACATCATCCCAACATGACAAGGCATCTGGTAAAGTGGCCAGCCTGCCTGGGCATTAAGTGATAGTGAAATAAAACTCAAAAAGAAATTCAGTCCAACAGCCTTGATGATGAGTAAAACCTTTGGATGACATAAAGTACTGAAGAGAAGAGTGATCTGTCAAGACCTCAAAAGAATTGGAAACAGAAAGAAGAAAAGCTCTCCAGCGCTTGAGAGCCCAAACTATGCCAAGGAGTTCCTTGTCGTGAATTTCATAATTCAGCTCAGCTGGGAGAAGCTTGCGACTATCAAATGCAATGGGAAGCTTTACTGAGGCATTCACCTGACTCAGTACAGCACCCATAGCATAATCAGAAGCATTGGTCTCTACAATAGTTGTTAGAGAAGGATTGAAATGAGAAAGGATAGGAGGAGTGGTGAATGATTCTTTGAGTATTTGAAGCTGACTAAGAGCTTCCTCATTGAAGATAAAAGGAGAGTCTTTTTTGAGAAGGGAAGTGAGAGCAGTGATTTTTTTTGGAGTAATTGTTAATGAGACAACAATAAAAATTGGCAAAGCAAAGAAAATATTGAAGAGCTTTGATGTTCTTTGGCTGAGGCCAATTGAGGATTTGCTGAGCTTTTGAAGAATCCATCCTGAGGCCATCACTTGAAACAAAATAGCCCAAGTATTCCACACTTGAGGCATGGAATACACACTTGGAGGCATTGGAAAAAAACTTATTGTCTCTCAGTCTTTGGAGGACAGAGGCCATAGGCTTAACATGTTCCTCCTCAGAACTGGAAAAGACCATAATATTATCCAAATAAACTAAAACAAAAATATCCAAGAAATATGCAAATATGTCATTCACAAGATTGTGGAAAGAAGCTGGAGAATTGGTAAGGCCAAATGGCATAACTACCATATTTGGTTCTGAAGGCAGTTAAGTACTCATCCCCCTCTTTGATTCTCATAAGATTGTATGCACCATGCAGGTCTATCTTGGAGAAGATAGTGGAACCATTGAATATGGTAAGAAGCTTGTTCATAGGCGCAACAGGATAACTGTTCTTCTTAGTGACAGCATTCAGTTTGTGGTAGTCAACACACAAACAAAGACCTCCATCCTTTTTCTTAACAAAAAAAAGGTGCTCCTGTTGAAGAGGAGCTTGGCCTTATGAAAACCTTTTTCACATTCTCTGAAATGTAGGCTCACAGTGTTTCTGACCCTTGGTTTGATAATAAGTAGATAACACCAACTGGAGGTAGAAGACCCTCCAATTCAGTTTGGTGATCACAGGCGCAGTGTGGAGGAGGTTTCTCTTCTTTCACCTCAGAGAATACATCCAAATATTGGTGATATGCAGGAGGGACTACCTTCAACAAAGTTTCAATTTCTTCTGGCTCTTCCTCCTCATCCCACTGCTCCTCCAGGGAGGCACAAAAAGGTAAGGGAGGAAGGTCCATATCTCCTTGAAAGAGATGAATTGAAGATATAGCAACAATTCTACAACATCTCTCATCTCTTTGAAGACCTCATCTCTTGATTTAAGTAGTTACTGAGATGGCATGATAGAAGGGATAAGGACAGAAGAAGAAAGGGAAGGTATATTATGTCCACCAGCCAGAGCAACACTGTTGACAGCAGTGGCCAAAGCATTACCAGCACAAGATTTAATACCACTAGAATCATTATGACTAGAATCATAGGTGATAAATCCATTTTTCAATCAATAATGGGATTAAAATCGTGGACGAAATCATACCCCAATACCAGGTCTTCTCCTTTGGGTGAATCTATGATAAAAAATTCACATTCAAAGCTTGCAAAGGAAGGCAAGTCAACTACACATTTGGTAAAATGGGTGATGAACAAGGAAGGGGATTCATTTGAATCCAGAGTGAAAAGAGGAATCTTTTCAGGGAGCTCTGACATAGTCAATGAGTACTTGAGAACAAAACTCTTTGCAAGAAAAGAGTTTGTAGCACAGAATCAATGAGAATACTATAAGAAATATCAGAGACAGAAGAAAAAATAACAAACTTCAAAGATTTCTTGACACTAGTATTCATAGTTCACAATTGTGCTCTTGAAGGAAATAATTGAGAACCATTGAACACATCATGACTTCCACTCAGGCTTTTCCCTGCTTGCTAGGGAAGCCTATTGATGACCCAGGCTTGTTCTGATATCTCTTGAAGAATTTTTCAATTGGGTTCTTTCCACCAAAATAGGTACATAACCCTTCTTTGATCCTCCTATCCTTTTCAGAACCAATTAATTTATTGTTGTTATTTAGGAGAGTAGAATGGGGCTTGTCCTCTGAAGCTTGAAATTGCTTTCCCTTCCTATTCTTCCTATGGTGAGGCCTTTTTGAAGATGAGTCTTGAGGAGGCCTTGAAGGGATGGATCCAGTGACAGGAGGCTTCCTTTCTTGATGACTACCTTTCTCTTTCTGTCTCTCATGGTATCTGGTGTCTAATTCCAGAGTAATGTCCATGAGGTCTTGAAGTGTATCAGATTTACCAGGGTACGAAGCCAACTGATTGAAAGGTCTTGATGCCAATCCTCTTCTATAAACATGAATATAAGCTCTTTCTTCCCAATCTCCAATTCTTGACATTAAAATTCTGAAATAAGCAATGTAAAATGATACATGACTACTTTCGTTCATCCTTGAATTGTCCAACTCTTGTTCAGCTTTCCTGACTTCATTGTGATCGCCAAAAAGAGTGAATAATTGAGCTTCAAATAACTGCCAATTATTGAGGAGGTAGGAAGGATCTTCATTGAAAATATTGGAGACGTAGGGTTCAATCCATTTGCCAGCTCTACCAGTGAGAAAAGAAGTTGAGTACAGAACTTTCTTCCTGTCAGACAAGAAATTTGCTGGATCATTATGGAAAATCAGTTGACAGGATTGGATAAATCCTCTCAATTTATGAACTTTAGTACCATCAAAAGAATAAGGTGCCTTCATTGATGGAGTCTTGAATGCAGGGGCTTTGGAATTGTCCCTGGGGGCTTCTGCTTGAGAGAGTTGTCCCATCATAGTAGACATTTGCTCCATGATCTTGAGGGGACTTGAATTAGATTGAGAGACAAGAGGTTGATTAGTAGGGGCCAGATTAGAACCCTGGGGTACCTCTGGAGCATTTGCCAAAGCATCTTCCACTTCAGTTTCCCCAGAATCTTCCTCTCCCACAGACTCCTCCCCCTCTTCATCTTCAACTTCTCCTACCCTTTCTCTTGCCCCTTCAGACATGCCAGAATAACCACCCAACAGGCCAGAGAAGGATCTTGATTTTCTTGATTTCATTACCCCTCTTCTGGAGGGTGCTGCTCCTTCCATTGGTGGTCCTCTGTCCAAATTTGCACTCAGTTGATGAACTGATGGTGTGAGGTCAAGAAGAACCCTTTCTGTAGCAGTGAGAACAGCTGGATTTCTTTGAGATATAGTATTCTTTGCTGGAGGGCTATGCTGAACTGCCATTGTTGGAAAATTAAGAATGAAACTTGATGATACTTCAAAAAAGGAATCAAAGCTTGGCCAAATGAATAATAAAGAAAATCTTGATGATCTTGAGGAATAAATCAACAGGCTTGAGGTGAAATCAAATTCAATCAACAGTCAATAAATTAATTCAACCAATATCAACAATCAATTCAAATTAAATATCAATAATCTTGAAGAATTAAATAATCAATCAATCAATCAATGTTTTTAATTTCAGTCCAAGGTCTTGAGGAATCAATTCATTCAGTAATAAATAATCAATAATCAATAATAAATTCTTGAGGATAAATCAATTATCTTGAGGAATCCAAAAGTCAATCAGTCCAATCCAAAGAAATCCTGAATTGCTCAATCAATAACCCAAATAAATCCCAATAAATAAACCAATAAATTAACTCCTGATAAGACCTGAATAAGAAAACAAAGAAATATTTGATTGGAATAGAATTTAGAATGAAATGAGATGGTCAGAAATGATTACAAAATGAACAAATCAATTTTCATATGAATATAATGAATGAAATGAAAATTGAAGATAGAAAATAATAATCATGAGAAATCATAAGATCATAAAAGAGTCATAATTTGATAAATGAGAGAAATGAAGTTAAATGAATCAAAAGAAAGAGTCAAATATGAGTTAATTAATTTAATGTAACAAGGGCTTGTCTAAGTGAAGAGGGCCTGGCACTTACTTATGGAGGGCTCAGGATATGGTAAGAAAAGAGTACACTGAAGAGTGTTAAGAAATGAATTACTAAATAAAAGAATATAGGAAAAGAAGAAACAAATAATAAGAGTAAGAATAAAAGAGCCAACCACAAACAAGTCCAAGTCCACTGTTTCAACCCGTCAGAATGAGAAGAGAAGGGTTAATAAGGATATGGCCACCAAGCTCATACTGTACAGGCAAAGAAAGAAAAGGGCTAGGACTAACTTAAAATTAAATAATTATAATACCCCAAATAGGGATAAGAATAATTATAAAATAATAAATATACTAAATTAGTTAACTGGGGTGAAGTCCCCAGGGGGAGAAGGAGGGGCTGGTATATGTGAGAATCACCAGCCCTCATCCAGACAGAGAATTTTCATGAGAAGATTTGATGATTGAATTGAGTCTGTCCAATACGGGTACTTTACAGCTGTACAGGATCTGTACAAGAGGATTGGTGATATTGAGTGATTATACAGTTTGGGTATGGTGTATCTAAACTGTATTGGGTATTTCCAGCCTGTACAAGTATTGACAGGCTGTATTGATGAGCAACAGTGTATGCATGTTTCAGCAAAGAAGATTTCTGAAACTGAATGCTGATACACTCAGTGGATTTACTGGTTTGAGGTGTTTGAGTGGGTGTAAGTATGAATACCCTCACCCCTGATTAGTGGTTGCTACACTAAGCTTATAATAAAACCACATTTATGGCAGTATGTTTGAGAGCCTGTGAGGTATGTATAACATACCCATAAGGCCACAAATGATTTTATAAACAGTTAATTTTGTCTTAAACAGACTTTTTAGTTGAAATTAAAATAAAAAATAACAAAAAATAAGTATAAATTTTTTTTGGATAGACAAAGTTATAAATATTATGCCATTTTTGGATTCTACACCAACAATGACCTAGGGTACATCCATAAGGTGTTATACCCGAAAACACTTATTTCTTGTGTTATCAGAAGATTTAAGAATCTCACAGTACTAATGTAGCTTTTTTAACATTTTTTAAAATTGTTGAATTTAAGCTTAATTAAGCTTGAATTTGAAGTTGCGTAAGGTTAATGTAAGCTTACCAAAATTTTAGTTAAAATTGAGGTGTGGTGTATATTTACTGAATTGGCTAAGGATTTGCCATACAGAATGTAAATCCTGCGTGAGCTCAATTTAAAAGGGTTCAAAGCCATGGTATGGCTTTAAATAAATAAAAGGGCAAAATCCACGCAAAAAGGTGGGACAAAGGAAAAAGACCAAATAGAGCTGGGGTACCCAACTTTTTGGATCTGCAATGATTCAATTAAGGTTGTCCACCTGTATTGGAGGATTTTCAACCTTACTTAAACTTTAAGATTAGACTTTGATCCAACCTTAAGGTTTAAACTGGTTTTATCCCAATTTGGACAGGAATTTCAAGCTGCCAAAGGGTAAATCCCAATATGCAGGCTTTAAATCAAGGTTTTAAGAACTGTCAAAGCTTAATAAAGCTTAAAAACCTTAAATAAGCTTAAAACTTTAAAGTTACAAGCATCAAAGCCTTATCAAAAGCTAAGGTTTGGTGTGTATTGCTATTTTGCGTGGAAAAATAGCAATAACTTCAAAAATTCATTAAAAATCCAAATCTTAATGTATTTGCTTGAAAATTTCACACAGATTAGAATTTAATATTATCTATATAAATCAAATTTTAAGTATCTTTTATAAATAAATTTCCTGGGTAATTTGCCTGGAAATTTACTCTTTTAATTAAGCTCAAAGATAATTATGATTTCTTTAAAAATTAATTAAAATTGAGTTCAAGAGATTTCTGCTTGAAACTCTATTTTTAGGTTGTTGTCACGGGGGCTCTTCGAAGTGAAGAGGGCCTGGCACTCAGTAAACTGGGACTCACTTATGGAGGGCTCAAAGATAAGATAAAAGGGGATACACTTAAGAGTGTTAAAGATAAATTGCTAAAGAATAAATATAAGAAAAGCAGCAACAAAAGATAAGAGTAAAAGAATAGAAGAGCCAACCACAAACAAGTCCAAGTCCACTGTTTCAACCTGTCAGAATGGAAAGAGAAGGGTTAATAAGGATATGGCCACCCAACTCATACTGTACAGGCAAAGAGAGAAATGCAAAGACTAACTTAAGATTAAATAATTATAATACCCAAAATAAGGATAAGAGTAATTATAAAATAATAAATAAACTAAATTAATTAACTGGGGAAAAGTCCCCAGGGGGGAGAAAGAGGGGCTGGTATATGTGAGAATCACCAGCCCTGATCCAGAGGAAGAATTTTCATGAGAACAATTGATGATTGAATTGAGTCTGGCCAATACAGGTCCTGTACAGCTGTACAGAACCTGTACAAGAGGTGTGGTGTATTTGAGTGATCATACAGTCCCATACTGGTGTATTGAAACTGTATTGGGTGAATCCAACCTGTACAGGTATTGACAGGCTGTATTGATGTACCAAGGTGTATGCATGTTTCAGAATGAAGATTGCTGAAACTGACTGCTGATGCAGATACTGGATTTGCTGATTTGAGGTGTTTGAGTGGGTGTATGAATGAATACCCTTACCCCTGATGGATGGTTGTTACAGTATCCCCCTCTTGAAACTGGTGGGCTCCTGAACACCATAATACCCTGCCACTGTTGAGTGGCATCTCAATATCCCCACATTTTTTCAAAAAAATTTCTTTTTAATTTTCTTTTCCTCCTGACCATTATCCTGAAAATCCTTCATTCCTTCTTCCCTGCCAAATTCAATTGATTCCCCCCTTTTTCCAAGCTTAAGTGAGTATTCCTTCCAGAATATGCCATTCTTTTCTTTTGATTCAATCAGCCATGCCTTGGGATGTGGCCTTGGGATATATCCCAGAATAAAGGCCATTGAGCACTTGTGCTCAGAAATTGGGGCCCAATGAGTATATGACTTGTACTCATTGGCCCAGACTTAATCCAATGAATGAGTGAAACTTTCCTCCAAGGGGTCTTGTCCCCATCATCCAAGGAATTGGCCTCAGACAGCCCTCCAAGTGGGTTTTGGGCTGTGGCCTCCATCCTGAGTGATCTTGATGAAATTTGCTTTTTATGGCCTTTTAGGCCTTTTTGGGTGTTTTAGTGATTAGGGCATTTTTGTTGATTTCTGGCCATAATAGGCCTTTTTTGGCCCTTTTGAGTCTTTGGGATCCTACAGTCCACGGTCCATGGGCCGTGGACCGTACGCCGCGGTCCGCGGTCCGTGGGGGCTATTGGAGGCCCCCAGGCCCAAATTTGCTGGGGACCCAGGGTGACCAAGGGGTCCAGAGATGGCCCTTACCCAATTTTTACCCTACATGGCCTGGACCCATTGATGGGGTCCAGGACCATCAAGATCCTGGCCTCCCCAAAGTTGCAGGGGAGGCCCTGGGTGATGAGTTCAGCCCCAAAGGGGTATGAACCTTCATCTTAGAGGCTTTGAGGGGGGGCATAATTGAGTTATGGCCCCATTTCCTTGAGTCAAGTTCCTTTTTTCTTGATATGGAGTGGATTGATTCTGACGTCTTGAATCTTCTGCTTGCATATTCTTCAGTTATGAGTTCCAAACTGACTGAGCTCACTGAATCTTCCCCTTCTGCACCGCCACCGTCTATTCTTCATGGTTCTGGCGTCTTCAGTCGATTGTCTTCTCCTTCTATGGCGTCTTCTGGCCATTTTGACCCCTCCCAAACATATGATGGGTTCAGAGCAGTTGAAGTCCTTGATCCTGCCTGTACTGAGTGTTTGGCCAGGGGTAAGGATTGCTTTCAACATTACAATCCTCAATCGTCAAAATGCCATTTCTGCTTTATTGGGAAGAAGCCATGCCGCCGTACCGGATCAACTTTGTCCCGGGTCAAGAGACACCTGTGGAGTAGGAAGGATGGGCCTTATGGGCAGGAATTCCCCATTCTTGAGGAGCCTACCCCTGATGCCACTTCTGGATATTCTCAATGTGAGTGCTTTGCATATTTTGATTGAATTGGTGCTGATATCTTGATGTAGTGACTGGTTCCAGGCAGAGGGATGTGGCCAGATGGACTAATGTTGGAGGGTCCATTCCAATTGGTGGTAGGCCCATCCACTACAGCTCAGAAATTCCAATTTCAAGGACCAATGCTGATGGAGTGGTGAAAGTAGTGAAGAAGCTAAGAAGAATTGTTGATTCCCCATCAGATCCAGATGCTGAAGGAAGTGATGAGTTGGATGGTGAAGAAGTTCAAGTTATTCCCCATTCAAGTGGCCATCCATCCAGCAATTCCTCCTCTCAACCTCTTGCCAACACCAGATTCCAAAGTCAAGTCATTCCCAATACTCCAAGAACCTTTCAACCAATGCTTGCCTCTATTCCTACAACCCTTCCTCCTCCTTCACCAACTACTTCCCATACCACCAGGCCTGCCTTGATTCCAGCAGTAAGACCATCACCAGTTCAACAGCCTAGAAACTCACCCATAACCACCTCCTGTCAACTCCAACCTGTGGCCAGCTCCAGCAGAAGAAGAGATGGATTATCCCCTTTGCCGTTTCCTGCCGCCCAAGTCTTCCAAAGAAGAGAACGTTGGCCTATCCGGGTTACCAGAGAAGATCCCAATGCGGCTAGTGAAAATCCAGATGCTGTGGCCAGATTGTTCAGGAGGGTTGATAGAAATAGCAGAGAGGTGATTATGTATGCCAATGACAGGACTATTCCAGGTACTGCTTCTGAAGAGATGGCTGCAAAATTTGCCTGGTATTAGGATGAGTTGATAAATGACTTCCAGAGAACTTTTGATGACTTGGGTAGAGATAACTAGTTTCCTTTTCCTTGTTTGTGTTTGGTTTGGCTTCTATCCCCACTCTTATAAATACTAAAAAAAATAAAAAATAAAAAATAAAAAAGATAATGGAACCTCCCAATACATGATTTGGGGAGGGGATGCTGCTGCTTTAAAGAAATAAAAGAAAGAAAATTATACAAGTAAAGAAAGAAAGAAAAATAATCAGAGAAAATGAGAGTAAAGAAAGAAATAAAGAAAAATCCTGATGGTTGGTCCTTCTTGTGGTGAGTTGCTTGATTCTGGCCAAAAAAAAGTGTCTGAAAAGTGAAAACCAAACATTTGATGCTCACAGAGTGGCCAAGGTGATGTTTTACAAGAAGTAGAACCCTCAGGGATGCATACCAGGAGATGGAACTTACTTTCATAACTTCCACTCCCCACCAAGCACCATAAGACTGAAATAAATTGCCATAAATGCCTTCTGAAATGATTTGCCATAAATGACTACTGAAATGAATTGCCGTAAATGACTTGAAGTAATGAATGTCTTGAATTATGATGATTGGCATAAAATGAAATGATAATAAAGAAAGAAAATGAAACATAAAGAAAGAAAGAAAATATTTGGCCATATCTCGATAAGGTCCAAATGGAGGGTATTGATGTTGTATGCTTCCTGAACCTGTCCAAAGAATTGACAAGTGCTCACAAAGTGGCCAAGGTGATGCTTACAACAACATATGGGTAGAATACCCCCTTAAAGGTGCATGCCAGGAGAGGAACTTACTTTCATAACTTCTTCTCCCCACCAAGCACCATAAAATCAAACTCTTGAGGTATTTGGACCAGGCTTGTCTGGATACAATGAGTGGAATCCTTGACAAGGTCTGGTGAGTTGGTAAGGTTGGAAGCTGGTTCCCAAGTGGTTCTTTTTGGGTCTTCACTGAATCCTTTCCACTCTACAAGATACCATAAATTACCTCTTTTGAGTTTTGAGTCCAGAACCTGAGCCACTTCCCATTCTTCTTGCTCTTCCACTAAAACTGGTGGTGGCGGCAATTGATGACGATTTGGGATAGTTGAATGCTTGACTGGTTCTAATAAGGACACATGGAATACAGGGTGAACTGTCTTCCATTGCTGAGGCAACTTGAGGTGATATGCATGGCTGCCAATCTTCTTAAGAACTTCATAGGGTCCCAACCATCTTTCTGATAATTTCTTGGTGGGTCTTGTTGTCTTGATGTTCTTGGAAGCTAGCCATACTTTGTCCCCAGGTTGGAAATCAGGTGGAATTGCCCTATTTCTATCTGCATACTTCTTGAATCTCCTTATTGCTGACTATAATTCTTCTTTGACAACTTGCTGTACTGATTGGAGTTTTGTTGATAACTTTCCAGCCGGTGAGTCTTGAGAAATATGGATTGAGTCAAAGCTGGGATTTCTTCCATAAATGGTGAAAAAAGGTGATTACTTGGTTGATGAATGTTCTGCATTATTATAGGCAAATTCAGCCAGAGGGAGCCAGGTGTACCAGTCATCTTGATGATAGCTGACATACATCCGAAGGTACTGTTCTAGTATCTGATTTACCCTCTCTGTCTGTCCATCTGTTTCAGGGTGAAAGGCAGTTGAAAGATCTCTTGATATCTTGAGCTGCTGACACAATTGAGTCCAGAATGATGAAACAAATAAGGATCCTCTATCGCTGACAATACTGACTGGGAGTCCATGCTTGGAAAATACATTGCTAATGAATATTTGAGCTAAATCCAGAGCAGTGATTGTGCCATAAGTTGGAATGAAGATTGCCATTTTTGAGAATCTGTCCACAACTACTAAAATTGAATCAAAGTTGTTGGACAGTGGCAATTGAGTGATAAAGTCCATCGATAATGAATTCCAAGGACCAGATGGAATTGAAAGAGGCTTGAGTAATCCAAACTTCTTGTGATGGATGTTCTTGTTTCTTGAACATTGCTGACATGAGGACACATAGTCCTTGATGAATTGATTCATGCCAGCCCAATAAAAATCCCTCTTGATGAGCTTGAGGGTCTTCTCCTGGCCAGGATGGCCAGCCAATGGTGAGTCATGACGCTTTTGAAGAATATTGAGTTGAAGTTCTTCATTGCTTGGGATTACCACTCTATCTTTGAATAATAATAACTTGGCTTGAGGTTCAAGAGAATAATCTGGAACTGATTCACCTCTTGCTAGTTGCTTGAGTATTTCTTTATAGTCTTTGTCTTGCCATACTTCTTCTTGAATCTTGTCAACTAAATCTGAGAAAATTTCCACTTTGATTGAGAAGAATCTTGACTCTTGAATTCCATCTTGCTTAAGTACTTGATGAAAATTCTGAGGATTCTTGCTGATGAAGTCCACCCCCCTCTCTGGGTACACGTCGTCCCGACGTGATAAGGCATCTGGTAAGGTGGACAGCCTGCCTGGGCGGTAAGTGATAGTGAAATGAAATTCTGAGAGAAATTCGGCCCAACAGGCCTGACGACGAGTAAGAACTTTGGAAGACATGAAATACTGCAAGGAAGAGTGGTCTGTCAAGACCTCAAAAGGGTTGGAAAGGGAAAGAAGAAATGCTCTCCAGCGCTTGAGAGCCCAAACTATGCCAAGGAGTTCCTTGTCATGAATCTCATAGTTGAGCTCAGCTGGTAAGAGCTTGCGACTATCAAATGCAATGGGATGCTTTCCAGAGTCATTCACCTGACTCAGTACGGCGCCCAATGCATAATCAGAAGCATCAGTCTCTACTACAGTAGGTAGAGAAGGATTAAAATGAGATAAGATAGGAGCAGAGGTGAAAGCTTCTTTGAGTGATTGAAACTGACTAAGAGCTTCCTCATTGAAGATAAAGGGAGAATCTTTTTTAAGGAGGGAAGTGAGAGAAGTGATTTTTTTAGAATAATTTTTAATGAAATGTCGATACAAATTGGCAAAGCCAAGAAAAGATTGAAGATCCTTGATGTTTCTGGGCTGAGGCCAATTGAGGATTTGCTGAACTTTTGAAGAATCCATCTTGAGGCCATCACTTGAAACAACATAGCCCAAGTATTCCACACTTGAGGCATGGAATACACACTTGGAGGCTTTGGCAAACAGATTATTGTCCCTCAGTCTTTGGAGGACAGAGGCCACATGTTTGACATGTTCCTCCTCAGAACTGGAAAAGACCATAATATCATCCAGATAAACCACAACAAACACATCCAAAAAATCTGCAAAGATATCATTTACTAGATTTTGGAAAGAAGCAGGAGCATTGGTCAAACCAAATGGCATGACCAAATACTCATAACTGCCATATTTGGTTCTAAAGGCAGTTAAGTGCTCATCCCCCTCTTTGATTCTCAGAAGGTTATATGCACCACGCAAATCTATCTTGGAGAAGATAGTGGAACCGTTGAATACGGTAAGAAGCTGGTTCATAGGAGGAACAGGGTATCTGTTCTTCCTAGTGACAGCATTGAGTTTGCGGTAGTCAACACACAAACGAAGACCTCCATCCTTTTTCTTGACAAAAAGGACAGGTGCTCCTGTTGAAGAGGAGCTTGGTCTAATGAAACCTTTCTCTACATTCTCTGAAATGTAGGCCCGCAGTGTTTCTGACTCTTGATTTGATAATGAGTAGATAACACCAATTGGAGGTAGAAGACCCTGTAATTCGATATAGTGATCACAGGCGCGGTGTGGAGGAAGTTTCTCTGCTTTCACCTTGGAGAATACATCCAAATATTGGTGATAAGCAGGAGGAACAACCTTCAACACAGTTTCAATTTCTTCTGGCTCTTCCTCCTCATCCCACTGCTCCTCCAGGGATGCATGAAAAGATAAGGGAGGAAGGTCCATATCCCCTTGGAAGAGATGAAGTGAAGATATGGCAACATCTTCTCCAACATCCTTTATCTCTTTGAAGACTTCATCTCTTGATGGAAGTAATGACTGAGAGGGAATTATGGAAGGGATATGGACAGAAGAAGGGATGGAAGGTGTCTTAAGTTCACCAGCCAGAGCAACACTGTTGACAGCAGTGGCTAAGTCATTACTAGTAGAAGGAGTAATACCACTAGAATCCTTATGATTAGAATCATAGGTGATCAATCCATTTTTCCAATCAATAATGGGATTGAAATGGTAAAGGAAATCATAGCCCAATATCAGGTCTTCTCCTTTGGGTGAATCTATGATAAAGAAATCCCATTCAAAGCTTGGGAAGGAAGGCAAGTCAACTACCCACTTGGTATAATGGGTGATGAACAAGGCAGGGGATTCATTAGAATCCAAAATGAAAAGAGGAATCTTTTCAGGGAGCTCTGACAGAGTCAATGAGTACTTGAGAACAAAATTCTTTGCAATAAAAGAGTTTGTAGCACCAGAATCAATGAGAATACTATAAAAAATATCAGAGACAGAAGAGAAAATAAGAAATTTTAAAGATTTCTTGACACTAGTATTCAGAGTGCACAATTGTGCTCTTGAAGGAAATAAGTGAGAACCATTGAACACATCATGATCCCCACTCAGGCTTTTCCCTGCTTGCTAGGGAAGCCTCCTGATGATGACCCAGGCTTGTTCTGAGGTCTCTTGAAGCATTTTTCAATTGGGTGCTTGCCCCCACAATAAGTACACAACCCTGCTTGAATCCTCCTCTCCTTTTCAGAACCGATTAATTTATTGTCTTTATTGAGGAGAGCAGCATGGGGTTTGTCCTTTGAAGATTGAAATTACTTGCCCTTCTTATTCTTCTTCTGATGAGGCCTCTTTTGAAATGAGTTTTGAGGAGGCCTAGACTGATTGGATCCACTGACTGGAGGCTTCTTTTCTTGATTGCCACCCTTTTCCTTTTGCCTCTCATGATATCTTGTGTCTAATTCTAGAGTGACATCCATAGGTTCTTGAAGAGTATCAAAAGTTCCAGGGTGAGAAGCCAACTGATCCAATAATCTTGATGCCAATCCTCTTCTGTAAACATGGATATAAGCTCTTTCCCCCCAATCTCCAATTCTTGACATTAAGCTTCTGAAATCTGCTATGTACAAGGAAACATGACCACTTTCCTTCATCCTCAAATTGTCCAACTCTTGTTCAGCTTTCCTGACTTCATTGGGGTCACCAAACAGAGTGAATAATTGAGATTCAAACAATGGCCAATTATTGAGGAGGTAGGAAGGGTCTTCATTGGAAATATTTGAGAGGTAAGGTTCAATCCATTTTCCAGCTCTACCAGTAAGAAAAGAAGTTGAGTACAAAACCTTCTTCCTGTCAGAGAAGAAGTTTGCTGGATCATTATGGAAAATTAGTTGACAGGATTGGATAAATCCTCTCAACTTATGAGCTTGAGTACCATCAAAAGAATCAGGTGCCTTCATGGATGGAGTCTTGAAAGCAGGGGCTTTGGAATTGTCCCTGGGGGCAACTGCTTGAGTGAGTTGCCCCATGAATTGAGTCATCTGCTCCATCATCTTGAGGAGACTTGGATCAGTTTGAGAGACAAGAGGTTGACCAGAAAGGGCTAGATTAGAACCCTGAGGCACCTCTGGAGCATTTGCCAAGGCATCTGCCACTTCAGTTTCCCCAGAATCTTCCTCTTCCACAGACTCTTCCCCCTCCGCATCTTCAACTTCCCCTAATCTTGCTCTTGCACCTACAGACATGCCAGGGTAGCCACCCAAAAGTCCAGAAAAGGATCTTGATCTTCTAGATTTCATTCCACCTCTTCTTGAGGGTGCTGCTCCTTCCATTGGTGGTCCTCTGTCCAAATTTTCACTCAGTTGATGAACTGATGGTGTGCGGTCAAGAGGAGCCCTTGCTGTAGGAGTGAGAACAGCTGGAATTTTCTGGGATCTAGTATTCTTTGCTGGGGGGCTATGCTGGACTGGCATTATGAAAAGAATTAAAGTAACTTGATGGTATTAAGAAGAATAATCAGGCTTGGCCAAATCAATCACAATAAAATCTTGATGAATCTTGAGGAATCAATTCAAATCTTGAGGAATCAAATTCAATCAACAGTCAAATAAATTCAATCAATCAACAATCAATTCAATCAAATATCAATAATCTTGAGGAAATCAATAATCAATCAATATTCAATCAATAATCAATCACTAAGTGTCTTCAAATGAAATCAAGTCTTGAGTAATCAATCAATCAGTTCAAAATCTTCAGAAATCAATTCAATATCTTGAGAGTTCAAAGTCAATAAATCCAATAAATCCTGAATCAATAACCCAAATGAATCCCAATGAATAATCCAATCAATTAAACCAATCAATAATCCCTAGATAAAACCTGAATAAGAACACAGAAGAAATTTGATTGATAAAAAATAAAATGAAGTGATGAAATGGTCAGCAATGATTAAGAAAGGAAAAAGAATCAATTTTCATAAGAATGAAATGAATGAGATGAAAATTGATGAGAGAGAAAATTTCATAGAAAATCATAAAAAATCATAAAATCATGAAAAGGTCATAATTGATGAATGAGAGGAAATGAATATAAATGAATGAAGAGAAAGAATCAAATATGAGTTAATTAATTTAATGTCACAGGGGCTCTTCGAAGTGAAGAGGGCCTGGCACTCAGTAAACTGGGACTCACTTATGGAGGGCTCAAAGATAAGATAAAAGGGGATACACTTAAGAGTGTTAAAGATAAATTGCTAAAGAATAAATATAAGAAAAGCAGCAACAAAGATAAGAGTAAAAGAATAGAAGAGCCAACCACAAACAAGTCCAAGTCCACTGTTTCAACCTGTCAGAATGGAAAGAGAAGGGTTAATAAGGATATGGCCACCCAACTCATACTGTACAGGCAAAGAGAGAAATGCAAAGACTAACTTAAGATTAAATAATTATAATACCCAAAATAAGGATAAGAGTAATTATAAAATAATAAATAAACTAAATTAATTAACTGGGGAAACGTCCCCAGGGGGAGAAAGAGGGGCTGGTATATGTGAGAATCACCAGCCCTGATCCAGAGGAAGAATTTTCATGAGAACAATTGATGATTGAATTGAGTCTGGCCAATACAGGTCCTGTACAGCTGTACAGAACCTGTACAAGAGGTGTGGTGTATTTGAGTGATCATACAGTTCCATACTGGTGTATTGAAACTGTATTGGGTGAATCCAACCTGTACAGGTATTGACAGGCTGTATTGATGTACCAAGGTGTATGCATGTTTCAGAATGAAGATTGCTGAAACTGACTGCTGATGCAGATACTGGATTTGCTGATTTGAGGTGTTTGAGTGGGTGTATGAATGAATACCCTTACCCCTGATGGATGGTTGTTACAGTTGTACATGTGATGAACTTTAATATAGATAAGTTTATTTATATCAAAAACTTAAAATAATTAGTTTAAATGAGGATTAAAGTTACATGGAGTTAAGAATAACACTGGTAACATTAAATTGGAATTAAAAACAAGTTGCCTTAAGCTAAGAACTTTGTTTTTAAGTATGGTTTTTCAGTTTTGACCTGAGCACGCCCTCTATATTCATTATGAATCATGAGAGCTGCTCTGAAGACATAAAAAGAGTCTGTTCATCACTGTTTTTGTCCATCATTCATCATCAATCCAATCATATTAGAAATTTAAACAGGTAAAGTTTTATTATTTATAAAATCTTATTATTAAAGTAATTCTTAAGTTATTTTATTCTTTATAGATTGTAAATTAAAGAATTGAAGTCATAGAATCCAGATTATTGTTGTAATCATCAATAATATATTTTATATTATAAAATTATCATCTTAAATATCTTTTAAGATGCACAAATTCCTCTTGAAAACTCTATAATCTTAAATTTTATCATAAAAAGTTGTTTTATCTTTAAAATTATTGATTTTAGGCGTGTTTTTAACTTATAATCATTATTTAATATAATAACTGTTGTCGTTTGACTTGTTGTATTGAATAAATATTACAAGTAAGTTTTCTCTAAAGTTCTATATTTTTTTATCTAGTATTAGTTTTTTTATAGGATTTTATTCTATAAGAATTATTTCTGCACAGTGTGTGTTATAATTCTTTTATAAATAATATTTATATTTCCATGTGTAATTGTCTCATTAAGAGCTTTACAATTCTTATTGTCATAACTGTCAGTGACTATAACAATAATAGAATAATTATAATTTATTATAATTATTATTATTATTTTTCATTATTATATTTTTATAATAATAATTAAGTTTGTTTTTATATAACTATTTTTAATAATTATATTTAATTTTGTGGTTATAATATTTTATTATATTATATATTTCTATTGAGGACAGTCATAGTACTCTTGATTTTGCTATTATTATCAAGAGTTTCATAGACAAACCTTACAAATAATAAATAAACTAAATTAATTAACTGGGGAAAAGTCCCCAGGGGGAGAAAGAGGGGCTGGTAAATGTGAGAATCACCAGCCCTGATCCAGAGAGAGAATTTCCATGGGAGGATTTGATTATTGAATTGATTTTGGCCAATACAGGTCCTGTACAGCTGTACAGGGCCTGTAAAAGAGGAGTGGTGGTATTGAGTTATAATACAGTTTGGAAATGGTGTATCCATAACTGTATTGGGTAATTTCAACCTGTAAAAGTATTAACAGGCTGTATTGATGAACCAGACTGTATGCATGTTTCATCAAGGAAGATTGCTGAAACTGAATGTTGATACACACAGTGGATTTGCTGGTCTAAGGTGCTTGAGTGGGTGTACATATGACTGCCCTTACCCCTGATGAGTGGTTGTTACAGTATCCCCCTCTTGAAACTGGTGGGCTCCTAAACACCATAATACCCTGCCACTGTTGAGTGGCATCTAACTATCCCCACATTTTTTCAAAAAATTTCCTTTTAATTTTCTTTTCCTCTTGACCACTATCCTGAAAATCGTTTTTCCGATTCTTCCCTGTCAAATTAATTTGATCCCCCCTCTTTAAATTGAGTAAGTCTTCCACTTCAAAATATGCCTTCTTGTATTCTTTTGATCCAATAAGTCCTTCTTTTTGGGGCATGGCCTTGGGTTGTATCCCAAAGTGATGGCCACTGAGCTCTTCTGCTCAAAAATGGATGCAAAATGAGTATATGAATGTATACTCATATGACAAGGGCCAACCTGATGTTGGGCCCTTCCTTGCCTTGACTGAACATGTCTTGAAAAAGAAGCTTCAAGGGGTCTTGTCCCCATTTACCTTGGAAATACCTCCCCTGGCTTACAATAACTATTTTGAGCCTTGGCCCTTGCTAGGATGCTTCTTGATCAAATTGATTTTATGGCCATTTGGGCCTTTTTTTGGTCTTGGGGTGAAAATGGCTGGAAATTTATATATGGCCATTTTTGGCCTATTCCAAGTTCTGGTGTCCTACGGTCCGCGGTCCGTGGGGGCTATTGGAGGCCTCCAGGACCAAAATGGACCCCCTGGGCCCAGTTTTGCTGGGGACCCAGGGATGCCATGGGACCATAAATTGGCCCATGGCCCCAAATTTCACCTACATGGCCTGGACCCATTGAGAGGGTCCAGGACCATAATATCCTGGCCTCCCTACAGTTGAAGGGGAGGTCCTGGGTGATGAATTCAGCCCCAAAGGGGTCTTGAATCTTCACCTTGCAGGCCTTGAGGGGGGCCATAGTTGGGTTATTGCCTGATTTCCTTGAGGTCATAGTTTTTTACTTGAAATAGACTGATTCTGATGTATTTAATCTTCTGCTTGCATATTTCTTAGTCATGAGTTCCAAAATGACTGAACTCACTGAATCTCCTCCTTCTGCAATGCCACCTTCTGCTCTTTGTGGTTCTGGCTCCTCAGTTGATTGGCTTCTTCTGGACATTTCGATCCCTCCCAAACTTATGACGTTTACAAGGCAGTTGAAGCTCTTGATCCTGCTTGTACTGAATGTTTGGCCAAGGGTAAGGATTGTTTTCAACATTACAATCCCTGATCTTCAAAGTATCACTATTGTTTCATTGGAAAGAAGCCATGTTGTTGTACCGGGGTGCAAGCTTCAAATGTCAGGAGGTATTTATGGAGTAGAAAAGATGGGCCTTTTGGAAAAGCGTTTCAAGTTTCTGAGGCATCCACTCCTGATGGAACTTCAGGGTTTTCTAATTGTGAGTAATTTGAGTATTTTGATTGAATTTGGTACTGATATTCTTGACTTAGTGACTGGTTCTAGGCGGGTGAATGTGGCAAGGTGGATTAATGTTGGAGGACCCATTCCAGTTGGTGATATGCCAACATACTCCAGCTCAGAAGTCCCAATCTCCAGAATCAACACTGACAGTGCAGTGAAGAGAATAAGAAGAATTTCTGATTCCCCACCTGATCCAGATGCTGAAGGCAGTGTTGAATTGGATGGTGAAGAAGTTGAAGTTGTTCCTCATTCAGTTGGCCATCCATCCAGCACTTCCTCTTCTCAGCCTCTTGCCAACAGATTCCATGGTCACATAATTCCCAGTACTCCCAGAACTTTCCAACCTACTCTTGCTGCCATTCCTACCTCCCTTCCTCCTGCTTCACCAAGTCCTTCCCATTCCAGGCCTGCTTTGAATCAAGCAGTAAGACCATCAACCATCCAGCAACCTAGGAACTCACCCATAACCACCTCTCAACATCTCCAACCTATGGCCAGTTCTAGCAGAAGAGGAGATGGCTTTTCTCCTTTACCGTTTCCTGCCGCTCAAGTATTTCAAAGAAGAGATTGTTGGTGTGAGCCTTGAGGTATATTTTACATACCCAAATAGGCCACAATTATCTTAAAAATAAGTTCTGAAGTATGCATAACGCATAAGTCATGCATATATCCAAAATTCATCATTTTTGATTTCAGAAAAGATGAAAAACTTTCTATTGAGTAACTGAATCCATGAATTTAAGGCCAGATTTGGATCCTACACAAAATTTCACCTAGGGTAGCTCCATAGAGTGAATAAGCTCAAATTAACTCTTTGAGGTGGTAATATGGAAAATACTTCAATACCACATCATCAATACCACATAAAAGATCCATGAAAATTTTTGTTTTTCTTAATTTCACGCCAAAATAATGGGAATGTGAGAACTCCCATGTTACATATACAGTAGGAATAGTGTTATGCATGTTTTGGGCACTGAATATAATGGTATTCTTACATGGACAATTTGTACACCCATAGTGGATATCTCACTTGTAGCTTAATTTTCTATTTTGACGTGAAAAATAGGCAAGGGGGACAAAAGACATCAAAGAGAGCCAGGGTACCCAGCTTCTGAGGACTCAGAGGCTTGGACAGCTCCAAAGCTTGGATCCATGGCTGATATTGGCCCAATTAGTAAGCTAAAACACTTTGGGAACCTGGTTACCATGTTACAACTACAGTAAATCTTAAGAAAATAGGAAATAACCTGCTATTTTGACATGCCAAGGAGGTAAAGAACTACTTAGACTCCTGTAACCATGTCAAGTCTTAATGACTTTCCATGAATAAGACCCAAAAAAGTAATGAAAACCCTTTTTGGACTTTTATACATTGATTCACCTCATAGGAACTAGTTAACACTGATATTTGCAATTCTACATAGAAATGAGGTAAAAACTTCAAAAATTCCTTCAAAACACAATTCTTGATGAATATCTCTGAAACTTTCAGGACCAATGAAGAACTGTAGTATCTATGGTAAAACCAAAAAGAATCCTAGTTTTACTAGTAAAATTAAAAGTTTTACTTACAGTCCATTTTTGACTATTCTACATGAAACACTGAATGTTCAAAAATTCACAGTAATTACAACCTGTGATGAAATTTCCAGTAAAATTTATAAGTTTGAGAAATCGATGATTATTTTGGAATAAAAGAAGATTTACAGATTTTACTCCTTTTATTCTTAACCATATTGGGGTTGGTAGTCACGTAAAAGCATCAATTAACTAATTATGATAATCTTATGTGACAACATATGATGCAATCAATAATCCAAAAGTGATTATTGTTTTCTAACTCACTGGTTTTGCAGTTTGCTCCATGCCACGTCTCTGTGAGCTGTTTTTGACTTAAAAGAGGCCTCCTCTTGGTGTTTTTTCCATATCAAATCATCTTATTATCCATTTATATCATTGTTACCAACAAGTAAGTATTAGTTAAAGCTATTCTTAAGTGTTTTAATTCTTTCAGAATCAATCAGAAAGACTTGAAATCATAGAATCCAACTATATATTGTTGTAATCCTTCTATAAATCAATTTGATCCCTTGAAATCCACAATTCTACGTCAAATTTCTCTACTTATATCTTTCAATAAGTTCTTTGAAGTATGAGTGAGTCATTTATCTTTAATTCTTAAAGTTTCTCTCTGAAATTAGTTTTCTTCAAGAATTATATTTATAATTATTTTTGTAAAAGATAATTATATATTAAAATAATTTTATTATTTCAATAAAGGAAGTTTTTATTATGAAATTCTTCTTGTAATTGATTCTTGTAGACAATTACTGCTCACTGTTAAAATCACTAGTAGTGTTTAACAAGTGAAAGAAATAATTCTTTAATTATTTAATTGTGGCTATAATAATATTTTATTATTATATTTCATAAGAACAGACAGAGTACTGTTGATTAAGAGTAATATTATCATCAGTTGCATAGTCAAATCTTACAGTTAGCCTATCCAAGTTACCAGAGAAGATCCAAACACGGTGTGAAACTCTTTTTAGTGTGGGATTGGATAAGGCAGTCTTTGGGGGGGAAATCACAGGTAAACAGTTTTTAATTGCTGAATGATCCTGTAACCAAGGGTGCTAAGGTGTATTAGCTGCCCCTCTGAATATACTAAATAATCTCCCTATAGAGCTCACAAATCAATATTTGAAATTGTGGCTTTACAACTAGAGAAGACTTTCAGAAGTCTCTATCAGACATACTCAATTATTAGATAAGTAATTTTTATGATTACTATATATATATAAAATGGCTTAATACCACTATTTTATAGGTTAAAAGTAGTATTTAAATATAAATTTAGTATTGTCAATGTATAATAATATAGATATATGATATTTTAAACTATATGTGTTTATTTATATTTTTAGGTTAATTATTGATTATAAGGTAAATTAAAAATATAATATATAGAATATACTGGAGACAATACTATAATGTTTTTCTTTTATTATAGAAGGGTGGGTTTTATATTTATTGATTTTTTTTGAGGGATCTTATGACCAATATAGCTAATAATCCTTATTTGATAAGAATATATATCCCTCAATGGATTCAGGATCTAATAATGACAAGGAGAAGATAGCTATTAATATTAACTCTAATAATAATAACGGCTTTGAGAAGTAATGTATGACTACTACTAATATGTATTATGATAATACTATTTATTCAATATTAAACTCTTTCATTAATAGTGTAAATACTTTCTTTCATCAATAATTTATGACTAATATTTTCTTCTGAGCTTTGCTACTGAGCTTTATAACTTTATTTTGCTAGCTATCCTACTAGAATAGGGATGGATGGATCCTGTAGATTGAGGACTAGATTTCCATTTATTGGGGAAATAATTCCATGAGAATGGGGGAAAATAAGGGAGAAAGGCCCTCTATTTATATTCTTTGGGCCCTCCATAGAGGCACTCAAAAACAGGGGACTTGGAAATTTTTTTACCTTGAGGTATTTTAGCTGGTGAGTGTTTTTGTAATGGTGTCATTTGATAAAGATATTCCACCATATGTTTGGAATATTGCATCATTTTGAACTTTATTGATGTTTATGCACAGCCTTGAGCTAATTTTGCTGGTAAGTTATTTTGAGATGGTGTCATTGGATCAAGATATTGCACCATATGTTTGGTATATTGCACCATATTTTAAACCTTTATTTTTAATTAATTAAGCTTTAATATTATTATGCACAGCCTTGAGGGAATTCAGCTGGTGAGTAACTTGGAGATGGTGTCCTTTGGTAGAGATATTGCACCATATGCTTGGTAAATTGCATCATTTCCTGAGTTATTATGTATTATGAGGTGTTTTTGCTGGTGATTATTATGTTGGATGGTGTCATTTGACTTCATTATTGCACCATTTATTTGGTCAATTGCACCATTTTTCATTCTTTTTATTATGTAATATTTTTAAAATCTATTTGGTGTTAATTTGGATATGAGTTGATTTAGTACAATTATTGCATCATTTGTTTGTATTATGATTGATCATTGATGCAATTATTTCAAGCCTATATGGAGCTTTCTATGCATGAAGTCAATTAAGGTTTGATTCAATTCCATTTTTTTATACAATGGATGTGTATTAATACTTTTTTAGTTAATCTGTAAGATGTGACTATGAAACTGATGATAATATTACTATTAATCAACAGTACTATGTCTGTTCTTATGAAATATAATAATAAAAAATTATTATAACCACAATTAAATAATTATAAAATTATTTCTTTCACGTGTTATACACTACTAGCGATTATAACTGTGAGCAATAATTGTCTACAAGAATCAATTACAAGAAGAATTTAATAATAAAAACTTCTTTATTAAAATAATGAAATTATTTTAATATATAATTATCTTTTACAAGAATAATTATAAAGATAATTCTTGAAGAAAACTATTACTAGAGAAAAACTTTAAGAATTAAAGATAAATGACTCACTAATACTCCAAAGAACTTATTGATAGATAAAAGTAGAGAAATTTGACGTGGAATTGTGGATTTAAGGGATAAAAAGGATTTATAACAGTATTACAACAATATATAGTTGGATTCTAGGATTTCACGTCTTTCTGGATGATTTGGAAAGATTTAAAACACTTAAGAATAGCTTTAACTAATACTTACTTGTTGGTAATAATGATTTGATAAATTGATAAGATGATGATACGGAAAAAACAGCAAGAATAGGCTTCTTTTAAGTCAACAACAGCTCACAGAGGCGTGCCATGGAGCAAACTGAAAAACCAGTGAGTGAGAAAACAATAAACCTTTTTGGATTAATGATTGCATCATCTGTTGTCACGTAAGATTATCATAATTACTTAATTGATGCTTTTACGTGACTACCAACCCCAATATGGTTAAGAATAAAAGGAGTAACAACAGTAAATCTTCTTTCATTCTAAAATAATCATTGATTTCTCAAAATTATCAATGTTATTGCCAATTTCATCACAGAATTTAATTACTGTGAATTTTTGAAGATTCAGTGTTTCACGTAGAATGGTCAAAAATGGACTGTAAGTAAAACTTTTAATTTTACTAATGAAACTGTAATTCTTTTTGGTTGTACCATAGATAATACAGTTCTTCATTGGTCCTGAAAGGTTCAGAAAGATTCATTAAGAATTGTATTTTTAATGAATTTTTGAAGTTTTTACCTCATTTCTACGTAGAATTGCAAATAGCAGTATTTTGCTGGTTGCTATGAGGTAAATCAATGAATATGAGTCCCAAATGGGTTTTAATTACTCTTTTAGGGTCTATTCATGGAAATTCATCAAGAATTGACGTGGTTACAGGAGTCTAAGTAGCTCATTACCTCCTTGGCACGTCAAAATAGCAGGTTATTTGCTATTTTCTTGTGATTACAATAGGTGTAACTTGGTAACCAAGTTCCCAAAGAGTTTTAGTTTACCAATTGGGCCAAGATGAGCCATGGATCCATGCTCTGGAGCTATCCACGCCTCTGAGGCCTCAGAAGTTGGGTACCCTGGCTCTCTTTGATGTCTTTTGTCCCCCTTGCCTAATTTTTACGTCAAAATAGTAATTTAAGCTCAAAGTGAGATATCCACCATGGGTGTACCAAAAGTCCATGTAAGAATACTATGATATTAAGTGCTCAAAACATGCATAACACTATTCTTAGTGTATATGTAACATGGGATTTCTCACTTTTCCATTATTTTGGCGTGAAATTAAGAAAAACAAAAATTTTCACGGATCTTTTATGTGGTATTGATGATGTGGTATTGAAGTATTTTCCATTTTACCACCTCAAATACTTAAATTGAGCTTATTCACTCTATGGGTCTACCCTAGGTGAATTTTTGTGTAGAATCCAAATCTGGTCTTAAATCCATGGATTTACTTACTCAATAAAAAGTTATTCATCTTTTCTGAAATTGAAAATGATGAATTTTGGATATATGCATGACTTATGAGTTTTGCATAATTCAAAATTTCTTTTTAAGATAATTGTGGCCTATTTGGGTATGTAAAATATACCTCAAGGCTCACATTCCCTCCCACCAAAAAATAAAATTGTACTACAATTTTATTAGTGATAAAAGAATAAGGCCCCAAGGGGGGTTAATGTCCACTGTCCAACCTCTTCACATTACTCAGATCAATTAATTCAAAGCACATTTATAGACATATTCAGGCTTGTGGCCTTCTTTCATGTCTAAATCTTCTTAAGAGTTTATCTGAGTCAGGTATTTCTGATTCTGCCATCCATTCATCTTCATGTACTGGATTTCTATATCTGACAAGATATTCTCTTTGATTTTTACCCCTAAGTCTCCTTTCTTTAATGACTTTCTTTATCTTTTTGTCTTCATTCTGTTCCACAGGTGGTACAGTTAAAGGAGTTGGGTTTCTTAAAGGAAACAATTCTTTATCAGCTGGTTGATAAGGCTTTATCAAGCTGACTGGAAATGTGGGGTGTTTATTTTCCAATTCACCATTCAATTCCACTTGAACTGCATTGGTTCCATGTAAAGCAATAATGACAAAAGGTCCTACATAAGAATCTTTAAGTTTCTTTGGGCCTTTGATATTATTAAAATTCAAGGTTGAAACTAGAACTAAGTCCCCTACTTTGAAGTCTGGTACTTTATGACTCTTGTCCCACTTCTGTTTTGCATAATCAAAAGCATCATCCATACTTTGTTTTGTGTGGTGTTTTACTTTATCAAGCATTATCTTGAAGCTGGAAGCTGTAGGATGAATGTCAATCAAGTCTTTCCTCAGTGTGTCTGCTGGGAGTCTTGGATTCCATCCTTTTTCTAACATAGCAGGGGTTTGTCCTGTGGAAGAATGGACTGATGTCTTGTATGCCAATTCTAGTTCAGGTATCAGAGTGCACCAGTCATGGGTAAAGCCATCTGAGTCTTTGAATTCTAACCCATAAGCACAAAATCTCCTGATCATGTCTTCTAAGGTTTGAATCATCCTCTCTGCTAGCCCATCTGTCTGAGGGTGATATGCTGTAGAGAATGATAACTTAGTCCCAAACAATCTATGAAGATTGTTCCAAAGTGCAGAAGTGAATTTGGGATCTCTGTTGCTTATGATATTCTTAAATAACCCTGTATGAGAAATAACTCCGCTCCATAAAAGAAGAGCTGTATCCATAGCAGTGTCATCTTTATGACATGGTAAGAATATGGGAGTTTTGCTATATCTGTCTACAATGACTAAACAAGAATTATAACTTTTGTCACCACTTGGAGGAAGTGCTGTGACCCAATCCATGTGAACAACTTCCCAAGGGGATTTTGGTTCTTGAATATGGATCATAAGTCCGAATTTCTTGCCTGTACTCCTGTTTGCTTTTTGGCATCTATCACAGGTATGGCAATATTCAATGGTCTCTTTCCTCCAAGATGGCCACCATGCACAGTTCTTCACTCTATCAAGTGTTATGTCTTCTGACAGGTGTCCAGAGTAGATACTATCATGACATTCATGAAGAATGGTATTGATAAGTAATCTACTACATAGTGTCATCACACAAGAATGTTTTGTTCTATGGTAAATAATCCCATCAAACAAGTGAAATCTTCCTTCAGAATAGGAATTTTTCCAAACTTCATCAAGTGCATTAACTAAAGATGTATCTTTGCAGTCTTTATCTAATAAAGAAGTCAAGATATGGCAATTCTTGTCTTGTTTATAAGATTCTCTGACTTCTTCAAAGAATTTAGTCCCAATATCAGTTATGTTAATTCCTTCAATTGGAATCTGTGGTTCAGCTTCCAAAGGTACATAAGCTGGGTTATCAGGAGTGTTGGCTAAAGCCCATCTACTAAGTCCATCAGCATTCTTGTGAATGTTTCCTGCTTTATGAACTATAGTCATGTTTCCTCTATATTCTTGAATGGCTGTTTGCCATCTCAACATATGTCTGTTGGGAGTTTTCATGTTAAGAAGTGATTTCACGGCATTACAGTCAGTTATCACTTCAAAAACACTGCCATCAAGATAATAGTGTAGTTTCTCAAGTGCCCATACCAAACATAAGCACTCCATTTGTCTTGCACCATATCTGGCTTCTGTTGGTTTGATTTGTCTTGAGATATAACAAACTGGTCCTTCTGTAGGTTTGTCATCAATAATTTGGACTTGATTTAGGGCTTCCCCTAATCCATCTCCACATGCATCAATGTACAACTTAAAAGGAATATTCCAGTCAGGCATGAGGAGTAAAGGTGCTTCTGTAAGGGCTTTCCTTATCTTCTCATAAGCTTTAATTCTCTCTTGTGTCATCTCAAATACAGTCTGTTGATCACAGATTCTATAAAGTGACTTGGCTAGAATTGCAAAGTATTTCAGGTGTTGCCTATAGTAACTGGCAAACCCAAGAAAAGACATCATTTCTTTTTTATTCTGGGGTATTGGTTTAAGTAACACTGCTGCTACTTTGTTTTTGTCAATACCCAAGCTTAAACCAGAAACAATATGTCCTAATGCTTTGAGTTCTTCAAAACCAAAGTTGCATTTCTTAAGTGAAATTTTCATGTTCACTTCTGCAACTTTATGAAGTACTCTTGCAAGTCTTTCAAGGTGCAAAGACCATGAATCAGAACATATGATAATATCATCAATATAAATGATAAGCCATCCTTCAGACAATTCTGTAGGAAAGATGGTGTTCATCATCCTTTGATAATGGGATGGAGCATTTTTAATGCCAAATGGCATTCTAAGATACTCAAAAATACCACAGTGAGTGATAATTCTAAGTAATTTCTTAGCTTTGGGCATCAAAACATTTTGATGGAAGCCTTTCAATGCATCCATTGATGTTATATACTTGGCTTTAGACAATTGAGTCAAGGTTTCTTGAATTCTAGGTATTGGATACCTATCTGGAACTGTGTAGGTGTTCAATGCTCTGAAGTCTCCTACCATTCTTGATTTATCATTATGCCATGCAATAATAACAGGTGTTGTCACTTCAACTTCCTCATTATGGCCTACTTTCCTTAGCACACCAAGTTGGATCAACTCTTGGATATTTTTTTCAAAGGCTTCTCTAGCTCTGGGACTGGCTGTATAAGCTGGTCTTCTAAGTACTGGAGGATATGGTCTGTCAATATTAAGAGTAATATCAACTTCATGTCCTCTTATAGCGCCTAATGGTTCATTATCAGAGGCAAATGCATTTTTATATGTGTATAACACATTAATAAGCTCATTCCTCATCTTTGGTGACAATGATTGATTAATTTGTGCTTCAACAAGTTGATTAGTCACAAATTCATCTTTGTAAGTATCCTTGACAGAAGATACTACAGATATCTGTTTTGGCATATTGGAGAAAGCACATTTTTGTCTCTTGTTATCTCCAATTGTGAAATATCTGTCCTTATGGTTATTTATATCAATACCATAAATATTTAAGTAATCATTTCCAAGAATGATGTGCTGAGATGTGCAATTATCCATTACTACAATCTCAGTTTTCATTCTTACACTTCCTGCTGGATGTGGGAATACAATATTAGTGTCCAATATGCCCAGGGGGTACATATTGTTACTGGCACTACTGAATTGTACACCTTCTATTGTTAATAGATGGTTTTTCCATTCAGGAAGTATAATTTGGAGATAATCTTTGCCCACACAAGTGCAAAATGCCCCTGTATCAAAATTTACTTTGGCTTCAATATCACTCATCAGAACTGATGTGATACAGGATGCCCCAGCAGTATAACCCTTTTCTCTAGCAGGTTTTGTTTTACACATTCTGGCATCTTGGATATTGGTCAGGTTGCAGCAATCTTCACTGTACTGTGGCAAGTGGGTATGGACTTCTGTGACCTCAAAGAAAGCTGAAATGTTTTCAATGGGATAGTCCTCCACTGGTGTATCTTCAGAGACTGCAGAATCTTGATCAGACTCCTCTTTCTCTTCAGTACACTGAATTTCTTCAATGACTTGAACTTCATTGATTTTTGTCTTCTTAGGACAGGTGTTGGCTAAATGTGAAGTACTTCCACATTTATGACACTTCAAGACAGGTCTTTCTGGTCTTCTTTCCTCTCTAGGAATCTTTGAGACTATTTTTGACTCTATTGGGTTTTTAATCCAAGTCTTACCAATTCTTGTTCTGGTAATGATATCTTCCATAGCATTAATGTAGTCCTCTGTTGAACAAGGTTCCACTCATCTGCTTTTGATAGCATGTTCCAGTTCTCCTCCCCACTTTCTTAATATTTTCATATTAATCATAGTGTCAGACATATCTGGGTGTAAAGCAGATAGTCTGTCTTTTTGTTTGAAGAACCAAGTAAGTGGTTTGTCTTTTTCTGAGTTAAAAATGGCACTTTCAAAAGCATTCTCCATTTTAAACCTCCAAGAATTATTAGCCCATTTGGTAATCACTTCAGATTTCCACCAAGACCAGTCATGTTTACCATGATCAATCCTCACTTTGTAATACCATTTCCTTGCAGTTTTGGTAAACAAACAGTGTAATTTTCCCACTATGATTTCATCAGGTATATTAAAGTCTTCTTGTAACATATCAATAGTCCTGATGAATTCAATATGGTTGTATTCTCCTTCACCAGAGAATGTTGGCCATTCTTCTATTTTGGGAATATCTCTTGCAGAGTAGGCATTTTCTCCTAAGAATGGTGTAAGACTTTCTTTAACAGAGAGTTTTTCTTCAGTTAAAGGTGTAGAATGTCTTGGCATATGTGGTTCATGATTCTTATGAATTTGTTCCACACTTGCAATTATCTCATTCTTCAATTTTTGCCTTTCACTGTCACTTTTTGCTAAATGTATAGCAAATTGATTGGTGTTCTTAACTATTTGTAAGACATGGTCTTCAAGAGTTTTAAGTCTATCATTTACTTTAAGAATGGAAAGATCTTCTGTGTCATTATTCTGAGTTTGACATTGGTTCTCAATTCTTTCACAAGCATTGCCAATTGACTCAAGGGTGACAGTTGTCAATTGATGCCATTCAAAATGTTTCTTGTCATTTGTCTTTAAGCTATTTATGTCTAATGTAATTTGCTTTAACTTTGACTCGGGTTTGCCAGTTTCTACACTAATACTTCTATGTACATCAGTTATTTGCGTGGAAAAGTCCTGTTCATCCTTTCCTGCTCCTTGGCTGTGAATTCCATAAGAGTTCTGGCCATATTGAAGACACTGTCCACGGCTGAAGGCTCCAATTTGGGGATCCTGTACCCTTGTGGGTAAGGTCTGTGCCAATTGGCTTTGCCTTTTCCCTTGCCTTGATGGTTCTTGGGACCTCTCTGTTTCTTTTGAGGTCCTTTGGGCTTGTCCTTGGATGCTTCTGGAGCTGGTTTGGAGCTGGTAGATGCCACTGGTGCCTCTGTCTCCAAAGTTGGAGTCATTTCCAACTCTTTCTTCTGGTCTATGGATAAAAGACTCTGGTTCTTCAATCAATTCTTTATCTTTTTGACGTTGTCTTTGCAAGACAGGGGGCTCCATCCTCCTAAGAGTTCTATGGTCTTCTCCTGACCCAGAAAGCTCTTGATGTGTAAGTAGGAGCTCATGGCCCCCTGCCAAAGGCTTGGGCAGATTTCCCACTCCTCTTCTTTGGCTGCTCTGAACCAATTTTTGTACTGGCTCTGATATATTTCTACTGCTGCCACTTGAAAATGGTTCAGCCCTGGAAATATTATCATAAATTAGTTCAGGCTCAGAATTTGCGTCAAAATCTGTTGGTACAGACCTTGGGGAATGGGGGGCCACTCTGGCATCCTCCAGATGTGTCTTTCCTGTGGAAGATTTGGCACTTCTGGATTTGGTCTTGCCTCTTCCTTGTCCACATCCATCTGGTTGGACTGAATAGTTGCTTCCATTTCTGGTATGCACCATTTTTACATCAATATAAGGATAAAGAGTAAAAATAAAGATAAAAACACACCTTTTGGTGGTATTTTATTCTTTTCAGAATTAAATAAGGTGCCTCTTTTAGCAATTTGCACCTCAATACTTTCTTCAGATTCTGCTTCTGAAGATTCTGGACTAGTGATATATCTTTTACTGAGTCTGTTTCCAGCTGCACAGTATTTGATTAAAGACACTCGAAAAACTTTATAAAAGAGAAAAAAAAATTATTTTTTATACTTTTTAATATATTTTTAAAGATTTTTTATAAGTTTTATATTTTTTAATATTAAAAAAAATTATTCTTTTTAAAGAAAAAAAATTAAAATTTAAGATTTTGAATGAAAATTAATTCAGAGTAACTCAAAGAATAATTTTATAAGTTTTTGGATGTGAAAAAGCCACGTGTAAAAACAGTATAAAATTAAACCAAATTCCTCAATGAAAAAGATTTCCAAAACAATTTCAAAAATAAGAATTATTTTAACTTTAAAATGAAAGAAAAAAATTATTAAATTAATATATTTTAGAGCTTAAAAATATATTAATTAAGGGTACAAGGTTCAAAAAACACGGCCAGGCCCCCAAATGTAAGATGTGACTATGAAACTGATGATAATATTACTATTAATCAACAGTACTATGTCTGTTCTTATGAAATATAATAATAAAGAATTATTATAACCACAATTAAATAATTATAAAATTATTTCTTTCACGTGTTATACACTACTAGTGATTATAACTGTGAGAAGTAATTGTCTACAAGAATCAATTACAAGAAGAATTTAATAATAAAAACTTCTTTATTAAAATAATGAAATTATTTTAATATACAATTATCTTTTACAAGAATAATTATAAAGATAATTCTTGAAGAAAACTATTACTAGAGAAAAACTTTAAGAATTAAAGATAAATGACTCACTAATACTCCAAAGAACTTATTGATAGATAAAAGTAGAGAAATTTGACGTGGAATTGTGGATTTAAGGGATAAAAAGGATTTATAACAGTATTACAACAATATATAGTTGGATTCTAGGATTTCACGTCTTTCTGGATGATTTGGAAAGATTTAAAACACTTAAGAATAGCTTTAACTAATACTTACTTGTTGGTAATAATGATTTGATAAATTGATAAGATGATGATACGGAAAAAACAGCAAGAATAGGCTTCTTTTAAGTCAACAACAGCTCACAGAGGCGTGCCATGGAGCAAAATGAAAAACCAGTGAGTGAGAAAACAATAAACCTTTTTGGATTAATGATTGCATCATCTGTTGTCACGTAAGATTATCATAATTACTTAATTGATGCTTTTACGTGACTACCAACCCCAATATGGTTAAGAATAAAAGGAGTAACAACAGTAAATCTTCTTTTATTCTAAAATAATCATTGATTTCTCAAAATTATCAATGTTATTGCCAATTTCATCACAGAATTTAATTACTGTGAATTTTTGAAGATTCAGTGTTTCACGTAGAATGGTCAAAAATGGACTGTAAGTAAAACTTTTAATTTTACTAATGAAACTGTAATTCTTTTTGGTTGTACCATAGATAATACAGTTCTTCATTGGTCCTGAAAGGTTCAGAAATATTCATTAAGAATTGTATTTTTAATGAATTTTTGAAGTTTTTACCTCATTTCTACGTAGAATTGCAAATAGCAGTATTTTGCTGGTTGCTATGAGGTAAATCAATGAATATGAGTCCCAAATGGGTTTTAATTACTCTTTTGGGGTCTAGTCATGGAAAGTCATCAAGAATTGACGTGGTTACAGGAGTCTAAGTAGCTCATTACCTCCTTGGCACGTCAAAATAGCAGGTTATTTGCTATTTTCTAGTCATTACAATAGGTGTAACTTGGTAACCAAGTTCCCAAAGAGTTTTAGTTTACCAATTGGGCCAAGATGAGCCATGGATCCATGCTCTGGAGCTATCCACGCCTCTGAGGCCTCAGAAGTTGGGTACCCTGGCTCTCTTTGATGTCTTTTGTCCCCCTTGCCTAATTTTTACGTCAAAATAGTAATTTAAGCTTAAAGTGAGATATCCACTATGGGTTTACCAAAAGTCCATGTAAGAATACTATGATATTAAGTGCTCAAAACATGCATAACACTATTCTTAGTGTATATGTAACATGGGATTTCTCACTTTTCCATTATTTTGGCGTGAAATTAAGAAAAACAAAAATTTTCACGGATCTTTTATGTGGTATTGATGATGTGGTATTGAAGTATTTTCCATTTTACCACCTCAAATACTTAAATTGAGCTTATTCACTCTATGGGTCTACCCTAGGTGAATTTTTGTGTAGAATCCAAATCTGGTCTTAAATCCATGGATTTACTTACTCAATAAAAGGTTATTCATCTTTTCTGAAATTGAAAATGATGAATTTTGGATATATGCATGACTTATGAGTTTTGCATAATTCAAAATTTCTTTTTAAGATAATTGTGGCCTATTTGGGTATGTAAAATATAACTCAAGGCTCACATAATCTTATTACATAAAATTCATTTTTCTGACTGTAATTCTTAGTAATCTAATGTTTTTGGTGGTTTTAGGGTG